>JAGFPH010000032.1:959627-1005661 GCA_018207615.1 Philaenus spumarius
GGTCCTGATAATATCAAACATAACTTTTTAAGTATGACATAAACATTAAAAGGTTCATGAAACCATTAATGTACGCTATTATTCTTGAACTGCATTAGATTAATTAATGGCCCGTATAAAGCTAAGTAGATGGTAAAGTTTACTTAATGAATGCGATTAAATGGACCCGACTCGGATAAATTTAAAAAGCCTAACAGCGTTAAACTCTTAAAACAGTCGTAAATAGAACAAGAACGTTTGATCGAGTGAGAGACCGCTCGATACAGGGCGTAGTGCGTGCCACGCGGCGTGATCCATCAAATCCTCAGACAGATGGATCACCCTAAAGTAAAGTAAACAGTCGATTTCACTGAAAAAGGGTTATACGGCGGTCGTGATGGATTTGTAGGGCGTAATAACCTCCCTCTAGGCTGAATAAAATATCTTGCATTTTGGTTTGGTTGCAAACGATGTTATTGGTGTTGAAATTCTAATATAGGCCTAGTTAAAATATCTTGTAGGTTGGTTTGGTTGGAAACGATGTTATTGGTGTTGAAATTCTAATATATTTAGACAAGTTATATTCAATTGATGTAGCAGATCTAATAGTATTCTTATAGCTGTAAATGTATTTGCAAAAATACGTTGTAATAATAGCCTACTTTTGTTGCCATTACACATCGAAGAAAGTTTAAAATAAAAAGTGCGTAAGACTCTCACTCGTTAGAAGTGAAACTTCTTAAGTTCTAGAAACAGTTGATTTTATGCATTGCTCTCTTTGTATTTGATTTTATATTGTATGATCAGCTCTGAGATTAGAAATCGTTTAAAATGTCTCCGTTTTAGCTCGACCGTTCGGCATTTCGTCTGTGTGTCCGTCTCACGATTACAGCCAAACGCCTTGACCGGTTGTCATGATTTTTTACATGACTGTTCCTTATTCCTAGGCCGAGCGAAACGGGGTTTTCCATTTTTAATTTTAACCCCTTAAATAAAATAAAAATGGTGGCTGTACCGTTTCTCTCAGTGTAAGCTTAAATTTTTTCTCGGTTTTTTCCGTATCTCTAACGGTAAGCTCACAAAATGGCCGCAAACTTGAAATTTGTTAAAAATCGTTCAAGTTTTTGTATTTTAACCATATTTTTATACGTTTATTCTTTAGATGTCATCATAAAACCTTATAATTTTATGGAGAGGGAGAAAGAGAGCGCTACCTGCTGTCTTGCTCTTTCCTGCGCTACTTCAGTGAATTGTGAGGGGGAGCCGAGATAAGGTCAAAGAGTGAGGTCTACTGATCACAGAACTACTAGTAAAATCGTGTTTGTTTACTCCATTCTTGACAGCTAAGAAACAAATTATACCTACAGACAGTATAAAACTATATTTTAAACTGACACTATCTTGGACTCATGGTCTAAATTATTGCTATTTCATCATACAAGTTCGAACTTCTATTCATTTATAAATGTAAGCCTACTGAAGATGAAAAATTAAGTGAATTTTAAAATTAACAATAGTATACGGTTCCCTACGCTACGTATTAACACATAACACGCACGCAAGCGCACAGACGTATATGGCGCATACGACGGAGAGAGTAGGAATGGGTTAGACATTTAATATTTACGAATAATCTTACAACGTTATTGAAAATAAATTATATAATAAGGTAATTACTTGCCATGCGAAGCTGGCAGGGGGTCACGTCTTGTACTAATACATAATGGAGAAACAATAATAATTGTGGAAGCGCCACACTACGGTTGTCGAAAGATGACCTTCGAATTATGTAAGCAAATTAATGTACTTCAAATTAACTCTTTAAGAAGTTTAAGAAACTGGTGAAGTTGTTAAATGATGTGAGCAACAGATGTGTTCCTAAACTAGCAATCATTATTATCTTTGTATAAAAACTATAGAACATTATGGCTTGTGATAACCATAGCTGGAAACTTTTAACCTCTTAGTGTTATCAAGCTGGTCTTTTTTCGTCAATAATATTTTGAATTTCCAATGTGTTTTTTTTTTTGTTGGTTAGAGTTTACAAAGAATGTCGAACCGTTAAACAAACCCAAGCGCGGCCCCTCTTCAACACAATTTGTTGAATAAACATTGGGTGTAATCAGATATTTTGTCCATACACACAATGATTCCTTCCATCCCTCTTCCCCTTGTACAAGCTGCCCTTCAAAACGTCTTCAGCCCCTAACTCATCCTAGAAATAAAACAACTGCGTTTTCCTTGTCCCTCTGCAAGTGATTGATCGTCGGTTTTGCGGCGTGCTCTTTGCTAAATTGCTGTTGTGAATTAAACGCAATCAAGGTAAATCCTTAAGTAAAGGTATTCTTCAAATTATTTTCCTTGTTTAGATTGAATAGAAATGTCAGAAGCGAAAATATTGTTCTTCAATAAAAAAAAAGTAATTCGTTTAAGTGTAGCTTAATCTTTTTAAAACATTTCCTTTTCATTACCAAACAAATAAAATTATCTATTTTTTTATCAAGTCCAGCTGTTTTTAATAATTAAAATTTGTTGGAAAAACTTAAAAATAGCTATTTGTTGTCTAATAGCAAAATGTTATATTTAATTAAAATATATATATTGAAAACTAACTATATTCATAAGTTTTAAACATAGGCAATGAGTCTCATTCAGAGGCGGCTGATGGATTGTGAAGTCAGGTGTTGACTCTAACCTCTCAAGCCAAGTAAGGACATTTCACAACATTTGGCAGTACTACCCAATGTTGCTCTACTTTCTGTGCTTTCGTCTTGGGCTAGTAAATCCTAAACTGTTCTTTATTATAATATTTGTATGGCTCTATATTTAGTTCTTAATCCTACCCGACTAATTTTAACACAAGTAAGAAAATTGTTCAAGAAAAGAAGAAGAAGAAGAAGAATAGGAGAATAATAACATTAGACTACGCCCAAAGTATAAATTATTGGAATAGGTAATCGCCATAAAACTAGGAAGGTGGTTTATAAAATAATCTCATCGTACTTAAAAAGAAAACACATTCGTTAAAAAAGATCACCAAATAAATTAACCTGCAAACTGTTTGCCGAATTTGTATAGAGAGTAACTAATTCAGTTGCGTAACACGAATGCGCTATACAATATTAGTTACAATATTCGTGTATGGAAGAAATAACATACAAATAAAACATTTGCTTAATTTTTCTTCTCCATGCAAGCTCTGCACTCTAGAAGCAACACAAGGTTTTTTATAGCCAGTTTTGATTGTCATATTTTTATCTTTTAATTGAATATTGATATAACTCTTACTAGTAAATCTGATTTAACGTTTATTCAATTTTTTTACTGTCAATTGTTTTTGTAAATATGAATGTCCATGTTTTAGTCATACTCTAAATTCTGTATCGATGGTCATAAAGTACAAACAAATCATTTAACCTTTAGTCATTCGATGGAAGTTGATCGTTCGAATTTCTAAACGACTTCATCGAAAGAGTTTGAAATCGCGATAGATGTTTTAATAACTGCAAATTCCCATCCAGAAATAATAGTGCTTAATCAAAATATTACAACTCTAATGGCTAACCAAATCATAGAATTAATAAAAATGAAGTGAGGGAATAGCCTAAGTATTATGTAAACAAATTAATGTAGGCCCTACTTCAAATTAACTTTTTAAGAAGTTTAAGAAATTAGCGCAGTTGTTAAATGATGCGAGTAACAGATTTGACAGATCATCAAAGTTGTGTTTATTCTGTTGGGAGTTACTTTAGTAATGATGTGGATTAATTTTGTTTCTATTAATTGTTCAGACATTTCACATAACTTATGTATTTGAAACCCATACACGATGTTGCAAAAGTTTGGACAAAGAGTATGGAGGCTACATGTACTCCCGCATTCAAGTGTCTGAAATCTGCAGAAGTCTCATACATTATTTTGAAAATAGAAATTGTAGGGAAAATGTGAATAATGAATAAAAACAATTGAATATAAAACAATTGTGTTTATAATATAAAAAGGTTTTACTCGTAATTAATTTTTAACCAGTTCGATTGCTTTCCTAATTGATCAATTATTTTGTATATTTGCAGAGGAATCATCATTACTGGTCATGTTGTATTGTTAGTAGGCAATTCTTTAGTATTTACTATGTCATAAGAGTTAAGTGAGTTTTCTTTTGTAAGTACAACTTTTTGCGCAGGTTCGAGCCTAATTACTGACGTTCAGTATTATTCTAACAATAACTAAACACGCTAAGAAAAAAACATGGAAGCTAAAAGTGATTGAACTTTCTACTTTCTTTTTTTTTTGCGAAGAGTGTTTTAATTTGTGTGTTTACGAGTATATTTGTATTTTGAAATTTTATCTTAGGTTCGAGTACGTTCCTTTTGGGAATCATTTTATAGTTATATGAACCCTAATTCAAAATTAATATAGGCCTACTTTTAATTTAACCCTTTGATTGTAAACTGCATCCTTGTTTAAGAAAGCTGGTTCAATTGAATGTATTATTTACTATACATGTTCAAGTCTATGACTGTGAACCGTAAAAGCATGTTATCACAGATGAACATTGATAAGTTTAGATTTCTAAACTAGGGACTAGGGTCTTCTCGTTGTAGGTTTCATAAATTTAACAAGCCTTGTGCACATACACAAACAGCATGTTATCCAAATGGCACTTCTTTACGTGTAAAATACTTTTTACCTTAAATAAACTGCTTAGTTCTAAGATTTGTTCCAGCGAATCTCTTGTTTGGTTGGTACTTACCTAAAACAAACAAAATTAATTTTAATTCAAAGAAAATGAGGGAAAATACACATTTTCATGAAACAACGAAAACAAATTATGGTCTACTAGTTATTTAGTAAGGCGTTATTATAACTGGAAGCCTGTGTTGTAAACGTAATAAATTCCATAACTAATCTCTACTTCACCAAAGGGTTACAAAGTTGTATTACACACTCCAAATCATTTCCTGTGATTTATTTAAATGAAGTAGTTTTTTTGTGGCTGTTGAATTAATTCTTAATTTATTATTGTTTTAGATTCACATTTATTGTACGTGTGTATGCACTATTCTAAGTGAAATTTTGTTTGGAACTAATAGTATATTTTAAGTTATTAAACGAGCGAGCTTCCGTACTTTTTATGTGATATAAAAGTATGTTTTCCAACAAGTCAACCAACTTTAAAACATGTCTTTTGTCTATAATAAAATATGTTTTTTTTGTGTGATGGCAAAAGGTCTTGCATACTAGAACCATAATAGAGCTGCAGAAGCTACAAAAGCTGGCACACCTTGGTACATGTGGGGTCGTGCACACCTGCCTCACATCGGACATTTAGACTCTACAATCTGTCTCCTCTGCACATTTACTTGCGGGTGGTTGAATTGCGGACTGCCTTATGGTTGATGGGGTCAATAAATTATAAACTAGGTAATCTGACCACCTAGCAATAGTGTAAGACCTAACTGGGCTGAAAGTGGACCTAAGGTGTTGGATGTTATGGGAATGACACTTAATTTTGACCATCTCTTCACGGTCGAGATCAATGGCCACCCTGAAGGAATGGTAATCGACCTGTTGTAGATAACGGTGTCCATGCACGATATGGCTCCAAAATTATATGTGCAGTATGGGCAGGAGTCTAATGGACCTAGGTACAGTCTATCTTAAATTTTGGGCCCAATCGATCTTTCAGGCGGAGGTTGTTGCTATCGACCACTGAGAAATTCTAAAAAGAGGTTTAAAGGGAATTAGGACATCCTCTCTGATAGACAAGATGTACTAATCCAATGGAATAATTCACCTCTGAATCAAAGCTGATTTGGACTACTTTAAAGTAGCGAATAAGTGACTAGGGTAGACGATGTCCCCTCAAATGGGTCCTGGTCACATAGGTATCAAAGGTAATAAGACAGCAGATCTCCTTGCAAGGCCTGGGCTAAAAGGCGTTTTATTGGTACAGAACCAGTCTGTGGCAGCCCAAAGGGCCACCTTAGGAATATGATTGAAACCTGGACGGAGCAGTGCTGCTCCTGGGCTTAGTCAGGTTGTTTATTAGCCTCTCCAAGTCTAATACTGAAAAGCTTCTACTAATGGGCGGATGTGGTCTTTGGCGGATTGTAGGTCTTCTGACTGATCAGTGCACTGTTTGATACCACCTGAAAGCAATGGGGCTGGTTTCAGATGGCGTCTGTCGGTTCCGCTCTCTTGGGAAAGAATTGGCTCAACACCTGCTGTAGTGTGAGGCTCTCGCTCTTAATGGATTCACTGAACTCGGAAGAGCGTTTGTTAGTTCTAAATAGTTCTGCGATGTTGATCCGAAGACTCTCCTTAGCTTTATACGTGGCCTGGGTATTATTTGGGAGGAACACTAAAGGGACTGTCCTCAATAAACCTACTTGGATTGTAGTGGTAAGGAGCTCTTGTGCTCCATCATCCTTAAATAATATTATAAAAAGTGATCTTCTTTAGAGGGGCACTGAAGCTATATCATACATTATTGATCCCTTAAATACTTTAAATGGGCAAGCTTTGTTACTTTTTACGCGTTTTCCAATATGTCAGCCAAATTTAAAATTTCTCTTAAAAAACAGCACTTTTATGAGGCAGATTTTGCATTTTCTCTGGCTATTTAATTGCGGACTTAGACTTAAAAAATTACAGTATATTTGAGCTAGTGTTTTTATGTTCCGCAAATGACTGATATTAATTTTAGTCCAGCATCAGATTTTATACTTCCTAATTCAATTTTTAACTTTATAGAAGTTAATGTAGAAAATTTAATAAAAAATAACGGGTGTTTTTCTAAAGTGGGTTGATAAAATATTTCAAAAATTGCAAATAACAAATAGTGATTTGCATAAGATATATTTTAAATTGGTTTTAATGACAGAACAATTTCAAAACTTGTAAAACAATGTTCCAATAGATTTCGGATATTGTGCACATAATGTTTCTGATGTATATATATCTAATTCCAGTTACGGCTACGTGTAATAATAAACACCAACGGGTGTATTTATACATTTAATATACTGTACTTAAATATACAAAATTAACTTTTAAATGGAAATCATTCAACCAGTGATTATTGGCAGTCTTAGTCCATTCAATATGGTAAGAACGAGAAAAAATATATTCCTTCTATATTATTCAATGAAAACATTACAAAAACATCTAAATATGTAACATAATGTTCTCATTGTTCTTGCCATCTGGTATGGAAGAAGCAAAACATAGCCCAAGAAAAAGAAACTAACCGGATATTTCCAGAATGAGCAGGTTAAACTCATTACGATATCGATTTTAACTTTAAACTTTATTTACTAAATAGGTTACGTACTAAATATTTTTTCATCTTATCTTTTTTTCCAAACAAAAAATCTAAATTGTCCAGATTGTTTCACGACAAAAAGCTAGAACATTATAAACGACTTAAAAATTAAAAAAACGTGTGCAATTAATAATCCTGGTATTTTTTAAACCAATTTTATTCGGTTTGTTTTGTATAAAGTAGGTTTTGTATTAATTATGGAAAATAATAATTATGAACCAGATTAATTTAGAAATTGTTTAGTGTATATGCTATATTTTTATTTTTACTTAAAACTTTAATTTTGTGTGAAGCATATTAATTAATATAATGTTATGCAATTCACTTTAAATTGTTCATTTAATTTGCTGCGGTTTTCTCAAAGAAAGTATTGGCAAACAACGTTGTTCATAATACAATATTGTTTTCTGCTACTCTTTCTTCAGTATCGCCTGTCACAGAACGGCTTTGATAAAAAACAATCCTTTGTGACAACTATTCAACTCGTTTTTACTTTGTGTTTCACTAGAAACAGGTTAATATTTCAATAAACACGCGACGCAACAAACAGTTATTGCAGTCAAAACATTCTTGTGTAAACGTTATTTGAGGATCGGTTGCTGAAAGCCTTTTGATGTTTAAAAGGAAAGCAGAATTTCGATTTACAAAGCTTCTGTAAACGAGACCGGAGTCCATAACAACCGGAGCGCGTAAACAGAAGTGCAGAGTGTAGGCATATTGGATTAGTAAAATATTCCGTTAAAGAAAATCCATCGACTATTATCTGAAGGTAATATAAACGTGTAAAACAAGTGTAAAGCGCCGCCCGTAGGACGTTAAAAGCCACAGTGTAAACTGTACTGGATGTGTTTACATATTTCTTTTTACGACTCAGTAGGCCCAGCTACTGAACCCCCGCCTAGTAAATAAATATACACGAGTCTCTTCCGCGCAGGCGCACAGTCAATACAAGCTGAAATTAATTAAAAGCAAAATGGGATCGTATGAAAAAACTCGAGTTTCGATTAAATTCCTTACAGTTCATGAAGGGAAAATTATGTTTTTATAAATCAGTACCTTCCATTTAAATAAAATGTACATTTGTTATAATACGTATATCGGACGACAAACAAGAGTCGTTTTATTTTGCACATTTGGCAACTTTGATAATTGTTTTAAATTAAATCATGTAATTATATCTGATTTTTTAAACCATTTTAGGTGTACTAATTACATTTTTAATAACAATAAATGCAACTAAACTCATTACATCTGATTTTTTAGAATACATTTTCAGGGTTGCTTGCCTTCTTGTTTTCAGCGAATATCTACAGATACTGGCGTGAATGCTGGCATTGGGAGTGTTTTCAGTACACAATGCATGCCTGCTTCGCACGCCAACACCTGTATTGGGAGTATTTTCAGTACACAATGCATTGCCTGCTTCGCACGCAAACCCCTGTAGTGGGAGTATTTTCAATACACAGTGCATTACGTGCTTCGCACGCCAACACCCGTATTGGGAGTATTTTCAGTACACAATGCATTGCCTGCTTCGCACGCAAACCCCTGTAGTGGGAGTATTTTCAATACACAGTGCATTACTTGCTTCGCACGCCAACACCCGTATTGGGAGTATTTTCAGTACACAAAGCATTGCGTGCTTCGCACGAGAATCCCCGTATTGGGAGAATTTTCAATACGACAATTTAAGCCTATGTGTTATGGGCGCACATGTGTGTCCATTTTAAAGTATTAATGATTATTACGTTGAAAGGTTCAAAAATAAAATTAAAGTAATTTCTACTCATTTAGGCTATAAATATAAAAAATAAAAGGTCACCCCCTAGCATAGGAAATACGAAATTTGCGTAGCAGTGAACGTGTTAATTTGAACGTGTTAAAGGTGAGGTAAACATCCACTAGTTCGTTTGAAGGATGAGTTACATTAGAAAGCGGTGTGGAAAAATGATTTTTTCTCCACTTACGCCCTTTCCCCACACCCCCGTCCCATCTCGCCAGTGCGAGGCCAAGTGCCGATATCTGTAGCAGGGGCAAGAAAATTCAGGAATCAACTGTTTTATATGAAATTTAATTATGTGTGTTTTTTACTATTTTAATTGTATTTTCAGCGATCACCTTACGACTATTTCACAAATGGGTTACATAAATATTTTGAGAATGCAATTTCACATGTATTCCTTCTAACACTAGGGGCTCTATCTTCGCTCATCAACCCCGTACTTATTAAATGGAAACAGATTTATAGTAATGTATAATCTGATTCTATGTCAGTCAGTCATTCAATTATGACATAGCCTCTTATATAGATTAATGACAACTTTTCGATCAACTTTTTTAGAAATCTTTTTTGTTAACAGAGTTAAAATATTTGTAGTACAAAACATTACAATTGTGAAACTAACACAGGTTAGTGAATATTCTCATCCAAAATAGAATTAACTTCTTCTCCTCGGTCTTGGTTTCACACGTCGCAGATGGTTCCCAAAACGAAGACTATAAAAGAACGTATTTACGACCACCTTCAGACTTCTGACAGAAGTACAGACAAGACGAACCGCCGCGACGCAGCCTCCGCCATTGTTCACAACTAATTACAACTAGCTTTGGTCCACAGGAAGTGGAAATACTCGATGAACTTTTATGACCACAAAAATAGTTGCACTATAAAAGTAAAGGAAACTCGAGCTTTTGGTAAAAAGTGGCTTAAAAAGAGACTTCGGAGAAGTAGGGTTGACGGCAATCATCACTCGAATAGTAGGCCATCTTTAAAAGTAGTTTCTTTACTAAAATATTCTGCAACGCTGCAACAGTTGTTACAATAAATTCAAATAAGTCAGATTGCGTAGGTGTACTTGTGAAACTGCATTAATATACGTAATAAAATATTATGCCAAATAAAAAGAAATGTTTAAGAACAGTATAATATACTAATTTAATAAATTTGACTACCTGGATACACAAAACAATACAATTTAAGATTAAGTTAAAGACCACTAATTAAATAATAAATAGTTTCATAGCTTTTGAAATTTCGTCAACTTTACTACGATAACGTCTATTTATTTTAGTTTCGGATTAACGTTTAAAAAATGGGACCCTGCCCTAACTCGATGCGATGCAGTTTTACTACAAAATTGAAAAACGTAGGTTCTAAATACCGAATAGGCTGTTGATAAATAACTAATACATTTGAACAATTTCTAAATTTATGTAACCAATAAAATATTAAATTTTTATGTATAGATTCCACGAAAATGTTGTTAGCCGAGTTACTAAAATATACAATGGTTTTCCAATTTCTACAATACTGCAAGGATCTTCTAACCTATATTTCAACGAAGTTTAAATGACCCCAACCTCTAATAGTAATTTTATTTTACAATAATAAATGGAGCCATTGAAGGGAAATAACAATTCAAATGTAATAATTTTAACTTTAATAAATAAATGTTATCTTTAACTGACAATATCTCAAAACTATGGGTCCAACGTACGGGTTTTTAGAAGCGATTAAATTTTTTGTTTAGCGGCCGTTATACACTGGATGTTATAATAATTATTATCAAACAATAGGTTTAACTGTTTGATTGAAAGAACTAACACAACAGACTACAGAATACGAGCGTAACCGTAACAGGTCAGAGTCCTAAATAAAGGCTCGTCGTTTGGACACGTCAAAGTAAATAATGGTCATGACCGGAACATAGACGTAGGGGTCGACAAAAAAACATTCCACATGTGTTTTTTAAACCTTAAAATGTGAGTTTTATCGAACCCGGCGCAGTTTTATCAAGACCACCTACACGTACGTCCGATGATAAACGATAATATCTAAATATTCTTCAAGTTTTTAAACATTGGGCAGTAAACACGTTAAATGTGAATTTAAGAATAGTTAAGCCACAGCGGTGTTGAGGTGTCGTAATTTGTAAAAGGATATGACACGAGCGTGTTGGTCTACGGCCAGGACCTATCCTTGGACCGGTTTTATATCGGACTGGCTTAGACAGAGACGGAACACTCCTCTTGTCATCTTAATGGCAATCTGGTGAAACCAGAGATGTCGAGAGGGAGGCAAAAACAAGGGATAGAATTCCCGAAAACAAAGGGCGTTGTCTCGAAGCATTAAACCAATAAACTATATAGGATTTCCCACAGAAATAATCTTGATAAAGTAATAAACGATCAAATTTCGTCCATAGTTTCACCAAGAGGGGGCAGACTGAGGCTAGACTGTCAAAAAGGAAATGTTAAATAAACATCTGGTAGTAAACCAAGTTATAATTTACGCATGTGTTCATTATTAAACGATTGGATTAATATAATAAGCAAAGGTTGCCATGAACAATGATTCTCTCTCTCTCTTCACTACGTTTCATAATTAACAACGACATTAATTTAGCCCAGAGTTTCTCAAAGTGGGGTCCGCGGTGCTAGCCTGCTAAAAAGTAGAAAATAAGTTAAATTCAACCACAACATGTAGCTAGAGTAGATAAATAGCATAGTTAGTTAGTTGGCAGTGAGGACAGTTTGTAGCAGTGACTTTCACTCTTTCAGATGACACACTGTAGCAGTGTTTCCACTTTACGACGAAAAGTTCCCCAAAACTATGTGCAGCATAATGCTGGGTGATTCTGCGGCCAAAGAAATGGGTTCGATTTCTTTATCCAATGACTCAGTTAAAAGAAGGATCGATGATATGTCAGATAACGTGCATTTTCAATTAGTTACACGTTTGAAAACCACCAAAATGTATGCGTTACAATTAGACGAGAGTACAGATTTAACGGACAAATCTCACTTGTTAGCTTTTGTTCGTTACGAATACGAAAAACGTGTCTTTGAAGACCTGTTGTTTTGTAAAGAGGTTCTTCATAACAACTCAAATGATGTGTTCGAAGCCCTTGATTATTTTTTTAAGGAACATGAACTAGATTGGAATAAGTGTGTCGGATTGGCTACTGACGGAGCTGGAGCAATGGCTGGTTATAAAACAGGATTGATGGCTCGAGTGATGCGAGTTGCTCCAAATGTCAAATGGACTCACTGCTCAATACATCGGGAGGCACTAGCAGTAAAAAAAATGTCACTAGAATTGAAAACTGTATTTGATGAACTTATTAAAATTGTTAACTACATAAAGTCACGACCCTTGAACTCGCGCTTTTTTACCTTGCTTTGTCAGGAAATGGGAAGTGACCACGAACAGCTGTTTTTACACACAGAGGTGCGCTGGCTTTCTCGAGGAAACGTTCTCACGCGTTTTTTCGAACTTGCTGATGAAGTGAGATTATTTTTCTTGGAAACAAAACATGAAAAATTTACTCTACGAGAAAAGCTTAATGACTTCTCTTGGCTCTGCAAAATTTAAAAAAAGAGATATTGCTAGTCTTTCAAGCCTCTCTGAAGGTAAGCAAGATGAATTAGTAGAGTTATCTTGCAGTGGGACTTGGGAAGTTATCTACAAAGAAGAAAATGATTTATGTCATTTTTGGTTTCTTGTCCAGTTTGAATTCAAAGATTTAGCTAACGAAGCACTCAAACATCTTGTCCCTTTTTGTACAACTTATTTGTGTGAGCAAACATTTTCTACACTTTGTAACATAAAAAGTGTTAAAAGAAATCGACTTAAGAATATTGAACCAGCATTGAGGTTGAAGATTTCAACAATTCTCCCCAACACCTTGGATATTATCAAATCGAAGAAACAACTTCATTCGTCCCATTGATTTATCTGTGAAAACTCAAGAGACGATGACACAATGATTTGTGAAAGGAGACTTGATAAATATTATTTAAAAATATTATAGATAACTATGTTCATAAGTTACTAGCATATGTTTTACTTTCTTACTTTTTTTGTAATTAAACACGTTTGAGCATTTCCGTTTTGAGCATTGTCATTTAAAATCCTAATACGTCTTTGTTGTACAACTCATATGAAGAATGATATCACCACTTAAACGAGGCTAACAATGTTTTGTTCACAAACACCAATAAGTTCATTATTACTAGTAAACCTTTAATAACATTTGTAAGAATATTTGGAATTTGATAACATTTATTCCTAGGTATTGATTTTTAAATTAATTTTGACTAACACAGCCCAAAATAATAGTGTTAAGTAATGAAATAGACAGTAGTTCTAAAACATATATAGAAAACTGAATAAATATTTAGAATTCTTGGTAAGTACATATTAGGAAATAAGATTGAAATGTATCATATAAATTGGGGGAGGGGGGGGGGGTCCGCAAAGTTGGCAAGTTTTCAGGTGGGGGTCCGTGGTGGCCTGGACTTTGAGAACCTCTGATTTAGCCTACATAGTTTGTTGCGCAATTAACTGACGAAGTATACAAAAGTTACATTCTTACTAACAAAATATCTTTCTGTTGTACACAAAATTGCCGTAAGTCGCCGCTGGGGTTGGTGAGCGAAGCGACCAGGAGCCCTTTAGTTAACAATAAAATAATAAGTAAATATGTAGTATGTATAGATTTTGGTTTTTACAAACGGGTTTATGTTTTGTTTTATACTAGTCGTGATTAGATGATTAATCGCTTCTATAGATCTGCAAATATTATTTGAACTGGAAAGTAAAATTAAGTGAACACAGCTTCTGTATTATATATTAATCTATAGAGTATTCCTTAAATTGAGGAAGAAATTTACAAATAATTTCAAAGTCAATGTAGGCCTATAAATAATTTACAGTAGGCCCTACATTATTTTTGTTCCTTTAACAATTTGTAGCTTTTTTTAGGTGTGGGACTAAGCGTATTGATGATTGTTTCTGACCATTATTATAATTCCTTTCATAGGCTAGCTTAAAATAAATAATTTGATATTTAATTTATAGGTTTACAAAATTAATACTAATCCAACTTATCTTAGAGTTTAAAATTAAACCATAATTGAAAAGAAATTATGAAATGTGCGTGTAGAGGGAAGAAAGAAGGGATGCAAAGCATACATGCAGGAATGTTATTATTTACAAGAATTATCTACTTATTATAATGAAAGTTATACTATTTCCGACATGTTAATATATTATTTGGAGTTTCAATTTCAAAGATTTTAGTTTTATTCTATGTTTAGTCTTATTTAGTGTTAAAGGTGGCTATTGTTTTACAGTTTTTATTCTTTAAAAATATGTATAAGTATTAATTTAATTCTTGATACGGATGAGATACAAATTTTATTTGTGTGAATAATTACTAAGGTTATTTATAACCATTATTGTTTGAATGATGCCTTTAAATGCATATTTAAAGCTTAATCATAAATCATTAGTACATTTTTACGCATCTTTAAAACAAAAACTAGCAACAGCTTATATCCAAATATACTTTAAGCCAGCAAAATTCGAAATTAGTAGCTAACCAAAGCCAATGTCGTTGTTAGGACAGCTATTTTTAGAATTCAATAATCTTATGTTTTAATACATTTTTTAACGACATAATCGATTTTTTTTATCTTCAAATATTTAAATTTGTTTCTTTTTTACGACAGTATATTATTTATTTTCTTCTGATTTTTATTTTGTAGTTATTTATCAATTGATAATTTTTATCAATAACTAGAGGGCTTTACACCCCGTCTCATTTCGCTCTACTACCCAAATGTTGCAAATGTAAACAGATTATTGTATATTATGAAACTTTGATTAGGAGAGAGATGTTTTACTTTTCTACAGAAGAGAGGCAATTTTCTAGTTATAAAATATGACCAAAATGTGATTCGGTAAAGCAGTATTTCAAACTAATCAAATATATGCCTATATTATAGAATAAATTTGGCGTACAATTTTAATAGTAACAGATGTTTGAATTATGATATCGTTTGACTTATTCGTTGTTTGTGTTGGCTATTTATTACCTAACCTAAAAAACGGTTGGTTTTGAAGAACATTTACCTGATTCTAAATTTGCCAATTAGCTATGTAATAAATCTAAATGGTTTCAAGAAACGTGTCTTGGTTCAGTATATTATATAGGCCAAGCTTAAAAGTGTGTTAAGTTTATGATCCAATTTAGCTGTTTTATTGTAATATATAACAACTAACTTTTGAATTATAATACAGTAAACTTTTTCGTTTACTTTTTGTTTGTGATAGTTTTTACTTTGTTAACCTAACATAAAAAAAAACTGTTGGACTGTTGGTTGTGAAAAATAATTAACTGTTTCTAAACTTTCTAAGTTGGTTGCTATGGTAATGCATGTCAATGCATTCAACAAACTTGTGTTGGTTCAGTTAATAGGCCACACACAGAATTTTGTTGCTAAGCTTTTTATTCAAATCATCTGTTTTATCTGTTGTAGGGCTGGGAGTGAACAATCGTATTATGACAATTTTCGACCTTTAAAATAAATATTTCGCAAATCCTGTCTTAGTGCACTTCTACGAAAATGTTGACACTCTAGCTATCATAGTTTTGTCTGTACGTTGATTATGGATCAGTCAGTCAGCACTTATTCTTTTATATAATATATACAGATTACTGCTATTTAAATATTTCAAATGCACCTAAGTGCAACATCTATTTATAAACTTCAACCCAGAGCTATTAACGAACCAAGTTTAGTAAATTTAAAATTCAAATTAACTGCTCGCTAAAGTAAGAGTAAACAAGTTAGTCATGTTTGTACTACAAAATATCTTAATTGCTTTATACAATTACTGCACAAGTGGCCGAGGCAGCAACGACCTTTGGTAATTTACATTTTGTATTCATTATTCAATATGCATATTTACATTGCTTACTGGCCTTCATTTCAATGTTTACGCAAAGTATGCATTTTTACGGTCATGTACGATATACTCCGACAACAATTAATTATGTTGTTAACAAGAATGTTAAAAATATGGTTTTAAAGAAAGGGGAGAAAAAACTGCTGAAATAAGTGTGAAATTGAAAATATCTTTGGCCGACAGAATAGGTCTAGTGTTTCATGTGATACACCTTAGTAATTCTCTTGTTTTTAGGCTACCTAATTGAAAGCCTAAACAGATTAAATTATACAAATCATTTTTATCAAGTTTATCCTATAAATATTCTCATTTTCAACTTTGCAGGCAGTTCACTAATAAAATCAATATGACCGATGATTTTACTCTAGTATAAATACAAGATGTAAAGGATTAGCGACGAGGTACGTATTTTGAGCAGTAGGTACTTGGTTCAAAGCAAAACCCTCTTATTCCGCACTTAAAAATTCTACCGATTTAAAAATCCCAGTATCAAATGCATACTTGGAGGGGGTTATCGTTTTCAAAAAAAAAAAAAAAAAAAAAAAAAAAATACAATGTTTCTCTCTCGCTATACAAAAGTGTATTTGGTGGTCTTTCAACCTACATCTGGAAGAGTTAGTCTTTAAGCATCACAAAAAACAATAATTATTAGAAAGTCGAGTTTATAATACGATTCTGCCAAAGTTAAAAAAACATTAATATTTTAGGTATTAACATAAAGTTATCTTGATTTACATTACAAAACAATTTTGAAAATAGGTTTATTTCAATTACGTGTTTAGCAAATTAGGTCAATTTTGTGTATACTGTAATACATAGTTTACAAATACAAGTACATTCGTCATCTTGAGGGCTCTTACCAACTATTTTTGGAGGAGTTAAAGATGTTAATGTTTTTACATGGAGCTACAAAATTTTATTTACAATTTAAAATACAGTTCAGTTCGGGATCACAGTTGTACTTAATATTATTGATTTATTCGGATTTCCAAATATGGCATAGAAAATTATATAAAATATTTTAATTTGTCAGATTTTATTAAATTAAAAATAAATGCCATTTAACTTATTCCTATACTTACCGAGTGAAACTATTGTCTGTTTTATAATTATGTCTAAGAATTTAACATTTCTACATAATTTGAATAGGTACTTTTTTAAATATTTTCTAATTTTTGACATCAAACAGTAAGCCGTTATATATAACAGAACTGTATAATATATATATAACTAGTTTGTTGGTATTATTTAAAGTAAAAATACTAGAATTAATTAAACACGATGTATTATTGCGAAAGTCTAATTAAAGAGCTATCGTCTATAAAACATTCCATCATAGATTCTGATTAATAGAGCCGTACCACGAACCTGGTGGTGGGTAATCGCAACAACTACTTATAGTTGCCAACAAAGTACTATAATAATCGCCTGCACTATATGTATCCAAATAAAAGCCACAACTGTCGTGACAAGTCTCTAAAATAACACACAAAATAAATCATCGACCTGCTTTAAAGTTAAAAGCACTTCGATTGTTATAAATTTACACCCTTAAGTAATTTCGTTCCATTTATGTTAGCGAAAATAACGATCCCCTCCCTCCTACGCCATCCAATCCCATTAAAACGCCATCCTGTCCGCTTATTTTAAATGTATTATTCACACTTAGACATAATATATTTTACTACTCCAATATATCATCGCGTTTAGTGTCATTTATTCCGTAAAAACACTTTTAGATTTAGAGTTATTGTTAAGTGATTGTGTGACAATTTACATAGTTATAAAGTTTTCCATGTGTGGGTTTCTCTGCTTCGCAAACATATATATGCGCGTCGTGTGGTAAAAGTGACAAAAGAGGGCAATGATGGATTGTTTCTGCGAGGAGAAGAAGACATTGTGAACAGTGCATAAATATTTTCTCAGGACTACAAACTAATAATAGGCCTATATATTACTAACTTTGTACTGAATGCAAATTTTATAAAGTATAGGCCTACTTCGTTCTTACTATGTTCAAAATGTGTTCTGCTAAAATGTCTCTTTTAATTGATCTGAAATAATAACCAAGTAAAAAAACTTTCTTCAAATATAGGAAAAACTTTCTAATAAGGATTTTAATTATAAATATAAACAAATAAATTCACTTAAATCTGCTTCCATTCATAATTACTAAATGCCTGACACTGTAATTTATTGTAAATAATAAAGTAGGTCTAATTATTTTATACTCATTCATGCGTACTTACAAAATTTATGTTTAAAGAACGTTTTAGCCAAAACTAGGAAATTAAATTATAAGTATAGATACATTCATCAATAATTTGACATCAAATAGTTGTAAAAGTATTTCAAATAAAAATATCAGTTACAAACGTTATACTAAGCAATCACATTTTAATAGTTTATATAATATTTCATCTTAACAACCTTCCTTTATGCCAGATTGACTAATAAAGAGAATACAGCACAAAACTAGGCCAACTGTGTGGGAGCACAGATAAAAGATCACAGGTGCTTATCTGGATTAAGGAAAATGTATAAGTCAAGGGAGTAAACGGCTCCCTAAAGTTTGACCTAGCAGAATATACAAATCTTGTAGATGCGACTAGTGGTGACTGTTAATTGAAGGATTTTGATGTTAACGGCTTTTCAGTACAAATCACATCCAAACTGATATAGGAATGCCTCTCATCACTATCCAAACGTTCCACAAAAAATCATGGTGAAACTGTGATGGGTGCCAGGAAATGCCATGACAGATACTCTCGCAAAGAAAGCAGCATCCACACTGTTTACGGGGCCGGAATAACCAATGTGCTGAATTAGCAGTAGCACGGACAACAGCGCAGTAAACAACTGGGCCAGGGATGCTGCATAATACCCGGGCACACACAAAGTAAATGACTGATCAAGGGACTAAGCTTACCAAGTCCCAAATCAAGTTAAACCGACAGCAGCTCAAAAGAACTGCAGGACTCATTACTGGGCATGGTCAGTTCAGGAAACATCAAGAAACAGCGGGAGTCTTGGAAGGCGACCAAAGCTGTCGGCTTTGTGAACAGGCTCAAGAGTGGCAAGACACGTTATATTTGATTGCGGGATGCAGGGGTACTGAAAGAGGACGAAGACACGTACTTGGTGGAAAAATCCTGGACCTCACAAAGGCTTCTAATCAGCTAAGAGCGGCACATAGGGGGCATAATACACCAAGAGTTGACGTGCGAGGAAGCCTTCTTCATAGAGGAGTCCCCCAAAGCCAATCTAATGTAATCTAACACTACTTAGCATGGCAGTGATATCTGGAAGTTCCGACGGTAGCAAGTTGAACGTACGCTGAACCATTGCGCCAAGGCCGATCCTCTTTTATATAGTCCTGCATATTTATCACATATTTTTTATTTGTATAACTTTATATTTATTATATGACATATGGTATTAATTTGAAATAATAAAAATAAGTTATAATAAATACGTTCTGTTCGATTGCATTTATTAAAAGCAAATAAACAGGTTTTACAATTAAGTCGTCTAGCGCAGACAGAAAGACGGCCCACAAACCTGGCCTACGTACAGGAAAGGTACAAACTCAATTAGTTACTCCCACAAACACTTGTACCTCCTCTCCCTCAGAGAAGGTCAAACAGCTGACATTTGATTGTTTATTACATTATATAAAAGTTGTACTATGGATTTAAGGATCAGTTTAACAATAAATAATAGTAAAAATAAATTTGCTCAGTAGTTTTAATTGAAAATTTCCAACATTTCTGAGTTAAAATATTCCAATAGTCTCAAAGCTTAAGGTTCTGCTGCATCATTGTCATATGTAATTTAAAATATAATTATCTTTAGTAAGGATATTGCTGAACTCTAGACGTTTGTTGTTGTAATTTTGTATGTCGGACTACTCATTAGGGTCTCATTTTAGAGAATATATTACTGTAGACGTTTATCTGTCTTTCACAGTTGATTTTCAGATAAAGGTATCACATTGATGTGTGCCATAGTTATAAAGAATACCTTCTAGCATGTATTCAGACAAAAGGAGTAGAAGCAATATTTTATTATGAATTTTAAGGGAGTGAAAAATTTAAATGCCACAAAATATATATACTTTATGACTGAGTCATTTATATATTTTATTTAAGGGTTTAAGAATTTGTAATATACAGTTTCAAGATATTTCAGTAATGTATCATTATCCTCATTATCCACTTCTATGTGAAAAATAAAAACTTAAATTTTGAAATCCCAATGGGCCAATCGTGCTATTATATCCAAAACTTTGCGAAAAGTTATTAATAATATGTTTTCCATTTTTGCAATGAATGGGTAATAATGTGTGTTGGGACTCACTTTTATCACGCCTAACAAACTTATATGTCTATCGTTTATTTTATAAATTTGCTAATATTTAATATTATAAAATACAATATCAACTCAGCTATTGATTCTTGTGACTGAAGCAAATATTTTTATTTTCAAGAGGATATCCTTGTTGACAAGTACAGATTAAACTGGAAAAATTTTATTAATAATAAAAGCGCAGGTTTAATATTTCTTTTATTGTTATAGACATTATAGCCAGATCATCTCGTATTCTGAATCATAAGTAATGAAACGAAAAATGTAACAAAAAGTGTTTACTTTTAACGTATTTCGGCTGAAGTATTCTAAACTTGTCAATGTACTGTATTGTTCACCAAGACTCTCACTAAAAGCAGTAATAATAAAAACGCAAAATTCAGTTATTGGGAAAAGAGTAATCAAAAAGGAATGAATGGATGTACATCTGCTAACATCATGTGATATCTTTCAAGGTCATGCAATGCATATGCTGACGCACCCTTTTTTAAACGGAGAGAATTGTTCAGAGTGAACCCAATGCATCAAACCTGGTTTTTCTTACAAAATAGTATTTGCGATTATATAATTGTCATATCTTGAAGGCCTTTCAGATCGAATTACTTCGATTTATTCTATCAATTATTACTACTTGCAATTCAACATTAGTGAACGATAAGGGCATTGATAATCCAATTATTCAAGTTTTCGCCTTAGAGGGAAAAAATGTTCTTATAAACATAGGACCTGAAATGCTTCGTTTTCAGACAACCCTTCATTTTGTGCTTTTACGAAAACAAGGGGATCAGAGAGGCGCAAGTTGAAGACCAAATTTATCTACTACAGTTGGAACATTCAACACAGTTGAGTAGGTTCGAACCTAGTTAGAGGCGTTCGATTTACTCGCGAGTTTACCACCTCCAATAATCTTACAGGCATAAAGTAAAAACATTATTCACAGTAAAAAATAACAAAAACCTTGAAACATTACAGACAAAAGGCATTAAGTTAAATTTACAAATCTACCAAAATCAATGACGCCATTTCATATACTGTATTTTCTAAACTATTACGGACGTTCTAAAATATTTAATGTTACATATCACTGAAACCTTTAGTTTTACATAAAATAAACAAGAAACTAAATTTTTTTTAACGATAGTCAAAACTGTTTTATTTTTTCTGTACAAAGCTCAGAAAACATTCGAGTTACCGGAGAAATAATAGCCTAATAATTAAAGTCGACTGAGAGTGCCCTGAGAACTTGAAATACTCTAAATACATTAGGCCTACATTTATAGCTTTATTCTGGAGTTGTTTATACGAGTAAAACTTTTATAAACAATAACGAGTATAAAATAATTTTATTTTAAAATATAAATATATTATAATTGTTTAATGAATTAATCTAAGTTAAGGCGGCATGGTACATTTATAATGTTGACTATTGCCTCAATGTAGTATACAAATCAAACTAACCTATTATTATAGAGCGTGCGAAACTATTAGTAGTTAAAGGTACATTAGGGACTAACATCAGCGAAACCTAGCAGGGGAGATATGCATCTCACGGGGTCTTGAAGCCTGCCAAATTGCGTTGCCGCCTATAAAGGATGTGTTATACCAGCGCCAGTGATGTTAACAGTTATGGAAGCAACTCAACGATTATGGCATGCGAATCGTTTCATTAAGTGCAGCCACGCTTATTTTATTCACGTCAGGTTCAGCGACGCACAAATCGTAGCAGGATGTCGTATATATCCGACACTTGGCGTATATTGGCTAACTTGCGTGTCAGAACATAACCTATAACTCAGATGATTTACAGAGATCGCGTTGTATGAGAAGAAGATAAATGCACAATTATAATGTTCTGTATAATGATCTTGGTTAATGCATAATTATTTAAAACAATTATATGTTCTGTAGTGGCTTATTGTATGGAAATACATTTGTAATAAATGGAAATTTACTTCAGTATGCTTTTTCAAACCTATTCCATTAATATTTATTAGTGTTATTACTAAACTGAGATATTATGCATTTCGGGAAGAAAGAAGAGATAATTGCAAATTTTTGTATTAATCATATGTTTTCCCCAAAGGCCACACAATTGGTTTTTGTATGTTTTATGAGGCCATTAATAGTTTCAATAATAATTAATGATAAAAATGCAATAACATAATTTTTTTGTTTTAAATACTATAATACAGATTTTTTGTGTTAAAATTAGATCTTAAGATTCATTAGATTTATTAAGTTTATATCTAGGTTTTGATTCTGATATAACATCAGACATACATTTATCAAGAATAAAATAAACTTAATCAATTGTTAGTCATAATGGTTTACCCACATTCATTTCCTTCATATTAGGCTCCGCTAAAGGGTTCTCTTTGACATGTTATTATTTTGGTGTCTTTGACCATTGCCATACAGGTATGTATCAATCAAAATTGGCAATATGTTTTGGGGAATTTATTTGTAGCAACGCAATACGATTCTTTGTGTGAAGTCACTTTTTCTTTGACTTATCTTTGCTTTGCCAATTCAGGACTTCTCCTTACTAACTGCAGTATAACTCCTCTCCGTTCTCGCATTCAGGTTTAGTAGAACATGACGAGCAGCACCAACTTCGTATCCACCATTTGTGCAAAATCTACACACACGTCTGATAATGCAAACAGCAAATTGATGACCCAAGTCTATTGTCTGACGGGGTAAACATAATCTCTCACTTTATAAACTATGTAGGTTTCAGTTCTTTAGGGAGCGCATTTCCTTCAAATGTTATCACACAACTACATGTGTCTATCAATGTATTACTTTCAGATTTTTTTTTGATTCTTTAAGCAAGGAGAATATTACTAAATGACTTGCATAATTAATTATTTTCTCGCATGTAACATGAGGCTCTATTGCTATTACACCTTTATTTTTTGACATGTTATTAAAGTTTTTATTTTCGGACCTACCCGAAAGTGTACGCTTAGTATACTTTGGATAGTTCTGTTATAATTAATAAACTAATAATATTATCTTCCATTTGTACTGCATTATATTTTAACAATTAATTTGTAATCTCACTTTTCTGTAGAAAAATTTCCAAAGGCAAAAAATGAACATGAAAAATAATTACCTAATATGGGTATAGGCCTATTTAGCGTTGAAAAGTATAAGAAAACAGCAACAAACTTTAGATAGTTATTAAAATCTAAAATGTCAAGGAACAAAAATGATTAAAATGAAAACTATCGTGCATAAATTGTAGCACACAAGTTCCACACTACTGCGTAATACCATTGGTAATTTTAGAGTATAAAATATTCAAAGGTAAATACAACGACGGAATATTCTACAAAAATGAAGTAATATCATCGGGAATTAGTTTATAAATGATTTACTATAATTTACATAATTTATTTGTGTCATTTGAATACATTACATTACCATAGCAACCATAGCAACAGATACGACTGTTTAAGGTTGCAAATCTAACACATAATGATTTAAACTTAAAATGTATTTTAAAACAGGGTTTGGCTTAAAATATCTTTCACGAATCTTTACCTTGGTTTGAAGAAACAACTTAGTCGGTTTTAAAGTAATGCAATTGTAGGAATTGTAATGCATTTATCAGAGATTAAAAATTAATGTCAATATTTTTGGTATTTTTGACAAACGACCTTTCCTAAAAAATATTTAATGGTGTTCAGGTGTTGATTGTGTGTCACAGTAAACTATTCTTGTTCAAATAATATAAGTAACATATTACCTAAAACATTGCATACGACTACGTTAAATTATTTCGTTCATGATAGTACGAGCGTGCAAGCAAGGCAGTGGCGTCTGCTCAAGTTAATAATATTGTACGCTGCAAAAATCTGTCCCAGTTGACTGCAATCATTTTAAACATAACATTATTAACTAATTGTTTGTATTGACTTGTGCGTTTAAAAATGTATAATTAAATGTTAATGCTTGGCAGACCCAGCCACTAATCGGAACTATTAAAGTCTCTTCTGAACATTATTAATCTGAACTATTTCAACAGTTTAATACTGTACACTTTACGAATATACGGTTGCTATAGAATGAAAGCCTTAAAAATAACTACTAACTAAAACTAACTGTAGGCTACACATTTCAAAAAATTCAAGATAATGACATATTGTTTGAAAGTAACACTAGAAGTTATTTAAAATACAAGTTTATTACGTATTTCGCAATACGTGTATTACTTCGTCAGCTCAGTTTAACCAAGATGTCAGTACTGTATATTGTATATGTAAGTTGTGTAAACAGAGGTGAAACGTAACTTTCTTCATGCAAGTTAATTCCCGCAGAGTTGTTTTTGGAGATAACATTTTATTTCTGTGGTTTTAAAGTTAACGACTGCGTTCTGCGATGTTTTATACTACAAGGTTTAATTACATTAGGGGGTAGGGTGGGGGTGAGGTGGTGGTAGTAGTCTGTTATACGAGGGCGAGAAACAGTTTAAATGTAAGTGTGCACGATTTAGAAACTTAAATTATAAAGGTATTTATTGTTTTCTCCCTTTAGTTATAACGTAAAAACGTAATTTCTCCAATAATATGTTATAATTCAGTTTCACAGTAGTCATCTAAAAATGAAAACTCATATTTCTATAAATGTATTTGCTTTATAGTTAAATGCTTCCGTTATTGAACTGAAAAATGTATTAAAGACTGGTCTCTTATTACGACCGAAGTTTTATAAGCAGTTATTGCTTGGAGACTTTTATTATTTTATTCAAGCAGTTTATGACTTTAGTTTTAAAATCCTGGTGGTGCAATAAACTAGATGTATTGATCAGTATACAGGGAAAAAGAAGGGAGAGTTTATGGCTTTTCTTGAGAGTTTACAGAAGAAATTAATCCATTGTAGCAGACATCGTAAACTAAATCCATGCATGGATTATGTAATAATCATTTTATGAGAAAATATGTAAATTAATTAAAAAAATATTATGCAGAATAAGTTTATATTTATCTGAATGGACTCATAAAAATGGTCACGAAGTATTCGAAAATACTTTAAGTGAACCAACAGACATTAAATACAATTTCGTCCTCTGCATGGCCCGACTACCATGATCCATTCATTCGCCTCGAGTGTTTCAGGTTTTTGGGTAGTTGGTAAACGGCATCTTTGATGTAGCAACATAAAAAGAAGATTTTTGCATTTACGTTTACCTTCCCACAGAACCAAATTAGTGTTCAACTCTAAACATACGCTTGTTGATTTTTTTCCTTATGCTCAGTTACAAAAACTGCGCAGTTATGCGCTGCTTATTCCGTACTTTACTTGGACGCTGGTTTTAAAGTTCTTAAACCGACGAGATATGGTTTCTATGAGGAGTATTCTTTTTGAATTTGGTTTCTGGTTTTGTTTCACAATTTTGTATACTATGGTGCTTTATTGGCATAACTAAGAGTGTGCAATAAATACCACTCGAGTGTGCAGAGTCGACCTTGAGAATGCATCAGTAAGACACTCGAGAGCAACTAGGTTATAGATTGTTAGCTCATTCTTATGTTTTAATTTTGCCATATGCTCACAACATTTTTAGATTTACTAAAAACTTGAACGTGTAACCATAGATAACAAAAGTCGCCCCGATGATTCCGGTTTCCAAGGAAGTATTCTGAAAATTATGATTTCGTCTTGTTTAAAAACAAATATTGTTAAAAAAAACTAATAATTTACTATTTTTTTTAATTTACGAATTCTACAATAGTTTATCTTCAGAATTCGATTTAAGGTTCGTAAAAATTCATGAAGTTGCATGAAATTGTTTCACTTTTAATCAAACAAAACTTAGTAATTAATACTTTAATTGTAAATGACACCTGTTCATAATAGTAGGCTACACAATAAACCGTACTATTTTAATTTTGCATTATTCTTATTGATTAATCCTGAGCTATGATCAGATATTCGACCAATAAGGAGTCAAATAACGTACTCTCATTATGTAGCTATTTAGATAAGAAGCTACTCATAAACAGAGTTCATTTAGATTGTTTCGAGTGAAAGTGAAGGTTGCAGATAATTGCAAAATGAGTCTACAAGTCGAAGAATATTAATCCATTCCATCTTTCAGAGGAAAGTTCATTAGCCAGTAAATTTATTCAAACAGGTTCAAAACAGTGGAGGTGTGAAATAGTTTTGCAAATTAGTGAGCTTGAATAAATGCGTACTGTTTAACATTTTTTATGATGGTTTATTCTTACGGGCTGAACTTTCTAGAATAAAAAATAACCTCGAACGTTTAGGTATGGTAATAAATTACATGTTATAATTCACCACGATCAAGCTAATAGACTAAGTTTTACAGATTGTAAATGTACAGTAGTTTACGACGACGCGAAGAAACGAAAGATTTACAGCTATAGTGACTTATGTAAAATCTAAGAATTTTATATGTAATTAAAATCTTTGAACTTTGTAACTAATAAATTATTAGTCATGAATAAACTGACAACACTTATTTTGTTATCAATTTACAACTTTTATGTTCTTTAATAAAACAATTAAAGTTTCAAACTGTTTGAACTCTTTCTATAAATATACGATTCCACTGTTATTGGGATTACAACACACGTAAAGTATACATTCTGATTCGACCAGTCAATCAGAAGAACTAGATGAGAACGTATAAATCACATTCTAAAGTTACAATAGGTTTCAGTATAAATTGACCCGGTTATTCAATGAATCACTCAGTCGCTTAGATTTATCTCTTGTCCCAATTTGTGATTCAGGGCTGACAATTTCGCGCCTCCCGTCATGTCTGCTTATCTTATCCGACTCCTCCTTTTGATTCATTTGCCGCCTTCAATTCAACTCCCCCACACGATCGTAAAACACAAGTTTTATTGCACCACACAAAGTATAGACACCAATAATGGTCTTATCTCATATCTATTGCCGAGATGTGCTTTTCCTTTTTGTAACAATAATTTTGTCGCGAAGGCGTTGGTAAATTGAAAGAAAATGAGAATATTTGTGGGGTGCAATGGGACAGGAAAATATATTAATTCGAATAACTTTAGATCCTGTTTGTTTTGGGTTAAAGCGATATCTTTGATCCGAAGATCGCATTGAATTTGTTAGGATAGTTGGACGTTTATAAATACGTTTTTTGTACGTTCTATTCATCACTGCACAACCTTGGATACTAAACATCCCTTATGAATATTAGTTTAGGTGTTTGTTTTATTATTATCTACGTAGTTATTTTCACTAAAAATGTTAATGAATTATTTTTTGTTATTCGCTGAGTTAATTTTCCCGCTTAACGAAGCAGCGCGAGAGCCGGGTCTGAAGGCTGAGGTCTAAAGCTATTCATCGCCTTCGTGAGTAGACCAATGTCCCGAACAGTTGAAACCCAAAAACATATAAACTTAATTTTGGAAATTCGCTCAGCGGTTCAGCTGCGTGATCGGATTATTTCGTGTTTGCAGCTACAGTTTCTGAAATAAGCACGTAGACCGAATCATATTTTCAATATTATCACTCATGTAGGCCTACTTTAGAATAAGTGTTTTCAATTTCTCATAAACATTTGCAACGATATCTTGAATCTTTTTCCAGGTAACTTATATAAATACGCCTTGTTTACATAAAAGTAAATAACGTATTTATTTGGATTTTTACAAAGGTTAGTAATTATTTTACACGTTAACGATATATTATTAACCAATATGAAACGTGATTACTAGCTGAACTCAATTAATTACACCGTTTCCAGTTTTATATCTCCACAATCCCAATTCCAACGCCTCAACCCGTAACACCTCGTAATATTAAACTACACCAAACCGGTGGAACCTATTTCTGAACGACTTTTATAAATTTACAACCAACGTTAAATAATCTCCTCCTCAGTTCATCGGAAATATGATACGCCAGGCACTTAAGTGCGATAGTCTTTCTTATAAATAATAGTAGCTGACAGTGTTCAAGTTATGTGTATAAATACACAGTATACATAAATTTGCTTCAACTCGACGTGGTTCGTGACTCGAGAAAACAACATTTAATCCTTCTCGGTGTATCCATGATCGAGGGAAGTGAGTCTATTTCTGGTCGCAAAGAACCGTTTGAAGACATCGACTTAATGTCCTTTTGTAATAAATTTATCATTCAAGATAAATATATCTAAAACTTCTAAATAGTTATTAATATTTATTAATTATTTAATAAACATATTTAACAAACAATCTTAAAAAGACTGGTGGAGTTAGTTTAGGAACTACTTCCTGGTACAACAAGATTACGATCATTTACTTATGACAACAAAACTTGTTAAACGTATTACAAATTCTTTCTAAAATTTCTAAAATTCTTAAAAGCAATGGATGTGGGCTAACATAAACACAAATATAATAAAAGTTAATTTATACATAATGTTGTTACCAACGACAAAGAGAGTAATGTAACTTCGAGTATAATTTTAAAAGGTATACAGAAGAACCTACATACACGAACGGATTTTAAATTATGAATAAATGGAATGAACAGTAATAACGTTCTGGGACATCCGTGATTGGAATTTTTAAGTATTGAATAAACAATGAAACTTTTAAACGAAAAACACCACTGAAATTATTGTTCTGTTTTCAAATCTGTTTTATTGTGTTCTTTGTTCCTTTTACATTTTTCTATAACATATCCAACTTGTAAATATTATTCGTAAAGACAAACTATTTGTTTTGTAAAACACGTAAATTTCATTCAAGTAAAGTATAAATACCATATATTTTCTTGTTCAGAAATGTACAGAAAACATTGCAATGTTGACGAAATATTTTTGGAAATTGTTCTCCAATTTGTTTTTGAGTACCAAACGGAAAAATTATGATTTGTAAATAAAAGTTCGAACATATTTTTTTGGGGGGGGGAGGGGGGAATCAAAAATATGCAAAATGTAGGAAGAAGTTTCTCTACATGAAACTGTGAAAAAAGTATTCACTTTCAAAAAAAAAACTATTTTTGTCTGGAAAAATTTTAAAAGTTGAAGGTTTCCAAAAAATGATAGATATATATTCAAAAATGTATATCAAATTTAAAATACAAAATTAGTGTTTCTAAACTTTATACTATTACAGAGGAGAAAATTTCCTACAATTCACTAATTCACAATAATTTTAATAAATAAAGCACAACAAAACAA
The DNA here is from genome assembly GCA_018207615.1 of Philaenus spumarius. Lineage (NCBI taxonomy): Eukaryota > Metazoa > Arthropoda > Insecta > Hemiptera > Aphrophoridae > Philaenus > Philaenus spumarius. The sequence goes on from JAGFPH010000032.1 coordinate 989,238, forward strand.
ACCAAAATAAACAAAAGCAACTGGACAATCAACTAGGCTGCGATGCTGTCACAGATTCGAAACTTTGTAAATTATTTGCGTGATTGTTTTAAGTCATAGAGTAAGGAACTATATACCGGATTATCTGTTAGAATAATGCGAGTAAACTGATATATAATACGACCTAATAAATATGATTTATGATGTGAAAAACGATGTTTGAAGTAAAGAACAGTTACAACTGATACTACCAGTTGGAGGGCGTAATAAAAGAACTGTTGAACTGTTGGAGGGATACCAGAAATAGTAATAAGACGTTTATTATATATTTGTGTTGTAAATTTTCATCGGTCCGTCAAAAGGAACACGTGTGCACTCAAGTGGAAGATGATTTTTCTACGGATGGTTACTGAAGGCGTAGTTGTAATTGTGCCCCTTCACAAGCAAGGGGTGTGCGGCTTGACAGCTTCATGAATGATTGATCCGTATGACTCATAGCATGTCAAGAAGCCCTGCCGGCTAATCCCCCCCTTCTCAATATCCGGTCTTTCAAGACAGCGCAAACACAAATCTCATTTTAGGCTTCAAAAATCTAAACTTTAAACGAGTTTTCCGCGATACGTTTCATCCTCGACTGATTAGCGATGTCAAAGGCCCGAACCTCTTCACGCGCCTGGGGCATTGGAATACACACGTTATACTGCTGTCAAGATAAAAATTACGTTTAGTTTTTTAGGAATCATTACTCAAACTAGGGAAGAGCTTTAAGTTTTCCGCACACCGACCAACGTTGTGATCTCATCTCTAGACATACTTAAATCTTAATTTATTCATTTTAGGTATTTTAGCCTCTGGAATATTGTGTACGAATAATAATTTAGGTATGTACCTTTTAAAAACGTCAATACCTAGTCCTTATTCCTTTATACCTTTATTCCTCGGACACGGAGTGTAGGACATGTCCTTTACGGAATCACAGGTGAATGACAAAATTACTTTTACTTTTTTTTTAAATTTTTTAGATGTTTTGTGATGTGTTTTGTGTTTATGTATGTTTGTGTGAAATATTTTAACGATGTTCAGATGAACAGAACTTTTACATAGTGCAAGATTTGAGAATGGTCTGATTAAGAGATCGAAACCGGTCATCCACAAATAAAGGAATTAGATGTAGGAATTGACGTTTTCAAAAGGTACGTACCTAAATTATTATTAAATCTTGAGTTTTCTATAAACTCAGTCCTCCCCCGACCAGCTGAGGAATTCAGTTTAATTTAATTCCTATAAATAAAATTTTGACTGATGTCATATTGAAAGCTTTGTTCTCATCTTAAAATCACACAATTAAATTTGATCCAAATTCAATTACTCACTTTTTTTACAAATAGGTTTATCAGATAGCCCTGATAGTGAACTGATTTGTCCTACGCTTATTGTCCATTGTATTAGATATGGATACGTTTATAGAAATAAGGTTACATTGGAAACAATTCTAGTAGATAAATTGTCAGTTCGAGAGGCCGAATAAAGCTAGGGAGCCGGTTCGTGTGGGCTTACAAGATAGCATTCGTAACTAATTGTTAAGCAGTAGATAATGCAAAAGAGAATGCCGCGACAATAGTGCACGAGATCAGAAAACTGGGACAGTAATATACAGCTGTTTCAATAATTGAATAAGTTGAACGCAATTATTTGTGGTTTGTAGTTAGGTCACTCGCTCAAGCATAAATTTTGTTCAACTTGGGTCTTTTTGTATCGTTTTGACAGTGTATTTTACAATTAATGAGCAAAATTTATATATGTTATGCGCTAGTAAAATAAACGAATATCTTTAACGTTTTTGGGAATTATAGTAGGGTCTATTATTAATTTATACAAGCTGTATAAAAGGATTACCGGGTTTTGCTACGACACCTAGTTCTAATCTTCTACTGGGCCGATTTAAATAACTTTGATGTAGATTTAAAAGTTTTTTAAGCATAGGCCTACACCAAAGATATTCCCGATAAACTAGTTGCCTCGCATTTTCTCATTAAAACTCAGAAGCCTACAAACATTTCTTGACTTTTTTTAAAAGTCGGTTTTCTCGTAATTCGTTTTTAATGTAATGAACTCAAAAAAGGGAGTCCAACGCCACCAAATCTATTAAATTCGTAAATTAGAATTTAGAAATAGAAAGTTAAACTATATTATATACTTACTGTAAAACAGATTTTGACTGTAATTCCCATAGCAATAAAACATTAAAGCACTTATGACTAAGATTAATAGGGTATAAAATAAATTTTGTTGCTGTGTGTTTCTTTAAAAAATAATAACCTAATAATTGATTTTACGGGGGCGCTACCCTGTCCGCCATTTTGAATCTAATTCCCATAAGAGCAATGCTACAGAATAAGTCATTTTTTCTGTTAATTCGTGGAATAAATTAAAAATTTTGGTTTCATTTTGAAGTACTGTCATATGCGGATGTTGATTGCTAAATACATTTTCAAAAACCTCTTTATTGTTTTCATAAATGTATGATATAAATAGTAAATAAAAAATAGTAAACTTTATTAATATTTTACTCAGTTGCAAAAAGAGATATTGCAGAAAACCTTAGCAATCAACACCCACAATCTATTTTACTTTAAGAAAACAAGTACAGCTTTCGTTTTTTGACAAAAACAACACAAAAATATGCTTTAGTTATTTAACATTGAAATTGGTACTCCAGGCGATGATAACCACCCAGGGTTTTCGCCTTTAGACCACAAAAAAACAAAAAAAAAATTGAAATTGGTACCCAACTTCGCCGTTTTGAATGTAGGGAGCCGAGCCTTAAGGCTAGCCATAGACGAAAGTGAAATATTTTGAAATAGTTTAACAAAATATTAACTTTGTCTGGACAATAATTTTGTGTATAGTAACTATAAAATAGTTATGAGTATAATAAAATGTAGGCTATTTAAATTTGTTTCGTTTGTAATCGGGCGAGTGATGCGAGTGATGCGGTGCACGCAGCTGCAACATAAGAAATCAGGAATGAAAAACATAACGAATGAAGAACAAAACTTCGTCAATAAGTTAGTATATTTTTAATTCGTCAGTTTAAAGCTAAATCTTGGTAAAAGTAAAACTAGCATTATTTTATATTATTTTTCTGTTTTCTATAAACGTACTGAAATAGTCAGATAAACTAGTTCAAGTCGCATAAAAACAACGTTACACTGGTAATTTCATATAAGTGCTAATTTAATATTTTGAATACTAAAAAATCTACAAGAACATTTCCTTGAATATAGATCTAAACTATAACAACCTTAAGTAAAAATTGCTTGGTTTTGGCAATAGACTAATTTAAAACTAAAAATCATTTTAATTTTAAACCTGTAAGGTAAAACTACCGGATGTTCATTGTAATTTGAATTATTCATACTTTCCTTCACTGAACCAAAGCAAACTAAATTGCACATAATTAAGCGTTAACGAAGTCTTGGTTAGAGTAATAATTGAAAGAACAATTCCAGCGCTTTGTGAAAAAACCTTCGCACATTATTATGCCAAACGATTCTTATAATGAGTAATGGTAATGAAAGCCACGTTAATTTTGTTCGTGAGAAGTAACGTCGAGTGTCTGTGTATTCAAGAATATATGTAAGAGACTATTATATTATATTTGCAGTCTCTACAAATCAATAATTTAAATTTACGCGAAGGATTATGGACAATCGTCGTTATTGGCTGATTTCACACTTGGCGACACGACACCGACTCGGCACCGACACGATATCGACCCGATACAGCAATAATACCGATATCGTCACGATATCGGCAGACGTCTTTCACATTCACCGACTCGACGCCGATACCGACACGACCAATTGTACAAGCTATCGTGTAGATTGACCCAAAAAATACATAGGACAAACAAGGATGTTCAAAAAAAAGTTTAAGGAACATAATCCGTCTGCCAACAAATTACATAGCTAATAAAAAAATTAAATGTGTGCTGTCGTGGAACCCCCTTCAGGAACGAAGTTCATCACTCCTTTTCTTCAATTCTTTTACCAGCCTTAAAGGCAACATACACACATAATTTTAATCTTTCAATTGCCGTTTATTATTATATTGTTTTTTATACAAATATTTGCTGTTTCCATACGTTTAATGTTATTATAATAAAGGTGTAGAATTAATTATAACATCAAAGCTAAGATGGTAAACACAGTTAAATGTCCATTAATTGTAAATACATTCAATAAACATAAAATGTTTGTTCACTGTCTAGGCCTAACCTAAAATTATTATGTGTTTGTTTAATTTATTTTACATATCTTAACGGCAAAATACATACAATGATTTTAGGTTAGGCCTAGACTTAAATTACTTTCTAGGCCTAACCTTGCATAAATACTGATAAAATTTATGGGCCTATAAAAATTATTTTCCGATATCTTTATTCGGTGAAAAATTGTTTGTTCATGTCTTCAGTAAAAAAACAAACATGGCTTCCTTTCCACAAGTTCAATTAATGTCACAACTTCATATTTAAAATGAGACATATTTATTATTTATCTAACAGAAAAACATATTTAACGAGGCCAAATTATTATTCATTGATTACCATAGCATAGCAACCAGTAAACAAACTGAGACGATATCGTACCGATAAAGAAGGGAGACCAGCAGCTCGCCGACATGTCGGCGCCTGTAACGACACGACTCCGATATGTCGGTGAGTGTGAAAGCTACTCTTAAGTTTAAGTTAGTTTTCATGACCGACAACATCGTTCCGTTATCGTGTCGGTGTCGTGCCATCTCGTCCAAGTGCCATATCGTCCAAGTGCTATCTCGTCCAAATTCCACGAACGTAGGGCGGGAGGTTAATTCTCTACCTGCCAACTAGTGCCATCTCGTCCAAAAACCTATGCTATTGTTTACTTGACAGGTTTACAAAAACTATTGGAATGTTTAATTCTTTTATTAAGAGTCTTCTATACGTTGCGTAAAACAGCAAGGTATTTGTTTACTTTAGAGTGTCAATCGAAACTACTATAAATAAACAAACCTTAACTTTTTTCTTTATAAATATAGTAGTTATACACTTCGTAGAAACGAACAGTTTAGCCAACTCAACTACAAAGTTGTACATATGTTTTTAAAGTACAAGCATACTGTTATCGGCCAGGTTAAGTAAAAAGTAAACATACTGTGACTAAATACTATAGGTTAGAACCTTTTAGTTTTTTTTTAATAATTTTAATTATATAAAGTGATAATAACGAAATATAATCGTACTGTTATAGGCCAGATTAAGTAAAAAGCAAACATACTGTGACTACATACTATAGGTTCGAACCTTTTAGGTTTTTTTTTTAATTTTAATTATATAATGTGATTTACACTCGTATGATTTACACACCGCCACACAATTTCTCCACACTTCTTTTAATGTTTCTTTGTATACCGAAAACCGTTATATAAAAGACTAGGTTGGCCTCTTATGGTGGTCGAAAACTCCATATTCCTATAGATGTTTACACCTCCCGATCAAGTATACAAATGAGGTTTAAATTGGCAGTGTCCACTTGTATACAAAGGGGTGGGAGAGCGGTGAGGGTGCTAGGCGAGGGCGCACAACCACAGGCTACCTGCGTTGCCTTCCTCAACCCTTGTCAAGTTTTCACTTGGACGAGATGGCACTAATTAATGTGTTCATTCAACTGTAAAACTGAGCTGGACGAGATGGCACTCTTTTCTAGGAAATAGGGTGTTGGACGAGATAGCACTTGGACGAGATGGCATTACATCATCGTGTCGGTGCCGAGTCGGTGTCGTGTCGGCAAGTGTGAAATCAGCCATTAAAACAGAAATGTTAGCAGAATAAAATGGGTATCAGTTATATTTAACGCCTACGATTACAACGTGGCCTTTCTACCAATCATTGTTTTAAATTATTTTACAGAATTTTATGTTTATGGTTTAAAAGATTTAAAAAGGACACATCTAGTAACTTTGGTATCAACTTTAAAAAAATTGGATTTTTGATTTAATTTTAAAAACCTACTCAACGATACTAACGGTACATACAATGTAGTAAGAGAAAAGTAGTTTTAACATTTACTTTAGTTTAAAAAAAAGAAGTTTCCACAAAAGTAGGACAGTTTAGACGAGACTTTACTATTGGTGCCTATTAGCAATACTGAATTATCAAAAGGAAGCAGCATAGACCAGAGTAGTGCGAATTTTATTGTCTAGAATTTCGTACTGTCAGCACTATATCTGACTAACCACTTATCCAAAAACGATATCCATTGGGAAAATAAATTGTCCGTTGGTGCTGGGAACCAATGCAAGGACCTAAAGGATTTCAAAAACAATATTGGGAGCACATCCCACTTTATGAATGAAAATTGCATTTAAAAATATTTTTATAAATTTTTCGAACAGCATAGTTTTATGTAAGTTATATAGAACACTACATTTAAAAAAAAATCTAATTTGTGTTTAGAAAAGGGGAAGGGGATTTTAGCAAATAAAATATAAAAAAACTGTACCCACAGAATTCCTAAAAAAAATATGTTTGGTAACCTTAAATAAAGTTCGTTCAAACGATAATATCAAGTAATATTTATTTATTTTTGTAATAAACTTTAACAGAAAAAATGTATAATAAATTTTAAATGTTTAGATTACAGCAGTGTATTCGTTTTAGCGTGTTTTATAATTATGTCACATTTCAGCTCAATACACTGATATCAGATTCTGAGAAATGTGTCCTTGACATGTAGCGCACAGACAATTTAGTGATCATGCTTTTTTCTTAAGGTACGGCACCACAAATAACAACGTAGACATAGATCTGACGTATTATTCTTTTAGCTTTTAAGACGGTGATAACCTGGTCTGGAGTTTCGCTATAAACTATTTCATAACGTATGTTATATGGAAGACCATACTTTGTATTATAACACGTCCATAATGTATTTTATTACAGCTTTAGGGAACCGTGGAATGGAAAATTCAAATCACCATAATGTTATTGTTGTAATATGTACCGTCATAATATTTTACATGTACGTATGTAGTAAAGCTTATTTATTAAAAACCATTACAGTAGTCGGTTATATAAGAGCTTGTTGTTAGAGCGGTCGTGTGAAATTGCAACATTTAATTCAACGTTGAGCAAACCAGTGGGCGAACTAGTTCCGTTTCCTCGCCAAGTCCAACTTTCCGAATCGGTTTAAAGTCGATTGAGGCGATAAGGAAGAATCGGCCGGATGTAACAGATGTCATAGGATTTAGTAATACGAGACCCACATAAAAATCCCCATCTCCTCAACAGTAGCGCGTGAACTAGATCTGACCTTCTGATCAAGAATTAATTCCAAACTAACGATACGACTTCTGTATTTGGTATTCAATTAAAAGAATCGACTTTGGCTGCCTAATTGTAAATTAGATCTGGCGACGGATCATCTCGGGTTTCGTTAACCAAACTGAATTTACATTCAGATAATTGGTTAATTTATCGTTTGTTACGAGTGACGTCACACTATTAAATCTGTGACTGTGGAACCAAATCTTTGATTTATAGTTTACCTTGTTAATAGATTAATCAGTTGTAAAGCTAGACTAACAAAAATATTGAAAACAAATTATTTAATTTGTATTTTAAATTATATTAAATGCGAGTGTTATTAAAATGTATTACCGGTATCTAAATAATACAAATTATGTTTAAAAAAGAAGAAAATAATTCATAATAATTATACCATTATTTTTAGGGTGTGGATAGGACTATTTATGGTCATCTCGTCCACATAACTAAACCTGTTATAAAACTTTTTAAGGAGAAAAGGAATGTTAGCCTTTGATCGGGTTTCCCCTTTTTAATAACAACTGCACACATTTTTCACGACCTTATCACTGTACCAGAAATTTTTTTTTTCGAAAATACCAAACTAAAAATCTTTATTTTACATGTTTATTTAAAAAAAGCAATCTCTGTAAATATTAGTAGCAAATAATTCGATCACGCAGCTGAACCGCTGACATAAGTTGAGCGAATTTCCAAAATATAACTGTATATGTTTTAGGGTTTCAACCAACTATTTGGGAAATTAGTCAACTCACGAAAGCGATGAATAGCTCCCTCCATGTGCAATAACAAATATTAGTAGAATTTGTTTTAATCTCAGCCTCCAGCTCCGCTCATGAACTGCTTCGTTCCGCTCGCAGCGGAAAACTAGCTTTGCAAATTTGCTCTAATTTGCTTCGCGAGTTTTCATCCCGTCCTCGGATTAAAAGCTGCCCCCACCTTAAAATCCTCCACGTGGATTTGAACTGGGTATTTTTATTGTATTTAACATTTTGGGGAACCAGACGTACCTACTATAAGGTCGAATAAAAACCAAAATGTGCAGAATATTTCCTATATTATTTTTTTCAGATAAAACCCAAAAAGATATCATTGTAGTACGAAAAATCTTAAAAATCTTTTACTTCGGGTAAAAAAACGTGTTTCCGGTTGTTTGGACCAATTCGGACATAAAATGCGACCGTTAGGGTGAGGACACATATACATAATATTTTTAATGACACCCCAAAACGTGTTCTGGGGTCTATGATCGGAACTCATTCACTACTCCCGACCTACGAGTCACTGCAATACCTCATCTTTCCTAGGGAAATTCGCTAATAACAAGTTGAGTCCTCTGGTTTCGCTTATGAATTGATTACTAGATTTTTTATATAAACTTCATATTTGTAATATAATCTATCTTTATGCGGTTACATAAATATATATATGTATAAACACAATACACAAACACTCACATAAATACATTTATAATATATGAAAGTCGGTGCAATACCCTCATCTTTCGTAGGGAAATTCGCTAATAATTAGATTTTTATCAGATGAGGTATTAATTCAATACCTAGCTTTATAATTATATTAACACGGCATTCAAAAGCTTTAATGATTATTATCCCTGCATTTCTTTTAAAAACAATAAAAGTGGCAGTAAAAAACATGGAATGTTTGGATTGAAACGGGAACTATTTGCTGAACACTCAGCTGTTGCATTTCATAATCATCTTGTTGGCAAAGGTCGAATTTAACTATAAAATCATGTCCATTCTTCGCGGTTGATTCCGTTACGTGTTCAGACCATGGGAACTAGATTTACAACACTACATTTGTGTCCAGCGTGCACTGTTATAAAATGCTTCGAAATCCAGTTTTAAATGTACGATTCATATTGTTGCAATACTTTCTTTAAACAAAACAAAATACATCAGCACGTTAAGCCGCATTGTTGTTCACGTTTTGGGCGACAGCCTGCAGACTTGTCACAGATTACGTGAAATTAAATCAATATACAATTACATGCTGTGGATATTTTAGTAATTGGATACAGGAAGCAGCGCCACACCCTAACTCCACAGCGCGTTGTAATTAGTTTCCATTAATAGTGGAGAATTTGTTTGTAATACTGCGGTCGCATCCGTAATCAACCAACTGACCAGTTTCAATTGGATTCTGTTCGGACAAATTTTTTATTAAACATTAGAGTCACGAAAACATGTAATTAAATGAAATAAAGTAACTAGAAATGGGGATGAAAATAAATTGGGGCTTAATACTGGAAATGAGATTTGAACCCAGGTGTGGGTTAGGTGTAACAACATCATCGATGTTAAATGCATTATTTAGAAACCGATTAATTTGCTTATCTAAGCATGGCTTTACGAATTTGCAGTTTAAAGTAGTTTAACTTTATTTAATAAAATGGTTGATTTCAGTCATCTATTTGAACTATGCAAATAAGAGTTAAACGCAGAATGTTAAGCATTTATTATTTATTGCATTATTAGCTGAAATCAAAAAGGTTTATTTTGAGATTGCACAAAGCCTTACTGCGAGTTGCAACGAACAATTTTGAATAGTTGAGACACAACAGTACACATTGAGGAGTTTAACTGAGCGCGAAGTTTAGTTTATTTCTGAAAATTAGTTGCATTGTGTAAAACTTAAACAGTAAAGAAATTACAGTTGTAAATAAGTACCACACAATACTCAGCGAGAACTGAATGACGTAACTTATTGGGGCTAGAATGTTATAGACTTTAAATAAGAGATAATAGGCCTATTCTTAATATATTTTGACACATAATTTGCGGTCAAATTTTTATTTCGTTTGTATAAATTTCTGTAATAAATCCTTTGAAGTATTCCAACTTTTTTTGACGGCAATTGACAGTTTTGAATAATATGATCTGGACAATACAGTGCTAATTTTACAGTACATAATTTCAAGAGAAACATTCATCTTTTTTTGTAGAATAATAAACATGAGTAGTTTGAGTTTGACGCAAGCGCAGAGGGTTTCATACCCGAAAGTGGTAAATTATAAAAAAGAACTGTTCTGAGAAAACATTTGTGGAATACATAAAGGACATAGTTAAAATTTAATTTAAAAAACGGTCAAGTCCTCTCTTTGGTTTCAAAGATGGACCAGTCCACTTTTTATTTCAAAATTACGGGTCAAATATACATTTTACAGAGTAACAAAATTAAGAAATACAGGTAGGAATGTACTAAGTTTGTATATAAAAAATATCAGCTCAGAATTCCCAATAATTGTTGAGATACAAATTTTTGGCTCTTCTGTAAAAGTTCTCAAGTGGACTTGTCCATGTTTGAAAATGACCTTCTCTCTTTATGCTCTTTTGCTTTCTACCTCTATCGAAAGTGTTGTTTCTCTGTATCATGAAATATTATTAGCCTACCAGTAACGTTGTTAACGTGGCAAATACCCAATATACTGAACTAATCATCTAAAGAAATACAATAACATAGAAGGAATAGGCCTACATTAAACTATAATAAGCGATAGTAATCCGATAATAAAGTTGGTCCAAGTACAGTGAGCTCGTGGTGACGCAGGTGAAGCGGCAGGCTGGTAATTCTGGACTGAAAACGTAAGTCTCAGCGTCTGCTTATAGCCCATTTACCGTTTTCCTACTCTGAGCACCATTCAAGGCTATGTGATAGAGTGAGTGCACAAAACGAATTTTGTAGTTAGGCTAGTAGCACGACATCTGGTTTGAATCGCAGATACTTGAAACTTGTATTCGTAATCTCGTGCTTCGGATTCTATTTGTGAAAGAATACTCAGGGCTTTAAAAGAATACTTCAAATTATTAAGAAGGCTTTATATTTTTTACGTGTAACACTAAAATATAGAACTTCGAAAATCCTTAAAAACAATTAAAATAATACTGTAATTAGTTTTCAAATTTTTACGTCAATGTTATGTGTGGCCTTAAAATATAGACATTTTTGTTTAAAACTCTCCAAAAATGATGCATTAAAAATAATCAAATTTACTTGAATACATTTTTTTAAAAGGTGTTGTCATCGATTTATTTTAATTATGAGGTATATAAGACAAGCACACGTTTAAGACCAATTTAAGAGGGTTTACAACTTTTAAAGTTGAAAAACGGCGTCCGAAACACGTTAGTAAGAAGTGTATGTTTCCGCTCTTTTACACAATGTGAAGAAAACACTTCAGTAATGTTTAATAGTACTTTTAATAGTTTTTTAAATTCAGCTATATTATTTCCTAAATTAGAGAGGAGAATAAGGATTATTCTAAATTTTCTTCATTATCTTCAAATACAAAAATTCAGAATAAAATAATGTTCATTTCACTCACTAAATCCCTTTTAAACGATGCCCCAAAACAATCTTAAAACAGGTACTTTTTGAGATCTAAACTTTAGTTCTCGAAACTCATAGAAAACTATGCTTAAATGATTGGAATATATGTGAGTTATGAATTACACACTTCATTGAAATAATTTCAATAACATTTCATTGAAATAACTGTAGAGAAAATTGACAAATGTGTATTCCTATGATTTATAAGGTTCAGAGCTTAAATTCGAAACGAAGTATTAGTTAATATATTCGTATCAAATTAATGATTTAAAGTTATTTAACTTAATAATTTGGTTAAATGTACTTCATTGGGAATACTTTGGAGATTTCTGGCTCGAAATGAGTTAACCAAAGCATACTTTTTGGTCTGACTAGAGGTGTAAAATTGTAATTCTTTTAATTTCTTAATACAGTTAGCCTGGTCAATAGTTCAACAATAAGGTAACATTAAGTTGAAAAACTTTTGAATACTGTATTTCGCATTAGTTAAGCCTACCTTTTGGTTGAAATAACAGCCAATCCATTCAAAACTCTTTGGATGATTTCTAATTTTTGTCTACCTAAAACTGTAATTTAATTTTAAATTTCAAATTTTTCTGATACTTTTTAAAATAAAAAGTAATAAATTGGTTTGATAGAGTTCTAGAAAAAGTTAAGTAAATTAGTTTCACACTTAAATATATAAATCCGATATTATACAGAGTCAACAAACTCGACTTGTAGCTTTACGTGTGTTTCTATGGTTGTATTTGTTTCTACGTATTACATTGTATTTATGACGTTTAGCTATATCGATTTTTTATTTTATAATTAGTTCATAAAATTGTACATTTGAAATTATCTTGATTAAAATAAAAACTTTTTACCAGCCTCGAATCAATATTACATATTAATTAAGTTGTTATATTGTATTAATCAGAATTGAACTATGAATGAATTTCATTGGTCATAAAAAATAAGTAGGCTATTTTATATTTTATAAAAACACATGGAAAATATAACAGTAAGATTTTTTGAGAAAATAAATTACTTTAAATTTGATAGTTGTGGGATCGAAAACTTGCATGAACTCTAACATTTCTACTTAAGAATCTATAGAATGATTTATTATCAAAGCGATATCTCTTTGCGAGAAATACATTTAAACAAGGTCTAGACCAATTAACTGCTATGAATATTTAAATGAATGACCTAAGCCCTCCGCTAATTGCAGATGGCCTTGTATATGCATATCGGCAGGATTTAAATATAGTATGATGATAATATTGATGCAGTGTAGATGAAACTGAACGAAAGAGTAATACAAGTAACATGTTTACTAAAATGAAATATTTTGGTAAGGCAGGTTTATTAAAAATCTATAATTATTTAATAGTTATTTGTGTTTAAAGGGAGGAAAGTAACACTTTGTCGGCCAAGCGAGGAGACTAAGATCCTTTCTTCAAGTAAGACATCCAACATTTCCCTCCAGCTACATTTTTAGTAAATCATTTTCATTTTGCTATGGAAGGATTATTTCATAAAACATGGACATTCAAATTCATAAAAAGCAATTGAGGTTAAGCCAAGAATACACAGAGTTCATTGATGCATTGTTGCTTCAGCAGTTGTTTTACTAATGTATGATTTAAAGATCGAAAAAGTGTTCAATTTAAACTCAATGCTTTTTATATGGACACTTTTCCGCCTGCCGGATGATAAGTTCTTCTCTCTACCCTATTAATGAGGCACAAAAGTCCTGGAGTAGAAAAATGTTATTTTTCCACTTGAATAACATGAGTTTATAAAATAGCTGCCATTTTAAAATCACATGTTACCTTATTGAGAATATAAAAATACAGCTGCCAGCAATAAACTCTGATTCAAAAAGTTGATTTGACCACCGCAAAGGAGCATCAATATTTGAGCAAAAATCAATTTACTTCAAACATTTTGAAAAGTGTTTACCACTGAAGTTTTTCTAACGTATTTTACACTAATCGTAAACCTGAACTGAAACTGAATAATAATTATTATTAACTATAGAACAGAAAAAACATTCGTAGCTTAGATTATACTTTAAAATTAATTCTCAAAACCTTTGAGCGAAACCATGTAGCCTCTCTCTCTATTAGGCTATAATATAAAACAATCCTGCTATTCACGCAAAATCTATGGCCGTACTGCGCATGAGTCAGGTCATCACTATCTCCACCAATCTACCCCGATCCAAATCCCTCTGTTCTGATCAATCGTAATTGCCTTGAAAATATTATAGTATACAGTAATCTGTCTGCATTTGCTTAGCCGTGAATATGGGCGGGGTTAGTGATCGAAGCGAGCAAGGGCGGAGATATCTAGTAATTTAATGACCTACTGAATATTGTCTAAACATTATGTACAAGTAAGATACCTTAATAATTGTGCAATCAAGTAAAACTATTTTTTCATTATTTTAAACTAATAATTACTTTTAAGAAAGTCCTACGTAGTAGTGTCTTAGGTTATACTTAAAGTTCTCCAACTATCTTTAATGTTTAAAATTAATTTATCTGTCTTAAGGATTTATGCAAAATATATGAAATATTCAAAGTATCCTAGGATTAAACCGATATAATTCCCAGGCGTATTTCTTTGAACGAAAGCATGGAAAGGTCGTATAAACATAGGTTCGGCAACGTTTCTTTTCCTGACACTCTGCCATTTTGTTCCAAAAACATTGCAAAAAATTAGTATACCTATTTATTATGTAACTTCTTACAAGTGTTCAAATCGTAACTTTATTTAGTACAGTTAAAAAATATAACATTGAAATACTTAAAACCTGATAGAAAAATTTACAAGAGAAAAATTTTGTAAAATGTTTTAAAATACGTAATTTAAAATACCAAACAAATATTTAAATTTTTACGACGAAAAAATGTTTTTATTATTTTTAGTTTTAAAAGTGGTCGAGTTATGGACAAAAAATATAAAACTTAAATGACAGTCACAAATTTGAAATAGTCTAGGGCCTACATTAGCTCAATTTATGAAATCTTTGAAATCTATTTGATTTTCTTTATCTGACAGAATTCTAAACAAATTTCGCTTTTAAGCTAATCTTGATTGTTGTAGACAATTAATTACAAAGACGTTTTTAAATACATATTTTGTTTTAGGTAAAAAATTACAAAATCAAGAATTGTCTGGACCTAGGTTTATATTAACGTTTTTCTTTACTTTGATCCAAGAACTCAACTGTCAGATATGATGATTTTCTCCTGGGACATCATGTATATAGTTGTTTTAATCATCAACAAAAAAGAAAATTAAGAACTGCGAGAGTGTGTATTTGTTATACCAAGCAAAATAAATTAGTAAAGTTTCTTTGGTTTGAGTTTTTTGTGAACTGCTTGACAAAAAAGTAAAATGATGAAATTTTTAAGTAGTACCGGTATATTTTTTTAATGTGTTTAAAATATGTAGTAAAATAGTAAATCGTAGAAAACTATAAGCCATTTTTTGTTGTATTATGAAAATCTGAATATTATTATAATTGCAGTTACATAAATTTTAGACAAAGGTAAATATCTAAAATATACTTTAATCGTTTGCATAAAAGATGATAACAAATATTTTGTTTGTTGTTAAGAATTCTATAGTGTAAGACTGGTTTGAAAAAAATGCTTAAATGGGGTTATCTTTAAATCGATTAACATTTCAAATTCGGGTAAGTGGTAAATATTGTATAATGGGAAAACATCATATTTCTTTATTTTATTTTAAGTTTTGATTCTTCAGAAAATAAAAAATAAAATGTTTTGTGTTCTGTAACGGAATGGCAATTGTACGATGAACATTGACAGTTTAAAACGCAAAGGTCAATTTTATTTAAATTAGAACTAACTCGGCGTTAAGTGAGACTCAAATATTTGCCAAGTTCTTGAAACAATTTACTCTATTGATTATTTAAGCCATAGCGAAACAACATCTGTTGAAAATAGTCGCTTCTGCACTAAACGATAAATACAAATTGAAGAATATGAAAGCCGCGTTTAGTTTTACAACACGATAAAACGGTTAAAACAACTTGTCTGGTTTGAATATTAAAATATTTCACAATTTCTATTTTACAAGGCAAGTGTAAAGTAGATAACGACCTTCCGAGGAGAAACATAGATCCATAAAACGAACAGATGTTGTTTAATATCAGCATAAATACCATTATAAGCGATTAAAATGTCTACTGGACAGATAAGAAAACCGCTACTGGTCCGTGATGACTTGAAGTCTACCAACCAACTTGGTGCTGGATCAGCTGACGTGGCGATAAGGCAAGAGTGTTCCTACGTACTCGAATGAGCTGATAACACGTATAGGCTACATGAATCATTCGACCATGCTAATACGCCAGACGTGCTGTTAAGAATCGATGGATATTTTTGTTCACACTTCAGGGTCGACTGATGAAGAATGTTGTCAAAGAACGACATCAATCGTCTGCCAAAGATTAAACAACTCTTGCTTTATAAACGTGCGTGTCTGGTCGTCGCATCACGATTGTTTGGACACGTGAAAGAGTTGAATGTCATTAAGTGTAGAACATTCATTAGGTTGGGACAGTTTTAATTCATTGGTATACATTTTGTCAGAATTATATTTCAAAGTATATCTTATTGCTCTGATCAACCAATTTCGAAGTAAAACTTCCGAAGAAGGGGAAGGTGATAATGCTAACTCTTTGCGAATGGCATGATACTCGTTT
>JAGFPH010000032.1:1005671-1047919 GCA_018207615.1 Philaenus spumarius
ACTAACCATCACTTTATTTTAAAGTAAGTCTTTGAGAATGGCTGATATTTCAGGACGATGGTGCAAATGAAAATATAAAAAGTTCGGTGAGTTACTTTAAAGTTCATTAATTGCCTACAGACGTATATCTAAAGTTGTATATTTAAGGATTGTGTTGACAGCTGTAATTTATTTAATAAATACTTTTCTTAAGATGAACTGTTCACAGTTTCTTTTCCTGCTTCGGTGTTGTTAGTTTTGCTTACTAGTCAGTAATTGTTAAATCAAGTTTGAACATGATATGCTTACTCTGACTAATGCGCATCAGATGAAAAACAAACACATCGTGCTCTAGCTACTAACACGCCATCACGAAAACCAAACAAGTATTATCAAAAGTTAAAAAGGTTTAAATCACGATTATCATAATAGTACTCAGGTGTAGTCTCGTTTATGTTCTAATAATTAATCACTTCACCAAAAACGGGGAAAAGGACTGCGAACAGATCATCTTCAGAAAGGCTCATCTTCAAGGTGTTAATAATTAATTAAAAGAGTCTGGTAAGTCAATCATTCAATTTATTGTTACAATTTGTATTGTTGGTAGATATAGAGCGGAAGGTCTAAGAAAACAGCAAAAGTGAACACACCTTGGCGTTTTGAATAATTTCTTCCCATAGTAAACAATAAAATGAATTGAAAACACAATCATGTTTTAACTTGTCAACATAATATATCTTTTGAACTGGTAAGTAAAATCATTAGCTTATATTAATAACTGAACATCGAAAATTGAAGTACCTGTTTTAGAATTATTATAAAAATAGAGGACTGAAACTCCTCTTGGAATGTTCTGTGTCATAGATGTGTACAATCAAGTTGTATGTATGCTGCCGTTAACCCAGATAAATTAAAATAAACTATACCAAACCTAAAATTGTGTTACTAGGCTGGTAATCCGAGTCAGCTGGTTTATGTGTTATTTATGCAGTTGGTTGCTATGGCAATTAATATAAAAATGTCTTTTTGTAGTTCATGGCTTTATATTTTGCAAACGCACTTGATTGTTCCATACAAAACGCTTTGAACAATTAAAAGAAAACATTTCGATCACATTCATGGTTGTTTGTGCTAACTATCCCTTTGCTTTCCCTGCACGGAAATATATATATATTTTAAATATACAAACAAATACTTAGCGTTGTTTCCATTTCTTTCAAAATGAATCATCACTTTCTTTGTTAAATATTCTACCGTATATTGTAATAGTTGAACAGTTTACTTCCAAGGAATTTCAAATGTTTACTAAATACTTATCATTCGTCCCATCAAACTTTGCCCTTTCTCACTCTTTTCCTTATACCGTCATGGTATAAATTAAGAATTTGATACAAATAAATTCCAATTAGCCAAATTAGGTTAAAAACACGTTGAATTTCGTAACTTTACAAACAGAATAGGTCAAACTTTGAGCACTAGATAATTGAAATCTGTGAAAGTATTGCATATATGTATATTACTCTTTCACAGCCTCAAGAGTATGACAAATAATTTTAAATACAATTAAGTAAATATATAGTAAACAAAAACTATTCGTTAGTTCAAAATATTTGTTAATTTAAATTCTGGTCAGTGGTTTGCAGATTTTCAGTGATGGTACATAATTAGATTAGGCCTACATTTCTAAACTGTTATTTAGGATATTTTAATTGATATTTTCCATTAACAACTTATTTGATTCTTTGAAATAATTTGTTGTCTGCTTTGCAGGTTAGTCTTTTGTTAAGGATTAAGCATAAGTCAGTCTGGTTCTTTTTAACCCTTATTATAATTCGTGTTATGAGGAAAACCTATTAATTTGCTCTAGGTATTTAATATAATTTATAATGTTAGCTTTAAGGTTATGATGGACCCTGAATATTTATTAAAAATAAATTATACAGCAAAATTGGGGTAGAGAAGGACTGTTTTCTTGCACACTATTAACGGTCTTCCATAGTAAGAAATAAATATTAATTTCACTTGAACTATACTAAATTTTTAACAAGTAAAAATAAAACATTTAAGAGGTTTATAAACCTCAAAACACGACTGTTATGGGTAAACTTGTTACCAAAAAACGTTCACAGAATTAAATTCAAGAAAATGCAACTCGAAAGATGCGTATTTATCAAAACATTTACTAGAAGGATCCACTGTTCATTAAATCACAAGAAAATCCATGAACAACTATTTGCATAAATGATGAATTGGAATGGATCTGTGATGTAGGATCTATTAGTAATGCAACATGCGAGTAGGGTCGTGGCTCGGCATAGTCGTGCTCCACCACAGTATAATGCAAGTCCTGTTTTACATGGGACTCTACGCGTACGGATAAGATGGAGATAACGTCTGCATATTTTCCAGCGCTAGACGCGAAGACAAACTGTACGAAGCGATTACAGTGCATTTAAAAATTACAGGCAACAAGAATGTAAATACTGATAATGTTTATAAAACAACTACTCATCATTGTTCCTTCTTTAATTATTTACTTTAAATGGATGTCCCCATGCTCGAGTAAAAGTTAATTTTTATTAAAGAGAACTTACTGTCTTTTACCATTCGACTTGTCTCTATCCCTGCTACAATAAAAAACACTTTTTCAGTTCTCAGAATCTTAAAACTAGTAGGCCTACACTATAATTCCTAGAAAACTAAAATTTCTCAGGAAGATTTTCCTTAACGCAAAAAAAATGTCAGAATTGTTTTTAGTTTGATTACCTAAGAAGTTTATAAAAAAATCTAGAATATTTATTTAAACATTAGTTTCTTATTTGAGCAACATGTTCTTATAGCTATCATTTTAAAATCACATACAATTTGGCATAAACAAATCAGCTGTCAACAATGAGCCCCGATTAAAATATAAAACAGTTGATTACAATAGTCTGCTTTATTAATCAACCTAACTGTATGAAACAATATTAATCATTTTAAACTAACCATAATCCCGATTTTACAAAGATTTTTAAGAAATGATAGCCAGTTTTAGTAATATACCATTTATAATAGCTGATTACCTTCAAAACTTCAACATAATATCTAGCCTACATTGTAATTTAATGTATGTTTACAACTTGGCTCAAATGAATGTTCAAAACCTTTGACATGTTTAACAAATAAAAAGCAGCCGAAACTGACTATCAGGCCTACTAAGGGCTACACCTTATTTAGCCGAAAAACATTTGTTTAAATTTGAATATCTAATATTGTAAAAAAATAATATTTAACTAAATACAATATATGAATTAGTAATTTGCTATAGGCAAACAACTTAATATTTTATATACAGGGTGTTTGAAAAGTCTAGGAACAGCTTAATATCTAAAAAAGTACGAGTCTTATGAGATAGAAATAAAAGCAGTTATTCACAACCATAAAAGAACCACTTTTTGGTGAGTTTGAAATTGTTGTCCGCCATCTTGGCATGAACTTCATTTTTTTAAATGGAAAGATGGTCATGTGATACATCATTTTAATGTAGAATTTGAAGAGAAAAACAACGGTGAAATTTGCACATCCATATCTTTAACCGATTCAAAATGACGGCCAAAAAAATGAAATCGTGTTTTTCGATTTTGCCCCACTTTGCAGTACTATTTTTTAATATTAATTATTCTTCTTTTTGGATTCAGAATTAAATAAGTTTTCAAACGATATGCCACACAATGATATTTGGGAGTATTTAAACAATTTAGTTACAGTCATTTTGATTTTTTCAAAATTGATTTTGAGTGGTTGAATTAAATACAGTTTTGTAGCATATCGTTTGAAAGCTTATTTAATTCTGAATGCAAAAAGAAAAATAATGAATATTTTAATAAAACAAATAGTACAGCAAAATGGGGCTAAATCGGAAAACCCGACGTCGTTGATTTTGGCCGCCATTTTGAATCGGTTAAAGATATGGTAAAGATAACCATTTAAAAAAATAAAGTTCATGCCAAGATGGCGGATACAAGATCGCGGACAAACATTTCAAACTCACCAAAAAGTGGTTCTTTTATGGTTTTGAATAACTGCTTTTATTTCTATCTCATAAGACTAGTACATTTTGGGGCAGTTCCCAGACTTTTCAAACACCCTGCATAATATAATTTAAATGTAAACTATATGATAGGTCCTACACAAAATTCTCTATTAATTAAAAATAGTGACTTCGATATTAATTTCAGCTAGTAATAATAATGTATTTTTTATATAGATAATTTACATTATTTATAAACGCATTAGGCACTTTACGCTTCACTATTTTAATGTTGCTTCAAGCCACATCTTCTGCAATTCTGTATAAATTCGGGGCTTAGCACAGTAGTAGGTGTGATTTTTTAATTGACTCGCGGAAGATGGTGACATGTCGTTAAAACGTTTAATTTGTGAAAATTTGTGTTGACGATTAAGTATTCCATTTTAAAATTTTATAAGTTAAGATCAATATTTATTTATAAACTATTTTTTAACTTACTTATAGCGGTTTTTAATTCTTGAAGCACTCTTAAAATTCCAATACATTTCTTGATTTATGTCCAAATAGATGATAGATTGTCATTCGGAGCTCCAAATATAATTTAGAAAACAAATTGCTTACTATTCAGTCCATTAATATAAAAAGCATTTTCACTGTCTTTGTGAGAAATTACTGTAAAATTTATTGCCTATTTGAAATCAATGTTCAACTATCACGTACTCTTGCGTCAAAATCAGCATGATAGTTGCAAGTTAAGCCCGCAGTAACTCCACATAATCATTCTACAAATACAAACAGAGTGAAGAACATGTTAATGTGAGTTATATTTAATGTGTATGGATTCCAAGATATCATATTTGCAACAAATCTGGAAAGTGGCTGAAAAGGCATCACTAAATCTGGCTACATAATATAATATACGGACGCTCTCCTTAAAACGAAATACAGATATAGCCTAGCATCCATCCAGAGAAGAGGCACTATATCAAAATTATATCGTCTTATCATTGTTTTACCCATTTAAACAGAATCTGAAAGATTTTAGAAGGGAACATAAGTTTAAATTCACTAATGAGCTACTTTATTAAAGTTAGGTTTGGTGATTAGACCTTGTTGTATGTGAGGTACTAAAAATAAGTTCAACTTAAAATTGAATACTAATATTGATAAATAATATATGTATATTATGCTGTATAGTCAAATGTACACAGTTCTATAGCACAACCTACAATTGAATTACTGCCTGCTAGAGAGTAGACTGTCCGATATAAAGTTGAACATAAAAGGAATAATAAAAACAAAAGCGAGTTTATAATTTGTCCATGTTGGTTTCTCTTGCGTAAAGTTTGAAGGCAGTTTAATGTATTTTTTATGCGTCTTTATGTCAATGGGGTATCAGAATATATTGAAACTTGTAATAAGATTAAAATGTGCTGAAAGATTCAATTTAAACAAACCAACGTTGAAACATTTAAGTTACCTGGTGTTATTGAGTTTCTAAATTCTAACGTAAACTATTTTATTCAGTAGTATTACGTTTTAACATAAGTTAGTGTCAGTTTAACAAAGACGTAGTTTAAAATAGTTTTTCTACCTCTTATTCCACTAAATAAGGATTGTTATGGATCTCTTATACAGTAAGGTGAAAACATACGATTAATAAAAAGTAAAATACAATTAGTTGGTGCGTACCTTTTGGCTGCCGAATGTGTTGTGTTTTATTAAATGATTGTGTCTTTTAACTTAATGTTTTGGCAATCTCCAATCAAAGAGAGATTTTCTGATCATGGGATTTACATCCCGAAACGCGTAAGAATAAGAAACAAAAGAGGACATTGGCGGAAAAATAAAAGGTACTGATCTTTATTATATACAATGAGATACCTGGTTACTAGGAACAATACATTTAATATATGAGAACCGTAGATTTTAAAAAGAAGAACATTGAAAACATGGAAAACATTTGTACAAAACAAATTTTGATAATTGATAAGAAAAGAAAAGACAAATCTTTACCCATTAGCCATTTCTAATAAATAATGGATTATATTAAATATTTAATTCAAAAGTAACCATGAAAAAAGTTCAGGCAAAAATAAGAAGTTAAACTACCAAATAGATTAACTAACTAATGCTTAATATCAGCTGGCTTTCGTAAGAATAGGCATTTCCCACACCATACTTTTACTAAAGTAATGTTATCTAAATAATGTAAAACTTATATTTTTAAGAATATTTTCATAGACTCGTAATTTAAAAAACAAATTATTTTTAATAATTTATTGGAGGTTTTAAGAATAGGTCTTCAAACAAATGCCAATTGAACAAATGTTTTCGAGAGCTCAATTTTATAAATGACTAGGGGAAAACGGGTTTTGCTAAAGGAACAATTTTAAGTTTTCCAGCACAAAATATAATTTTCTTTATCCCAAAAAATAATTCCGGTTATTCGGTTTTTTCAAGTACCTCAATAACCCCAAAAACTATGGATTCGACACTAATATAATTAGTGTAATGTTTTCGTGTCACCCATTCTACCCAAACACTAGGTTAAACCGTTTTCGGATTGCCCCTATTCATCGGAGCAATACCGAAAAATATGGATCTGACACTAATATTGGTTTCCGATTACGTTCATTTGTCTCTCCCTTCTCAACCCCCTCTATGGTTACATTTTAGGAGTGTCATTAAGCATCTAAACGACCCCAAAAACATTGCATTTGACACCAATACCGGTCTTTTCCAATATTTTAAGTGCAACTACACCAGGCCCTATCCCTAGGTCAAAATATTTTTGGACAGAATGTTTATTCATCCCATTGATAAAACAATGATGATTTTAATACAAATACATAATATTAATGGTTAAATAGATGTAATTGTTGTACTTTCTAGAGTAGATATGAAGTCAAAAGCACAAAGGTACAGCAAGAAAGACACCAAGCATGTATTTACTAAGATGAAAACCTAACCTAGAAAACAAAAACGTGGGGATTGGAACTTCTCTTCCACCTAGTCGCCATCGTATCTTACCGTTAGCTAGCCGTCAAGACCATCTTCGCATACAAATGTTGTGATTGTACTTGACGGCTCTTGACACATAAAGCACGTAGCATATTGTTTATATTCTATATGAGGACGGCAGTCAAGGTTTTATTTAAAGATTTAAGGATTCGTTCCGGAGGTGACAACAATTACTTGAGAAAGTCAGGTGGGGTGTATAAAGTATCTGTTCTGTTATTTTTCAAATGTAGGCCTTACTTTGTCTGCCTTTACAGTCCTCTTAGTGACATTGTAAACAAACCCACAGAATAGTTGAATATAAAAACTTGCTTTCGTACCCGACTTCGTCCGTATTCAAATAAAGAACCCTTATCGAGTTTTCCCAGGATATTATTAAATAATTAAAAATGAAAGTTATTATAAATAAACAAAATTGGTAATTTAATCTTCGTTTAATATTTTATGTCGAGTGACTCGGTATCTTCCTTGTAATCTACTTTGTTTTATTATAGACTATGTTTTCTTTACTTAGACTAATGAAGATCAGCGTATAGCGCCGGTAAATCGATAGCGTGACCATTTACTTATACAGTAGTTCGAACCTACGTAACGTGTGTTGGAGGTTCCAACAATAGTATAGCAGAATATAATAGCACATTTAGCCACTAGGACATTCTGCATCCCCTTTCTATATACATGTATACAATGTCTTACAATTATGTATTTTATTTATAGGTTTCTAAATGTTTCACACTTAGATCGAGACGAGACAGAGGTCAACGATTAACACCATTATTCAAAGTTCCATCTTAATTAGTTAAGTCGGTTTTGAGTTAAATTGATACAAACAAAGACAACCTCAAACCTACCTAAAATAATTCTGACTATAAATACAATCATATATAATAGCGCACCGTATATCTCTAGCAAGCGTACAGTGTTCTCAATCTTGGAATGTGTACCGGGAGGAGAGGAACAGAGGGGCCCACGCTTTGTTTGTTGTAGATGAAATCAACATTACAACAACAATAAAAAATATAGACCACTGTTGCACAGAAATCTTTTGCGCATGTGTTAAAGTTATGAGGAGAATACATTCTTGGAATTGACGAATAAAGGCGGCAGGAAGTATTTTCTAAGGTACCTTTAATTAATAATTACTATTTACTTTTCCCATAAAAAAATAGTACATATTATGTGCCATTCTTAGTTATTTGATTCCAGTAAATGTATTCAAATAGTCCATCATATCAGTCAATCATATCAGCACGTGTGAATCTAAAGAGTCGGTGAATTAAATTGAACTTTATTTAATAATAATAATAATTATTATTATTAATAATTTAAATATTGTATTTAATAATTACCCTTATTACTATCCTTGTTTTAGTTGTTTTAAATCGTATATATATTTGCTAACTTTCACTAACCTGGGACAAGCAATATAAATCCAAAAACGTTAAATACAGTAGTCTATGATTAAAACAATACAGTATTATGTAGAGGGCTTACGGAAAACCAGAATCGCACCAAAATAATGCTCCACAATTTATTCGTTACAGGAATTACCATCCTTGCAAGCAAACAAAAAGAAAATAATTTCATATAAACAAATTAATTCAACTAATTATCTAAAACTTTCTCGTCTAAAAATGTAAAATTTATAGCTTTGAATATTTGTTATCATCGCTTATATTTTATATAAACACATTGTACTCTTCATCACAATTATAACATTTTATACATTTTGTATGAAACAAAATCTTATATATATTTGTCATAGTTGTCTCTAAAAGGTGAAATACTTTTTTTGTATAACTATTTTGTATGCAAAGTGTCCAAGTAGATAAAATTACAAGAAAATGAGACTAAGTCCGTTACGGAGTTGTACCTTTCTGAGTTATATGTAATTTATGAACCCAGTTTTAAAGGAATTGGTTGTACAGTCAAGGCAGATTCGGGAAGAAAGTAGAAGGGATTACACGCCTATTAGGCCTAGTAGGAAGCTACTGTAGATGGAGTTACGCACATTTTTGTAGATCTTTCTATTGCCAACAACTTTTTCGCTTACTGTCTCTTTAACGTTTTAGAAGCTTGATTCTAAGCCATATACACTATTATAGCCTAGATCATTATACACGACTCGCCGGCCAGACGGTATGAGGTTTGATAAAATCTGACCAGGTCTTTCTTGAGATCGGAGATCGCGACATGGTGTGTCTTTAAAAAAACACGAATTAATATCAGGAGTATATCTAGTATGGTCGGGATCCGCAACGTTCGAGCGTCAACACTCCCAGACCAAACCAAAGAATATTGAGGAGGCCGAGTGATGTCTCATCTACCGCCGGGCAGTCTGACCCGATTGAATTTGTCTCACAAAAAACCTACACAATATCGAACTCAGGTCCTCACAATACAATACAAGACCACCAGCCTCCCGAACGTCTAGTGGTTTGAACATGGTTTGGTGAACGGGGCTTACAATTACCTTAATCAGCAGTGTTCGCAAAATTTGTTCACTGTATCACTTTGCTCCCACCATATTTTGAAAAATCACAATGAAAAATATTCTTGCCTGGTACGGTAATGCATGACAAATCAGTCAAAGAATCATAGAAATCAATTAAGTTGGTTGTTTAATTTAAACAGCAAATTTAAATTCATGTATT
The DNA here is from genome assembly GCA_018207615.1 of Philaenus spumarius. Lineage (NCBI taxonomy): Eukaryota > Metazoa > Arthropoda > Insecta > Hemiptera > Aphrophoridae > Philaenus > Philaenus spumarius. The sequence continues at coordinate 1,015,338 of JAGFPH010000032.1, forward strand.
ATATTTATTTACATCTTCACCTCAGTTATGTTATTTTAAACTAATATTCAATTTGATATATCGATGTTGCGGTGTTTATTACTTCATCAATAAATATTGTGGTTTTGTGTGCTAAAAAATTCCATTACAATAAAATTTTAGCATAAGAGACTCTAATTGCCTTCAAAAGGATAACTTTTAGATTTTTGTAAGAGCATATCAGATTTTTAAGTCCAACTTAAATTTGTATCCTACTTATAGTTAATTCTAACATATTACAAGTTTATGTTATGGATATAGGACAGGTCCAAAAGAACATATTACGCCTGCTCATATTATTGGTAGTAGAAAAGGAAAATTAAGTTACTGTTTTAATAAGTTTAACTTATATATTATATATAATACAATAACAACTGTAAATAGTTTTATTGGAATGCAGTTTTGTGAATAAGTTTGAAAATTATATTATTCATGAATGTATCGCACAAGACCACAAAATGTTAACCGGACTGCAGTACAATGGCGACTGTCGCATTAAATATGAAGTTATAGGACAGATATTGTTGGATTGTGGTTCCCTATTAATTATTCTATTTCGGTCTACGACGCAGTTATTCAGTCCCAATGTTTTATTGTGCGTACTATACTGCGACAAAGTAACACATAATGTTCGTATATGACACATTATGCTATACGGAGCTCGTTGTCCTACGCGACATTATAGGCTATGTAGGCCTGTTACTGGCTTTGTGTTTCCGTCTCAATAACTACATCTATAGCACCGGTTCAAAATACCTTTGTATTCAAATAATACAGACATTTTTGTATTAATACATAAAAATTTTTATACGGCTAACGTATTTCCGACATTTCAATAGAAAAAGTGTCATAAAAGCGAAACTCCTGGATCGATTTTTAAAAATCAGGTCCAATTAGTGTTCAAATCACATAGCAACTCTGTCACTGACAAAATATTCAGAGTGCAGCATAATTGTGCAATATACTTTTGGCATGAATATGTTTTACCGCTGGGGGTCTGGAGAAGATATCGTACCCATCCTGATGCAACGGTAGATGTCTATCGAAAATATAGGCGATTGCCTACTATACTGAACAAATCTAGTTAATTGTTTACTATATTGAAAAAATATAGGAAATTGTTTACTGTATTGAAAAAATATAGATGATTGTATAATATAATGAAATAAAGAAAGCAATCGTAGGTTTTGCCGACTGAAGTGAAAACTGTCACGAGAATATAAATCGGTAATTATATTGGTTTAATACAAAATTTTATCAACATAATTTTAGGTTAGGCCTATACACGTTTCTTTAATGCATTTACATTCATTACCATAGCAACCAAGTTAGCAAATTTAGACATTTAAAAATAATGAACAATCATTTTGTTATTTCAGTATACATATTTCAACCTGAAATTTCGATAGTATGAGCTAATGCACTCTAAATTTGAAATAAAAGTAAATTTGCTTGTTTAGGTTTAAATTGAAACATTTAAGGATTTTTTTGCACGTTTTAGCAAACTAAAACATAATTTAAACTATACACAGTATACACACATTAAACTTTCCACGTAGTCAATTTAATCTTACATATACACTGAACTAATGTTGCAATCTTACATTATATATTATAAAGTATAGTCAAGATAGTAAAAAAACTTGTTTAAAAATTAATATTGCATATTCTTAAACAGCATAATGTGTAGTCTTCGATAATGAAAATAAAAATATTCTATCTTACTTGGTTTAGTTTTTATTAGCTCCCCAAATAGAGGAGTTCTTTCTGCCGCACTCTGTACTTATAATTACAGATATACTGCTGCTACAGGATGTTGGTGAAGCGAACTCATAAGATTTACCCATCCAAAAAGGGCCAACGCGCTATGCGCATATTATAATGCCGGGTACATTATGATAATTATGTACCAGTAATTTACTTTCACTGGTGGAAAAGCGCAACACGTCATACGCATAAAGCTACAGATATACTGTTAACATTAGCATGTCGGTATCGCGAACTCATAAGATGTTACCCATCCAAAAATCGCCTAAAGTGCATAAAAAAGTTTTCACTTCAAAAATATAGGGCGCATATCCACGATTCAATGTTTTCCGCGTAGTGGGGATTCTATAATAATGTTTCTTATCTGGTGGCGAAACAGCGGGTCATGATAAACTATTAAAGGTATCAAACTCGAAAGTCCATAAGGTCGCAACAAACGGATGGTTTTGCCTTCAATAACACCACTGATAACAAAAGGGTATATTTAACACACACGTCCATCCCTTCCTCGAACACGAAACTTTCTTTGAAGTGGTAAAAGGGCAGACCGCTGGTCAAAGTAGGCACCTCCTGGGCCATAAACACATATGCTTCCTCCATTGATGTGTAACCGTTCCCAGCCTCTAATGTCTTTAACAGGTAAGGGGAATGCGTTTGAATTTCCTTTCAGCTGTTCACGGCACACGACTCAAGCATACATCAAAAACAAACATCTGGAAGACTACTTTACAACATTATTTTACGTAGCCCATGTTAAAAGCAGATTGTTAATGTTTAAAAATAACATTATTTAAATTGGGATCAGTAAAAAAGTTAAAACTTTACATTTTTGCAAGCTACAATAAGTTTTTATAAATATTATCAGGTAATAAAATCGAAAGTAGCTTTAGTAGTTGGAAGTTTTGGGAGTTCTCAAAAGGCTGAAAAAATCTAGAAATGTTATTCCCAAATCACAACTAAAAACATTTTTACATAAACATATTATGTCTTAAAATGCTTGAATTTTCAACTGTGAACGGTACAGAGCCGAAATTGTGTAGCTTGATTATTTGAGGTATAAAGGAACAAACGGATTGTCTCTACTCATTTCAATAAGGACGAAATTAATTATTGTCTGTATGAATTGACATTTCCTTCAAAAAGTAATAGAGGACATAATATAATATATATTCAAAAATATCTCTCAGCTATGTTAAAATGTCTAAAATATGTATGTAAAAAATACATCTTTACACCCAACTCGACCCATACCTACAAATGAGGTGCGTTGCATGGTTAACGGTAAGGACTATCGAGAAATGTATCGTTAAACTTGTGTCATTAAATATTTAGCAAACAATATATGTTTGTTATAATAAAATCTTACTAAGTTGAGTCCCAGACCTAAAACTGATGATCATAGGACAGACCAAAATGATCAAAACTTACTAAAACAAGTAGTTTGTTTATGTAATTCCAATAAGGCATCTGGTGGGTTAAGTGGCTGAAATGTTAAAGCACTCTTGTAAAGTTTCCAACCTATTACATTACTGAGGTTCAATTTCACAAAATAAAGACGTTACGAAAAAAAGGTAAGCAATCTAAGTAGAATATATTTATTTTATCGATGATAATACTCTCCAAAAATTGCCAAGAAAGTGTCAACGATTGTGAAAAAAACAGGTGTATACAAAAAGTATTTTGGAATTTTATTCCGTTTAGTATTTGCCCTTGACTTACGTTTTCATAAACAAATACTGATCTTGTAGAGAAAATTTGCCTTTAACAACTTAACAGTGCATGAGATAAGTACCAGATACCATAAAGAGATAAGGGACATTCTGCAAACTGTCTAACATGCTTCCATTCAGTTATAAACACCCAAACTTTAGAACCTAATCACTATGTTAGTTAATGCCTTTACGATTATCGAAGTTTTGATCGCGTAAAGCTACAAGTTTCGATGATATTTTACGAGGCAAGCTTAGAAAATCAAACATTTCTTAACAATGGCAACGATTAAAATGACTTTTTTTCTAGCAATCGCTCAATTTTTTAAATATAAATAAACATGTGCAACAAATGAACGACTTACTTATTATAAAACAACTTAATTAACTGGTAGATATTCTCTTAATACTAGACCGTTACTCCTTGCAGCAAACAAGTATGCTTCTACCGTGCAGGAATGTGGTCGAGAATGAGCATTTATATTTAAAACAGTGTTCAGATTGTTGCGATTGCAGTTTTAATGCAGACCTGCAGATGCGGGATGATGTTTTTTTGCTTGGACAATTTTAATGTTTACTAAATTATTACTGGCTTAACTATCTTATAATGTAAAGTTCTATCTAGGTTACTAGTTGGCTATAAATAGTTTGAACTTCCACTTGGAGTTTAATTTATATATGAAACACTTCTGCACCGAAAATTCAGAAGTAATAATGATTCGTCTTCCCCTTAAAATTTATATATTTATTATTATATGATTTTTCCACTCAGATTTTAATGAACTAGAGCATAATAGTTTTAATACCATGGTGGCAGATCGACTGTGGTCGTATCGAAATCGGGAGCTCACTTAAAACGGTGGTGAAAATTCCTACAGACTGAATCGACCTAACTTGATACATTTTTTCTGGGAGTTGAATGCCGATCTCATATCAATCTTGATGAAAGGTTAATTTGGCTTAGGACACTAGTTTAAATTCCATGATCAGATTCAGTGTACAGGTTAAGTGAGACAAACTTTATGATTTTGTTGCCTATTATTATTTATGACGCGGTTTATTGAAAGTGACAACTTTTCTTTTCATTGATTGAATTATTACTAATTACTGAAAAATAAATCTTATTATTACTAAAAATATTGGATAATACAGCACATTTAACATTTTAAATAATTATTTATTAATACAAACTTGTACCTAAGTTGTACTGATAATGTAATAATAATAAGTAATTACTCTGACCTACGTGCAATTCTTTAGATTACAAAAATTAAAAGATAAGCTTTGGCAGGAATATTATATTTCAAAACTCAAAAGGATACAAAGGATACCCGAATATATTTTTACTTTAGTAGCTAATAAACGTTATTAATTATTTAAGCTTTATAGAATATTATTGTGTTCTCTATTAAAGTCAATGCAGTTATATATAGTTAATGCATTTTGTCCATTAGTGTTTGGAGCTCCAAACATTTGGGTGTTAAATAGATACACTAATCACTTACATAAGTGAATTATAATCTTTTTATCTATGGGCTAAGCTATCCACCTTGAATTGGTTCAGTGGTTTGTGAAAATACTCGAACGATCACATAAATAAACATTTCCTTTTTGTAAAATAAGTAAAAATAGTTTATGATTACAAATATGAAGTTTATATGAAATAAACTATTATTGTAATCAGTTTATAAGCGAAATCGTAGGACTCAACTTGTTAAAGCTGCTTGCTAGCGAATTTCCATAGAAAGATGAGCTATTACAGTGACTATATGGTGAGACCTAATGTCCGGAGTGGGGAATGAGCACCGATTATGGTCCCTAGAACACGTTTTGGTGGTGCGATTAAAAATTATATATATGTGTGTTCGCACTCTAACACTTTACGTCCGATTTGGTACACATGTTGGTATTCTTGGACGAGGTCGTTTTTCAACAATCCCAACAATCGGAAGCACGTTTTTTCACCGGAAGTAAACAAATTGAGATTTTTCGTACTAGAATTAAACTTTTTGGGGTTTTATCTAAAAATATAAATATTGGATACTATTCTGCACATTTTGTTGTTTTACATGACCTTAGAGCGCGTCTGGTTCTCCCAAAATCGATCAAAACGTAAAATACTACACATTGCTCATCTACTTGGAGGATTTTACCGTGCGGGATATTACTAACCGAGGCCGACGGCTGGGATGAAAGCTCGCTAAGCGAGTGTTTCAGCTGCAAGCGGAACGAAGCAAGCGTGAGCAGGGGCTTGAGGATGAGATACAAACAAATTCTACTATTATATTTCGTACACGCGCCTTCAAAATTGGCCTTCGCTTGAGTAGACCGATTTCCAAAATAATTGGTTGAAACACTAAAACATATAAAGTTAGTTTTGGAAATTTGATCAATCAAATTCAGCGGTTCAGCTGCGTGATCGAATTATTATTTCTGTAGTCCTACCTACCTACTAAATAAAATGTTGGACAAAAATATAGGCTAGTCCCACGAGTATGCTACCAAGTTGTAAACTGAACTCTCATTTCGAAAATTAAATTTAGCACGGTTTGACATCTTCCAATTAGTTTGCAGACCCTACGAACCGTGCGTTAAAAAGATAAACAATAATTGTTTGACTCGTGCAAAGTGGCAATGAAATGACCTGGACTTTGAGGTTATGCATGAATGGAAAACTAATTTAGTTCCGACCGTGTCGACCTAAGGGTTAAAGGCGCCGAGTGGCAATATTTAATATTTACAGTTCCCAAACACAAGATCGACTTGGTACGGTTCGTTTCACAATTCACTCTGACGTCCTAATGAGTTAAATAACACTCAAGATGTTCCAGCGATCAAGGCTGAATCGTAGACGATTTGCTTTTAATGTTTATACTAACTGTATCACTGTAATTTGAAATGGAATATACACCAGACATTCGTTCGATCTGCGTTTGTTTGTAATTTGCTACGGTAAATGTTTGTAACATGTGTTAAATTTATTAAACAATCAAGTCAGGTTAGGAATCAATATAACGAATTGATTAAAATGTGTGTTTAGGCGTATATAAAACGTCGACTGGACATTTATATCAGTTAATTAGTTCATGGATGAGTGTTCATGCAAATTGGCAGGTTTTTAATATCGGCTAGAAATGATTGTGCAAACATGTTTTCACGAATGTGGTACTTTACTTTGATGTATGATCTACAGTCTCTACAAACAGAAGCGTTTTTACACATTGTTTCTCACTTTGATGTCACTTTTAATCAATGTCGGCATGTATTGACATTTGCTGGATAATGTGCTCCACAAGAAATTGTCAATGCAGGTTGCAGTTAAACAGTCGTCCTGGTTGTGCATGTTCAGGTCCTATTCATCAATTGAAATAAATCATGTTCTGAAAGGTTTTGGAAATTCTGAATCGTTTATTAGTATCTGTCCGTCTATTTATGTTTTAAACTTAGATTAATTTATTTATTTTCAACAATATATTAAGATATAACAATAAACGGAATGGCGATAACCAAAACTAGTGATTTATGTTTTATACATGAATCCACGTCTTAAAAAATTTTATAAAAAAAATTGGTTTAAGACATCAAATTTGCCAGCTATAATCTTTAGAAAAACTAAATTGGTTTACAGAACAAAGTATTTTATAAGTATGTTTAAAATGTTTGTAACTTTATTTCTAGACATTTTACAAGATATAAAAAGCACTTAGACAATGCTTACAATAATATCAATGATACTATATTCTATGGTAAACAGAGATTCGATCACCTGACTTTATAGAATTTCAGCCTACAAGTTGGCCCTTACTTCATGGTTAACGCATTTAAGTGGTATTTGAAAGATTACGCTTGTTTTATTTTATTTACTTTAGCCAGTGAATTACATTGTAGAGCACGTACATTTTGTATGCGTTTGTTTCTATTAATTTAAGTGTAAAATTGTCTGTATTTAATAGCATAATAAATCTTCTTGCAACAATTATTCAAATTCTTACAGGTAACATTTTTTTACGGATCAGAGATTTCATTAAATTGCAATTTATTCTAAACCATGCTAAGTGAATTTATTACAATTTATAAATTACTAGCTGACCCGTGCGAATATTTCGCAAGTTCAGAGTAGGCCTACATTTACCTGATTTAACACGTTGATTTAATTCAGTTAATTAAGTTTATTTATTTACATTGGTTTATAAATAACAGTTTTCCTATACAATCTTACAGTGTAAACAATCTAACTAACAGCTGTCATGCTAGTTAAACAGATGGTTAATAGATGGCGCCTTTCATTAGGAACATACAAAGTATAATATAAACGTTTTTTAATCAATTTTTGTTATTAATACATGCATTTTAAGCTGTTTGTATATTTTTCCAGTGTAGCGGTTAAGGAAAGCTTTAAAATGATGCCTCATTCATGTACAGTAATTTGATGATGTATTAAGGAAGTTATGGCGTACCGACAAAAAAATGGCCTTGAGAAATAATATATGCGATATTATACTAGTGGACCCGGCAATGCTTCGCTAATAATTGATTTAATTTTATATCATAAGTTATATCATTTCATTTCATTCCTTTGACTTAATTAATTGAATTGTAAATGATTTAATTTCTCACTATACTATAGTATAGAGAAATTATAGTGATCGCAAAATAAATAGATGTTGAGATTTTTGTGGAAATATCCGTTTTTGGGACCTCCTGAGTAAAAAAAAAAGAAAGCAGTCGTGGGACTGCCATCAGAAGTAAAAACTGTCATGAATATAAATCGTTGGTTATATTGGTTTAATCTAAATTTGAGAATTATTTTTACCTTGACCCATTTAAAATAAAATCTAAAAAATAACATAAAAATGATTGTCTATAGTCAAATAATAAATTTAAAAATACAATTTTGGTAAGGCATATACTGAAACAACACGCGTTTCTTTAATGCATTTACATTCATTATCATATCAACCAAGATAGCTAATTTATCTATGTGTATTTTAGAGGTATCACCAAGTACTCAAATTTAACATAAGTTACAACATTAGGTTAGTTAATTCAAAAAATGTTGGTTTTAGGATAATGTTTGATGTCGTAGACAATTACCAAGAAATTATGATTTCAGTTTTTTCTAGATAACTCAGTTATGCTTTGACCTACAGAAACGAAAAAAGCCATTTTGTCCGACGTTAAAAACAAAATGTGTTGTCTCTTGTACACTTTTTGTTAAGTTAACGGTTTTCAAGATATTCCACTTTAAACATTTGTAACTGCTGCCATTTTGAAAATTATTAAAATAAAATAGTGGTGCTTGGTAAACTTGTAAACCGTAACATACACATCGCTTATATCAAACTTGAACTATCTTACCCATTTTTGGAGTTGCAATGAGTTTTTTTGTAAAACAAAATATTCCTCCCCGGCGGGGAATCGAACCCCGGTCTCCCGCATGACAGGCGGGGATACTGACCACTATGCTACCGTTGACTGTGTTGTAATTGAGTTATTTACACCAAACATGTCAAGTAAGCCTGTATGGATGCACGAAAAACGGGTTTGAACATTTTTGAAAAACAACCCTCTTTTTGGTAAACCCCCCCAAAAAAATCAGTTATTATATTTTTTAGAAAAAAACGGCTCTAACGATTTTGATAAAATTTTGCTTATTTGTAGCCCTTAATGTATCCTACCATATGAAAAACAGCATCTTTCTTAAAATTCTCTCATTCAGCTAATAATAATAATATTTATTAGTTACTCTCCTACTTTAATGTATCCCCTCTTCTATTTTATTACAACTTTAAAGTCACAGTGAATCTATTTAATAATTTAAATATGTTTGTGAGAAATTATGTGCCAGTTTCTAGTACCGCTTATTTTTATAACAACTAAGATTAATACTAAATAATTCTAGCTTTATAGTTTGTAGGAATTTAATGCAATTTATGTAGCAACACCATTTAAATATATTTGTTTGTAGTGACCATATTCTCTCAAAAATCCTGGTAGTTATATGTGTAAATTGTGAAATTAGTTCAGTAGTTTTTGAGAATGTAAAAAGTCGTAAGTGGATTTCTATTTAATTTGAAGGGTAGTTATTACATTCCATCCCTTTGACTTAAGTAATTAAATTGCAAATAGTTTTGTATATCCTTTAAAAATAATAATACATAATTTTAGCTTTACAGCTTGTACGAAGATAGTTTAATTTATATTTATTGTACAGGGGTGCAACCCCATTTCAACCCGTTAGACTGTAGACATTTTAACGTCTATACAATCTTGGCAACGATATGGATAAAGAGTGAATCGGTCGAATAGTTTTTGAGTCCGTAGAGGACAAAGAAACAAGCATTAATTTTTATAATAGAGATACGAGTGAACATATGGTCAGACGTTAATCAAATAATTGCAATTAAGCAGAACCCGAATTGGTATAGTATATAATTTATGGTAAAATTCATGAAAGTAAATGAAGTCAACTCTTATAAAAGCGAGTGAACGTTCGTAAGTAATAAACTAGTATAACGCATGCGCATGGTTATATATTTTTTAATTTGTCGTTAATAGCTGATTTCGTTCATCAGCTGTAATACTTAATTAAACAACTGTTAGAGAAATAATAAGGTACATTTTTATACAACTGTTTAGCATACAAAATTCAACACTGAACCACACCTAGAATATACTTTAAGGTTATATTTTCAACTTTGATTAAAACGAATGCTCAAAAGTGTTGAGATGAATCTTCGATAAGGGTTTTACTTTATTCCCACTAACACTAAATAAATCAAACATTTTACCATGGCGTGCGCTATTCTATTTTGTTCACTGAGAAGTATTAGGCGCTATATGAACCTACTTCTTATAATTAATTAATTTTAGGCTTATCTGTACATTTATCAAGTTAAAAATTCCTAAGGTCATAGACCAGGTTATATATAGTTATTATTAGTAGGCCTAAGTAGTTTCTTCTGAAGAACGAAGTAAACATAAAGAATTGTAAAAAATATATATTTTCAACGACTTCTAAACTGAACACATTTACCATATCGCCTACATTAGTTGTATAACAATTTTAAAATACACATACGTGTTAAACATGAGTAGAACCATTAAATTGACATTTGTTTAAATTAATAATAAGGTCTAATATAATCCTTATAATTGTACACATTTTCCGAGCTAAAAATCACCCCAGCATAGTTAGGTTGGCCTAGATAAAGTTTTATTTATAGTAGCCTGTTATTGTTTGATGTGATCTAATTAATTTCATTGTGATTTTTCACGGTGGCTTACTAGTACAGTATATATATATATATATATATTTTAATAACTCTAAATTAGCAAAATATAAGACATATATTTTTCCTTTTCATTAAATTAAAACAATTTTGGTTAATAAGATTATTGAATTTAAATGTATTTTTTGTACATTTATAAAAACTGAGTGAAACATGTTATGTTGCAATATTACAACTTGCGTTTACACATTTACCGTATAATAGCGTTTTCTTAACAATATCCTTTCAATATAAATAACACATATTCAATAATTTATATGGCATACGTTAAAACCTCAATACGAATGAAGGATGAAATATTTAGCTTTTACGAATTGAACTTGTTAGCTGATGTAAATATGAAGCTCGCTGACAGACATAAAACATACTTTCTTTCAAGGAACCGAAGCAAGGAAAATATTGTAAACGAAAAGTCAAAGAGGTTTTAAAAGTTGACTAATTTCCTCTGTCTGTTGGAAGGAAGGTTGTGTTGATGTATATCTGTCATATGGTGGAGCCGCCGTTGGGGGAATATAAATAGGTTGTAATATTCCGACTGGTGCGCGGTGCGCCACCCCAATAAAAGACAACTCAAGATCTGGCGAACTCAACAAATTCTATCAACCACAAATCTACAATATCAGTCAAGTCTTAGGCTTTTTCCTCGACTTTGTCATGCATATGACAGGTCTTATTTCAGAGGGTGACACTAAAGCTTGAAGGAAACAACTAGGCATTGTAGTAGGCCTACTGCAATATTTATTATATTTGGAGTTTTCCTCGACAACGATAAGTTATGGGAAAATGTATTTTAATATGTAAAGTACAACCAATGAAATTTATGATAATGATACATATAAAGAAAATAACAAGTACTGTACATAAGTTACAATATAAATAATTCGACGACGCAGTTGAACCGTTGACGAGAATAGCTGCCTAACTGTACGAAATGTATTAGTCGAATTTTTTTGCACCTCGCCTCCAGCCTCGGTTCACGCACTGCTTCGTTCTGCTTTGCGAGTTTGCATCTCCATCTTGTGGCTTCGGATTGTGAACTGAGCTCGGCTAGTTTGCACCTCAACCTTGTGGAGTGGATTTGAAATAGGTACTTTTACCGTATTGAAAATTTGATCAATATTGGCGAACCAGACGGGCTATAAGGTCGGTCGTTATAAAACAAAATGTGCAGAACAATCTCCTATGTAAATACCCAACAAAGTTTCATCCTTGTACGAAAAATCTCAAGAAATTGTTACTTCCAGTCAAAAAATGTGCTTCTGGTTGTTGGAAAACAAACGCATCCAAGAAACTAAGAAACCCAACGTGTGTATCAAATTTGCCAATGTATACACTTTTAATGATACCAGTGAGTAAACGTATTCTGGGGACCTTGATCAGTGCTTATTGACCTTTCCTGACCTTAAGTCTTACCATAGCTCTCATATTCAACTGGAGAAATAAGCTGACTTCGTATTAAGAAATCTGCAAACTCAAAATGATAGTGATTTGCAAAATAACAGATACAATTCTACACAGATGAACTTTAATAAGAAAACGCTTAATACAGATCAGTCGAAACCACATATCCACAACGATTCCTCAAAAAGTAAACGGCTCCCTTCCCTATCGTCCTTAGGATTGACTTGGCAACAGATCACTGACGCGTGGAGAACTTTTTAACTTCGCAGTGGGCTCTGTGATTGTTTTATCTTTTATCTGTGGCAAAAGTATTGTAAACAAACAAACAAACAAACGTGCTTCTATGTTAATAATTCTATATCATTATTTCTTAAATTTGTGTATTGTGTTGGAAAAAAATAAAAATATATAAACGATCATAAACGTTATTTAAGTATAATCATTAGACGCATCTATATTTTATGATATATTATTCTATGTAACTTTCTATAATTCAAAACAAATAATTACCTTTACTTTTTTGTTTAAGAATTCCTTACTTCCTCCATCCATATTTTTTATAATTTAATTAAAATCCTAACCTTAAAGTTAAGATGATAAATAACTGTCGAAATCAAATTATAATAAAAAATTAAAATAATCGGCTTGGCTTCTCCTAAACTAAAACTTAACATACATATTATTACAGAGTATGATATTAACTGTTGTTGAAAATGCTACTGCAAAAACGCCTACATGTTGTAGAGGAGTACCGTAGTTGAAAATCTTGCATTAGAGTCTGAGTTAAATGGACAGTAACATTTTTTTAGGGATACATTTGCTTTGAAATCATTTGTAAATTTAAGTTTTTTTCCATTCAAACTTGAAGGAATACTCTTTAGATTAATATGTAAAGCATAGACAGTAAGTGCGCAGTTTCCACGTATAGGCTATTTACTTATCAGTTCAAGTTATTTGTATATATGTATTCTCTAAAATAAACGAAGTCATAATTACAAGTATGAATAATAAATGAACATATGTATTAAATCTAGATTTAGTTTTATTTAGAATTCTTTTATAATTTTTTTTAATTGTAGTGATAAAATTAAATCATCTTTTGTGTATAAGTGCGCATTGTTTAGCCCTGCTATTGCATTCATTTACCAAATATCTTTAAACTAAACAAAACTGAATTAATAAGTCACAGATGAAATACTAGGTTAGTAATAATAGTAAGAAAAAACTATACCTGACATGAAAAGGGTAGATGTTATATAATACAGTATGTACCTGTTGTAGCCTACACCGCGATAGCTATTTAATTCATTACGTAATATTCAAACATTAACAATTCAGGTCCAATTAGTAACAATTTATGCAAGTTTGACGTAATCCAATACGGCGGCTATTAATGGAACACAATTACCATGCTAAAGGGAAATTGTAAATTTGTATAACCTAATCGAATCTTTTGATTTGCATCATTGGAATCCGTACTTTCAACATTTGTTTAGAAGAGATCGAATGGTTCAGTTAGTACTTTATGTATGTATAACTGTTTTGCTTTTATAAAAAGAAAATATTTAGTACTTTGTAAAGTCATCGATGTAAAATAAACAGATTTTGAGATAGTTGACGTTAAACATTTTAAATATCCTCCATTCTGATAATATACGAATTAAAAAAAGTACGGTGCCAAAGTTGAATTCAATATCGTTATTTTTTCCAAAGTTGCAATGCTTATAAGTAAATATTGAGCTAAACTTGTGAGAAGATATATTTTATAGAATAAAACTTGAACACAGAATTTCACAACTAATACGTGTATTAACTCAAAGGCGTTTCAACAACAAAGTCGTCATCTTCAGTGATGTACGAGCTAAATTAATCAAACTATAACTTATAAGCTTGTTTAAAGTGTTATAGTTTGATTATGTACCTCGTACGCCTACATCACTGAAGATGGATACTTTGTCGTTGAAACGCGTTTGGGTTATTACACGTATTAGTTGTGAAATCATGTGAAATCAAGTCTTATTCTAACCACAGTTACATTGAATTTTGAAAAAATATAAAGTGCCTGATTGTCTGGAAATTAAAGGGTTTAGAACATTTTTGTACGAATATCCAGAACTTTTTTTATTTGTTACCACTTGGAGAATGAGTTTCGATACATTTTATATATTATTTATATTCTAAGCCTTTAAAGACAACTCCAAACGTTATAGATAACAATTATTTTTAGTTTTACAATGATAACTAGTCTTAATAAAAAAACATACAGTTTTATATATATTTTCCACTGAATGCATCGAATAATTTTCAAATCGTCTTTTATACAGCTAGCAAAAATGAGGGTAAACTAAAACGCCTTCAAAATTTAATATTTTTATTATCAACTGGATTTTCTCTCTTTATTTACTAAATAAGGTTAATTAAATTATTTAAAAAAAACCATAACAATGAATCTTACCTAGAGTGATATTAAATTATTTAACAAAACATTTTGTAATCAAAACAACGATAATAGATATTTTGAAAATAACAATAAAGGAAAAGGGACGTTTTGAATAAAATAACAAAAACTAATTAGTTTGAATGAGGATAGAGGGCGATTTGTAAAGAAAATAGCTTGTGTTGAGCGGCAGCCATGTTGGATTAGATAAGGGACATTTTGAAACTTAAAACACACTTCTCACATCTTTTATATTTATTTTAAATGTTTTAAAAACCGTTTTGATACAAACTATTGATTGAATTTGGCAGAAAAAAATGATAAAGGTCGATTATTCCTCTATTAGCTCAATAAAATAATAAATATAATCATAAAAGCTTAATAAAACAGGTGTATGTTAAAACTTAAAACGAAAAAAACCCATCAGAGTTTATGTCCGGAGTATAATATTGTTGCCAAGTACACAAATAAAACACATTCCGTATTGATTGTGCTAATGCAAATTGCCTAAACATAAAAAATAAATTAATATTTTACTGTTTTGGTTGGGTAAAATGTCATAAAACTGCAAAGGACATAAAAAGCCTAAGGATAGGAAGCACGCGAGCGCGTGAACGCTATTGTGTCACAACGAAGTCGTAAACCTCTTTCACTAGAGTGTAACCTGGTGGTTAAATTTAGAAATATACTGTATGGACAAACATTCAAAGCTTTTACAACATAAAGGGTTAAATAAATGGAAATAGGAATGAAAAAGAAAATATAATTGAAGAGGAAAACCACGTAATTACATATTAAACGAAACATATACAGTAAAATGCACCTAAAATTATAGCTTAAGTTTACAGAACATACATTCCATTAATAAATACTATTTTTGCTAAATGTCGGCCACCTATATTTGTCAGAGTTCACGTATAAGTTAAAACTCGCCAAACGGTTATATAATTATTAAATGTACTAACTGCATGAACAGATTTGAGGGCTGATTTCTTTTCAGACGGCCGCTTTTCTAGGAAATAGAGTATTGCTACCAACCTAAGCACATTCTACTACTGAATCTTGAATGCAGGTAATCATACTGTGACTAAATAAAGACTTTAAGTTAGAACTTCAGGCTTTTTTTTTTTACTTGCAGTTCTGTTATACAAAAACAATTTAATTGATGTTTCTATCTGTTTTATAAAACATACTGTGACTAGAGACTGTAAATTTGTTAGAACTTCGGCCTTTTTTGTATTTTCATTGATTAAAAATGCATCGACGTAACGAATACATTTGGGTCCTTGTTAAACACATAGGGTTGATTCAATGTATCGAATCGTAAATACCGATGTATAGGCCTATCGAATATCCGTAGTTTGTCGTTTGATGTAAAATACCGTGAACATTAAGTATTTATATATTACAGAGTTTTATAAAGTGAAAATTTTGTGCGCTAATGTTTTGTTATATATGTATTTTATTAAGTGATATTAAGTTGTAGGAATGGCGGAGTCCGATTATACAGTTTATTTACGTTTGTATGCGCAGTCTGATGTCATTGAAAAGATACGTTTAATATTTCCTGAGTTGTGATTTGAGTTTAAGTTTAAAGTGTTTTATTTTCTGTTCATAATTAATTACTTCAAGTATTGTTAGTCACATTTTCTGTTTTCATTTATTTAAGACGTTTAAAAGTAGAACTGAACATTACAATTACGTATTGGAGCATTTTTTACGTATACGTTGGCACCTCTGCCGCAATATGGCATAGGGTCGTAATGTAAACTTTCGCCGATTGGAGATTTTAGAACAATGACAATATTATTAACTCTAGAAAAGTTTGTATAGGCTATGAAAATAGTTTTTTTTATGAGTTTAGAAGTTTGGAAGTGTAGAACATTGACTATATTACCGGAGTGGAAATATTTCATATAGTCTGAAGAACAACATTTTATAGATATGGAAATACTTGTATTTGTATGTAGTTGAAAGCTTAGATATTTTAAAACATTAAACATAAAATAATATAGGTAGAATCTAGAACAAGTTTGTATGTGAATATAGTAAAACAAATTAATAATGCAGTTTATTTGGTGACTAAAAATACCTCCAGCGTAACGAGGAAAGATATGAAATGTTGCAATAAGAATATGGATTATTGTATGATGAAAATCACTCCCTTACCTAAAATTAACATTAAAGTACTGTATTATCAAATAAAAAGAAAATTGTTGATAATTAAAAAAGAGCTTCAAGTATATTCAATACGACATAACACATGAAACAAACAATAACAAATATAAATTATAACAACATAATCCTTTTGTTAATAGATATAAAGTTGTGATATGTTCAATAAATTACATATTATTTTAAAGAGGACTAATATTTAAATCTCATTACAAATATATAAAAAGAAAGGAGATAACTGCTTTAGTATGATGTGTTTTATTCTAGGTTTATTTTTATGTATATAATTCTTTTATTTATTTTATTTATTATAAAAGTTTGCGATTTTTTATTTTATTCAATAATGCAAATATCAAAAATGTAAAAAAACTCACCACATTCGAAGTTTAATTACCTTTAAAATAAAAGTAATTTCAATAAATGTGGTAAATTTTGGACGAAAAAATCTGCTTTATGGTGGAAGCATGTACGCGCTGAATTTATGTTCCTACTCGAGTGTATAACCTGTACTCTGGTAGTAAAATAAAATATCAGTTAATTTTGAATGTGTGAGAGAAAGCTGTGTTTAAGAACACATACTCACATAAATTGTCAAGCATGCACATTTGAGTACATTTACAGTCAGGGTTACGTCTGTAACCCTCTAGTTTCCGCCTTTACGAAGCTGCACTATATTTGCTAGTGAAAGAATGAAACACACACAAACTCAATGCTGGTAGTGTATAGCTTTGTCACTTGGAGAGCCTGTGGTCAACTCAGAAATATTTTTCACTCCTGCACTTGATGTGTACTGATTAACTGTTTTAATTGTGGCAAATTATTAGTATTAAATTATTTCCTATTCGAAACTATAAAAGTTTACCATTTTTTACTCCCGATCGATTCAAGAAGATACAAATACAATGATCTACAGAAGATATATAGGTAATATACTGACAGAATATATCGATGTTAAACTGGTAACCTTGACAAATTATTTGTACTGTAATTTATAACTACGTAAACAGAAATATTATTTAGATAATTATAGTAGGTTAAATCAAAGAAGCTGAGATTATGACGAAAAGTATACATGTATTAGGTAAATGGAAGAAATCGGGTTCAGAAAAAGAAAATAGTAAACAGCAATGACTTAATATTCAATAAAATCAAGAGTTGCAGAAAACTGACATTAATTATAGTATTGGTTTAGTTTTGAATTTTAGTTTTAGTTTTTAGAGTTAACTAATCTCTGTTATTGTACTTTTGTTATTTGCATTTTACCAAACGTTACTTTTTACAGTTAAGAAACAAAACAAGAATTTAATCTACACAATAAAAACTTAAATCTGAACAAAACAACCGTGTTAAACACTATCACAGATATTTCTTTAAAAGGGCATTGCTTTACATCGCGTGTAGAGTCAATGAAGTAAGAAATTATGTAAATACTGCTATTTCCTTTAGTCTTCCCTGGCTTAAGGTGGAAGCCGTTAGTTACATGCGTGCGTGCGTGCGTGCGTTCGTTCTCTACGAAGGGGCTGTCACCCTCGAGTGATAGATCGAGTTTTAATTCGGAACCCAGCACTTGTTGCCACCCTTATAGAGCGGCATGCAAATAGCAAATAGTTCCTCCCCTCTGCATTGCTCAATTTTATTGGGGCAGCTCTTGTCTCATTCACAAACTAATTATCAGCGTCAAGGTTATAAAACTGCGGGGTATTAAAGAAATTAAGACCATGCCACTAACATGAAGCCAAGTCAATGTAATTTTACGTTTGATTAATGAAACCCGAACAGCTACGATTTTACTTTCAAAATTTAATCTGAAATGCAAAATATAAAATAATATATTTATATCTTTTTTAAGTTTTACATTTTGTTTTGAATAAACTCGCGTTAGTAATCCAGAATTAAGAAGGAGTTCTTTAGTCATTACATATCCTACGTCACGTCCTTAACTACAATTCCACCTTCGTGAAAGCTGAGCGGTAAAAGCCGGCGTGAAGCAAACACTAAACCTCTAAAAGTAAAGACTTCGAATGCAGTAATTTTTAACGCAATTCGGCTGTGGATTACTGTATTCGATTCCATGTCACATTTCAAGAATTGACATAGTTTAAGAAATATCACATAAACAAATTCTGTATGTTTTGAACACATTTATTTATAAAATTGTCAATTCTTTTAGAAATATTCACATTGTAAGGACCCTATAATTTGCCCACTCATTAACAAAGTATACATCTTCAACTAAGATTGAAGTTATGAGGTGTAAATATAAATGCAGTCATAGGCGTAACCAGGACGACCGTATGGGGGGGGGGGGGTACAACAACCGGGGGGGGGGGGGTATTTTTTAAACCATAGAACCGGCAGATCGCACGTGCAATCACTCCCGACTACGACAACACATTTGTAACGCGTGATTGTATCGAATATTTGACCCACTAAAAATCTTAAAATCTCAAAAAGACAAATTCCATTGGAAAGGTAATGTTTCAAACTTAAATTTTTTGTATCTACGATTTCTTTCTAAAACGTATATTTACGTATATTTGTAAGCATCATTTTAGTTTTGTGTTTTCTAAAAGCAAATGTCACTCGAATGAAATACGCCGAAATGACAGTTAATTTCCAGTTTCTATGTCCCTCCCTACAGCCCGCCCAGTATTTTTTATGAATTATATCTATATACTGATGGATGCATCACACTTTCCCCTATCTAAAACTGCCATCCAATAAAAAATCGGACAAATAATTCTAAAGTTGTGGTGCTTTTTGTAGACCCTTGCAATTGGTCAGTTTTCCAACCAAAAAAACAGCCTTACTAATTACACGTGATATCTGTGTGATAGAAGTATATTTTTAGACATATTTTGATATGTATGTGTAAAGAATGCTTCAAGCTAACATTTCCTGTGAACCAAATATGTTTTGATCGAAAGGTTTGTTGTCTATGAGCGTGGGAATGAGAGCATTTTTGACGTTCTCAAACCAAGGCTGTAATTTCAAATTAACTGTTATTCCCCATGCAGCTTCATATCCGACCGTTGTATACCAAGCATGAGTGGGATGTTTATATATTACTCCTATATTTTTGTTATTCAAAAAATTCTAAGTCAAACACTTTTATGAAAAGATAATTTACAAGTATACAGTCCAATTCTTTGATTTATTCTCTACACATTGTTATAATAATGTTTCATTCTTGGGCAAAGTATATTCCTAAATTACGTTTCAAACTTGCCATAGTTTTGATAGCAGTCTTGTAATAGGTACAAAAAAACTGGTGTTTTCAAAATAAGAAATTTGAAATTGATAAATATTTTTATACAGTTCTATTTAGAACTAAATTATTACATTAATGGAAAAATTAAAAAAAATGTTTACTACTTTTTATGTAGACATAAAGTTGAACTTTTACCTTTCGTAACTGAACATTTTTTGTTTCTTGAGGTAATAACTTTGTAAATTTTAAATCTATCATTTTTTTACTAGCATATATAAATTCTTTGATCCTTTCTCTACAAAAAATATATGTAACACTTTTGGATTACGATTCATTTACTATTTTTGGCGAATTTTTGAAAAAGTGCTTGGAAACACCAAAAAACCATTTTCGTTAACATTGCCGGTTCTAGGGTTAAATTAAGATGCAAATTAACACGTTTTAGGCTTCCCAAAAGTACTTTAAAACGATATAGGTATGTATAATTTTCTACTTCTAATTGTGATTCAGGCATACTTTAGAATAATTTAGAATAGCAACCATGACTCATCCCCCGCCAAATATTTCCGTGCGCTGCCTCTAACCTCATAGGCTTGGAACACACGCCGTTTTTTTTTTGCCGACTGCGGATTAGTTACCGTCCCCGTTCATAAATTGCCTCATTGGGATTCATTAAACTGAAGTGTCTAGTTCATTAATCACGAAGTGTGTTATGTAATATATTATTTCTTTTATTGATATGAACAGAGAGCAACTCTCGCTTTATTGTTATTCCATCGCCGATTGAAAACGAAGCAAAAAAAATATACTTATTTTCGTTCGCCCAATCAATAAATAAAAGAAGAGAAGATTTTGGAGCATTCTACACTGATTTCCTTGTTTTGATGAACTAGAAGAAACATTTTTCAATTACTGTATTTAAGAATGACGGTATCGTCATTTGACGAACTGCACACGCGGCTGAAGGATAGCATTCTACGAAAATAATACTAAAATAAGGAAAATTGGCGTGCATTTGGTCACATTCGCCACTGTTTCGGCGGAGACGATGGAAAATCCATTGATTGTAGTGGCAGAGAGCGGCTGCACAGCTACCGTCAGCGGCAAATAAACAGATCGTTTATTTTTCCGACGAATGTGTATGCTCTAATACTCTCCTTCGCACCACTGTTAATATGACGGCGACGGCAATTAATCTGTGGCGGAAAACGCCGTGTGCTGGCTTTAGAACACTATACTTTGATACACTACACTGCATCTATATAAAATAAAGTGTCAGTGCCCGATTCAATCAAAGATAATTTCTGCAATATATTGATAATTTATTGTAGCTTAACATTTGCATAGGTGTTGAAAACAAGTTAGGTATTTTAATATAAACAAAGTCAGAAATATTTTTCCAATGGGGGTATAACCCCCCCCCCCTGGTTACGCCTATGAATGCAGTATATAAAATGGAAAAAATGCCTTGAGCAAATACTAACATTTTAGCATTCAATAGATGTCTGTACAACAATACAAATTGCTGTTGCTTAAAAAACAATCATAATAAAAATGTAATAAACAAATGCACCCTGAATATAATGTAATTGATTTCTAGTACGTTTATTCCATTTAGCTGGAAACCAATCTTTTTCACAGGTCAGGTCGACGGAGACGTGAAACTGCCTGGCATTCCTTCGTTCTGCCAGAAAACAAACAGTCCCATCGGATAGAAAACAACCGACCGCTTCCATGGAGTGTGTAACAAAGTATTTTTATTCTAACCTAGAAAAGTAAAATTTTATCAAATTAAAGTCCATCAAATGGACAAAACGTTCGCATAAAATTGGTCTTTTCTTATACTTGAACTTTGGTTTTGTAAAATGTAAAAATAGAAACGATATGTTTATGTAGCTTCGGTTTACCATAAATAAACTGATAAAACTATCCTCCACAAAGTCTTTGATAAATATGTTCAAAACTAAAACTATAAATTAGGGCCTAATCAATTTCGACCAGATTTTATATCACCCTCGGCTAACGACATTTGGTTGTAGATAATGATTCCGGATGTTTTATAGTAAATACAAGATACCAATGAAGTATTAATATGTAAACATACAATGAACTAATATTCTGTTGAAGTTGTTTGGTAATGAAAGTGGAATTTATAAGGTAATATATTAATTATTCAGGCATTTACCATCATGTATGTATTACAAAAAACAACCGATTTTTTTTTAAATCTACTGCCTTTATTAATTGTGAGAAACTACAGGAACTTAAGCCTACTTAAGTGTCAGCAAACACGTGTAAACTTGACGAGTTCGTTACATAGAATACCAACAAAAATAAAACCATCAACAAAAGTCAAATAAAAAACACTAACGAAAACACATCTATTGTATAGGTTGTTAAACGTTTCCTTTGTTAATAAATTATGTTCTATACAAGTTTAAAAAGTTTCCAATCAGGAAATACAATTTAATGCATCGTTTGCGGAAATTTTTCGAATTTCATGTAACGCAATGTCGTCAAATTACCTAGGCCTCGCTTTACACTTTACACAATAATAATCAATTTCATTTTGTGATAAAAATTCAATATTATCCAATTACAGTGTTAACGTTAATGGCACCCATAACGCTCAGCCTACCGTACACAACCGAAACTGCAACGATGGTAAAAACTCGTCTATAAACGTATAAACAGCAACCAAAGCAAACAACGCGCCCACGCTTCATTAGTTTGCAGCATTACTCCGTGTGGGCACAGGACAATAACCGTCTCTATTAAACTACAATATAAGGTTTCTATGCACTGAACCCTGAATACAGTAAAGGGAGACAAAACATTATACGGGATTAGGGGATGCGAATACACGGATGTTGTGGGAATTGTGTGTCGCTACATCACACATGTTTAAAATAAATTCCCTACTACAATTTGTCCTGAATGTCTTGTAACGCTACGACTGTACAACTGTTTTATTGAATTAATTTTGTTTGTTGACAACATGAACGTGTGTTGTAGAGTAAGGTTTTAATTTGGGATATACAGGCCAAGATATCAATGTCACGAAACAGATAATGTTATGTTTATACAAATTCGTGTAAATTATATCAAATTGGTATAAAACCACCTGATTGAAAGTCCCAACTTTTGTTAAATTAATAGTTTTACCAACCAATTAAATATATAACTGTAACAAAATACCCATCAAGCTTGTGAAAGTCTTGTTCATTTAGTCGTTTATTTGAAATTTGAGGCTTTAATTTTTTGGAGCGTGAACAAAGGAATAAACCAACAGTTTAAAAATTCACTATACACTTTTCTTAGTTACTGTAATACTTGGATCCTATACTCGTTTACACATTATATATTAAATGAATTAGTTTGGTCTTTACTCGTTAAAGACAAATGGAGGTTGTCACATATAGTCGTTAATAAAGAAAGGGCTACTCGAAAGGATTTTATAAAGAGCCATTTTTGGGAATCAGAACAATTCAAATTTATCAACAGTAACATGAAAAACATTTGGCGAATACAATACCATAACATACTAACATATCTAATCTAACCAACCATGAATTTACTTATTTATTTTTCTGAGACAGTATTTTATACTCATTGTATGACCATAAACATACAATACAGTTAAAATATATCATTCCAGAAAAACATTATCATAAACAGATACTAAATAAAAACGAATAAAAACTGTACAACCAACATATTAACGCTTTTGGTAAACTCATCTATATAAATACAGGTTTTATAAGATTTCTCTTAACTATAGTTTTACATTAATGTATTTTATAAAGATATTAAAAATAGTATGGATAGAGTATCGATGTTGAATAAGCTTGTAGAATAGCCTAACTATAAAAATATATAATTAGAGTGTCTTTTGTTCGGTAATTACGAATCTTCCCATTAAGTTTAAAACTTGAAAAGTTCTTTTCTAGAAACAGTAGACAATGCAGTACATATAGCGAATAGTAAGATATAATTTGCCCAACACATAATTTTTACTTCCTTATTTTGCTGTTTAAATAACGTTAATAAAAAAACGAATGCCCCACACCACTTCTTTTGAACAAGCTGAAGAGTTTTCTTTCTTAATTTTTTGACAAGAGAAAATGTTATTGAGATCATTTTGTCATATATACAGTGACTATACTTGTGGCATCAATCAATAAAGTCACATGCAATCACCATTTAAACTCAAAAGTTTTAGGAAATTTCTTTCAGGGACTAATAATTCATGCATAAACAATATTTATAAAACCTTATTTTGACCAACATTTTATATAACTATTTAAATTTGTTATGTATGTTTTTCATTTTACAGAAATTACAATACACAATGTCTAACCTTTGTAAACATTTGTTTTTTTTAGGCCTACTTTCAATTGGAAAATAACCTTGACGTTATTTAGTAGTTATTTTTAGTAATGGTTTATAATTGAAACTTTTTTAAATAGACCACCTCAATTGCAGGAGCAATTTACCCATATTACTTCATGTGTAAAAGTAATAATAAATTTGTGCAGACTTTTCAGATCAGGGTAACTCAGTGACAGATAGTTTTTATTGCATTTTTATAAATATAAACGAATAGAGTTTTGTAGACTTAAAATATATTTAGTTTATAATACAGTAACGATCACCATATCAAGAAAAGTCACACGACCAGAGCCGTATGGTTATCATAAAAGTGACATTTCTAGCCAGCTTCCACGCTGTGGTGTTGGTATTAACCCAAGCAACCCTCGTCAACCCTCGGGGCGAACTGAAGCTGTAAATCTGTCAACTAAAGAGCCCCCTTTTCCTTACCAACACTAATTAATTGTGTTTGAGTAATATTTTAGTCTGCATTACTTCATCCGAGCCAGCTAAATAAATACTCGGACATATTCATCAAAGTCGGTTACGATAGCACGATTTGTTCAGAACTGATGTTCAACAAGATGAAATATTCTGGATGATAAATGTTACAGTTGGGAGCGCAATGTTGCTAGTTGTTCAGGAGTAATTGAAAACGTGCAACAGCAAGCTCAAATAGATTATTAGTTTTATTGTGTGTATATATATATACTGTGTTGTAACAGCTTCGTTTGTTATAATGAAGCTCTAAGTCAAACATTAATTTTCCACTAAACCTAAAACGGCTTTAATTGTAAATACAGCTTTAAAAACGTGCAATTTATTCAGTTCACTCGACAATTAAAAGTTAAATCTTTAAGTACCGTCTACACTTAGCAAACATGTATGCCGAACAAGTTCACTGGATAAAGTTTAGTGTTCTGCGAGTGGGGTCGAGACACCAAACCAAGTGCAGACAATTTTGTTCACTGAACATTGTTCACCGTGGGAACGAACTTTAAAGACAATGATATCTATGCGTGTCACAACATACGTTTTGCCATAGCGTATGTTGTGTTAACGCTTTGATACAAATATATTCCACATAAACCAGGGTAAAATAAACAGTTTTATGTTTTTAAAAATGGCTTCTAAAAGCCTAGAGGCCTAAACGGCAACCTAAAATAATAAGAATACTGTATGAGGAACAAAAGAATATATTCCCGTTTGTACTGTTTCTAAAATTTACAACGAACTTAACCGCCACGTTAAGTTAATCTTGGGTTCATCATTATTTGTAAGTTAAGGTTTTGGAATAGGCTCAGGTGTTCTGGGTGTTAAATGTCATAGGCTTATGTTGGACAAATATTGGGAAAGTTATCTGGTTTATATTAATTAACAGACAACAAATAAAATACTTTAAACACATTTTTAATTTTGTTTTTATTTACAAACTAGGGGCTCGCTTCGCTCGCCAACCACTACTGTAACATATGGCGATGCCAATGAATGCCAATATATTATTGTATATTGTGTTATTTTTACGGAAATGATGATTGATTAGTACAGAAGCAATTGGATATAAATTAGGTGGTGGGGGTTGTTGTGAACTGTACAAAATGTGAGACAGAGATCGATATATAGGCCTACACGCACTATCCCCGGGACTTTTGTCCACAAAATCCCTAATTTTGTCCATATTTCTTTTTAAACTTTTAACAAGTATTTTAAATATTTTCGGAATAAATGTAGCCTAAAATATTCTCTGAAAATTCATCTACATTTTAATGAAATTTTGATCAAATTCGGTTCTGCCATTCCGGTGATTAGCCCGGACAGACAGAAAGACAAAAAATGTATAAGTGTGTGTTTAGGTTTTGGTAATGTGTGAATAATCATATGAGCTTAGAAAAAAGCTTATATTTTGAAATCACAGACAGATACTTCTTTATATATATGTATAGATTGTGCCTTCATACAATTGACCTATGTACATTTATTAAGGCCAACTAAGATACTTTCTGCCCGTAAGACACGCAACATCAACAGTCCTTTAGCAACAGTTTTAGTAAATAATTTGGATTTTACTATGGAAGAAATTTTATTAAAACATGGACATTCATATTTACAAAAACAATTGAGGTTATGCCAAGAATATAGACACGGAAGTTCAATAATGCATTGTTGTTTCAGCAGTTGCTTTACTAACATATGATTTAGCGGCCGGAAAAGTGTCCATATAAAAACTATATAGTATACTTTCCAGCCCGCCTATAGGCGGACGATAAAGTAAATTCAATGATTTTTATATGAACACTTTTCCAACCGCTCAATGATAAGTGGTTCTTTCTACCCTATTAATGAGGCAGCAATTACCTTTTAAAGTATTATCTGGAAGAAAAATTATCAGTATCGTAATTTGTGCAAAACTACAAGTTATATACATAGATAACTGTTTTGTGGTCTAGGAACCATGTACAAAAACTAGGTAACCCCAAAATTTCCCTTCTTTTCAATTGAACTAAAGTGTTATTCCCGAGCAAAAGTTAATACTATTTGTGTCTAGCTTCATAATGCAAGGCGTTTCATTTGCTTATTGCAATAGTATGCTCATGAAACGTTACCTTTATTAACTTGACCTATCTGTCAGGAAATACACGCTTAATTCCAATTTAGAGACAGTATTTACTTAGCAACAATCAATTGACTAGTATTGGTGTACATAACATGCGAGCATTGTTTATAACAAATACTATCGAAGCGGCATTGTCCGTATGTCACAAACGATATATCCGTCAACCTCTTTTGTCGGTCAGTTGGTAATGCCAATACAGTTGTGTAAATACTAATCATTGCAAATACATGGCAGAGGGTATTGTTTCCGACTTTCTTCAAACTGCCTGCGTTCGCACATACCAAATTACTTTAGGATTGTAATATTAATTTTGCTTTGTTATATGTGAGTATTTATTTATGTGTTGGGTAAGTGAAATTGTTTTTGTTTTACGTTTGTGCTGCGCTTGATAAGTCCAGTTTTGTGGGAAGTGTAAGAAATAGGCTATTTTTTATTGAGCAGTAGTAGTTACCCCATTCTAACAATAAGACACAAATAATAGAAGGACTGGTTATTTTCTTCCCTGAATATCAAGTACGAATAACATATCAGCTCTCTAGCTTTATGGGAATATTATTGTTTTTTAAAAATAAGAGTAGTTACTATATTTTTACTCATTAGTCGAAAGTGACAAAATAAAGGTGCGATTTAATTTTTTAATGTTTTATTTAAAAGATAAGTTTATTAAATTTAAGCTCTCCAGTTTAAATAAAAATCCTCTCTTAGACGCAATTAATTGAAATGCTAGTGTATTTACTGTTCCTACATATCACTTTAGAAACGAATGTGTCCAATAACAGTTCTGTATCTTCAAGGGAATTATAACAATTTATTTGCATTGTATAGGAGTTGTTTTGTTTCTTTAATTTCACCTTATAATACTTAGGATTAGTACTTGGTAAATCTCAGCTCTGTTTTTATGGAAAGTTAGTATTATTTACATTTTTGTGCATTTACCCTAAAGGCGGAATTGTAATAAATTCGAGAGGGTTACTTTTTGAATGTATCTTTTAAGAAATTGATGTACCAAATTTAACTGTCTAGTTTCAAAGAAAGTAAAATAATTAGTACTAGTATTTTTTGTTTTAGGGGTTGCTAAACCATTTTCACTGCTTTATCGTAAATAATTTAAAAGTGAGAATACCGAACTTCAATTATATAATTTTTCTATGTGTACTATATAGTGGACATATTTTTGTCAATTACTAAATTCTAAATTTTGTACAGTGACCATACAAAGTTTTTCAAAGTTTCAACTAAATCAAGTTTGTAAATCGTTACAAATAACGAACAACTAAATAATCACATTGTATACTTTGGTACATAAAAGATAAACGTAACAACCTTAACTAGTTCACATGAATGTGAAATAAACTTTCGACAACTATTTTTCTGTGTCAAATAAAATCATACAATGACGAATATTTCGATATTTTGGTGTTAATATAAAAACTGTAATTGTAATGAAACCGTAAAAGACAGACGTACAAGATCTGGAGTTTTAGATCTTTTCATCGTCAACATTTTTCTACTTTATTTTTCTTTTACTGCGGTTCTTTTTTTATTATTTTGCTTAACTATAACGGTTTAGCCAGTGTCAGGCGGTGGATAATTTTTTTTTTTAAATTACTGCTTTGACTCGATTTAAACAAGCATAATAAAACATAACCAATGTTAACATTAAGGTAATGCGTAATACAAAATACATAGTTTCATAAACATAAAATTAAAGTGAATAGTTAATACACTAATTAAATGTATAGTTAAAACACTTTTAAGTTAAATACTAATGAAAAACACAAACGTTCCTCTTTGAAATATTGAATCGATAAAGAAAATAAATTGGGTTTTGATTTGGCACAACTCGTAAAAACTTTAGAAATTAAAACTTTTCTAATTCTAACTACTATAAAAAAATGTAAAATCAAACAAAGTACATTGACTGATTTGAAGCAATTATTAAAACATGAATATGTACAAAGTGTTTTCAAAATCCGTTAAAAACTTTAAATGCATATTCACCACAATACCAATAAAACATAATTATACAATCATATTTCTTTATAGGCTATGCTTAGTGTTATATCTTTTATTTCGTATTTAAAAAAAAAATATATATATATTTTTAATGGTAAAAAAGTTGAAATGTTGCAACTAATTTAAAAAACGTAAATTGAGAAAAATAATCAACTTTTTCCTTAACTCATTTAAAAATGGGGCTTATTAAACTTGTTAACATGAAATGTATCTACAACCATTAATTTTAGAAAATATTTCAAATGAATTCAACAATAATTTATTGTTTACAACAATACACTAAAACCAAAATATTTTTGATTAACACATTATTATTTTTCATCATTTGGCTATACAAATAATAAACAATTATTATTTTTCGATATTTTTATATTCGGACTTGAAAAAGTGTAATAACTCGGTAATGTAAAAAAGAATAAATGAAATCGGTTGTTTATTTTTGTAAATAGTATCTGTATTATACAAAGTTACGAAGTGTGCAAAATTTCAACTCCATATTATATATCATTAGAAAGATATAAATTTGTTTATTAAAAACACAAAAGCATGCCGAAATATTAAATTCTTAAATCTAATTTTGTAACCTGTAAAATATCGAAACAGCTATATTCCTCATTTTGTTTCATCCCACTCAACAACTCAAACACGCAGAATCGCAGGTCGGATTGGCAAATAAGCTGTAGCGATTTGACTGCATAAGGGCCCCTCTTCAATTTCCACTTTCCATTTCCTCCGAAACCTCTCCTCCCCCAAAGTAGCTCTATCGAGGCCCTTAATTGTTAATTTGTTGGTTGCCGTTTTATATCTAAAATTGAATTTTCGCCTCTGGAAAATTAATCGTTTACACATGGAAGGAGGGTGAAGTGGTTAGAAGAGAAGAGGGGAAGATTTGAACACTGTTAAAGTCAAGATGGCGGTTGTTGACTTTATTTGATAAGTTCAGTTCAACGCTATTACATGGAAGGTAATTTTATTGCTGAAATTGAAAAAAACGTTGTTATTAAGCCTAAATTCATTTGCAATTTCAAAATTATCGGTTATCGTTTAAGTACATAAAATATAGTTACATTATAAATCAACAGTAATTACCAAATTCGATCCTGCAACCTCAAAGTCCAGTTAATAGGAAAGAGAGTTTTATAATTTATAAATTTAATCTAAGCGTTGTGTAATTTAATTTAATTGTGTAAGCGCTCTACAAGCCACCTCAGTTATAATGTTTATATGTTATAATAGCATAGGGTGGAATACAAAGGTGCGGCATATGATAAACTTACTTTCTAGAACATTTATTAGTATAAATTATAATTAGTATGTATTCAAAGCTATGGAATAGCTAATGTAATTCATATCACGGCGTTTCTAAAAAGTAGCCTTTTATGTTTATTTGATTTGTTTCCTCATAAATAAGAATATATAGCAACTTTCATTCATAAATTAAATTATTATAATAACTTTGCAAATTTGTAATAAGTTTCAATGAGTACAAAATATGTGTTGTCAAATTTTGCTGTTTGCGAAGTTATTTTACGCTGTACTCTATCCACGCTCCAACATCAAACCCGGTTCAGCTGTTTTAAAAGCGGAAATTGACCTTAAAACTCGTTAAAATTTCGTATTTCACAGTTCCGAGGCAACTCGTAAAAGTTTGGGTTTATTAATAGTACCCAGAAATTAAAGAAGTCTTAAAATATTACGTAAAATTCAAACATACAAAATATACTGGTTACGTAAGAAGTTTCAAGTGTTTTATAAAAAAATGCTGATATAAAATTATAAAACAATGTTGGACAAACGGTAAGTCATTTAAAAAAAAAAATAAAAACAAAGATAGTTTTTCTATTGAAAGTTTGATGTCAGATTTATCGATTACAACATACCATTTAAAAAAAGATAATCTTTATATAAGTTCAGAGTTAAAAAAAACATGTCATTCAACGTAATACATGTTGCTAATTCGTTTCATGCCAATAAAAAACCAAAAGGTTCACCATCAACATAGATAAGAATTGCATAAAGTATCAAACAGTAAAAAAAGCAACACGTATGTGTCACTCTGACAAGATTCTAATCCGAATCAATTCAGTTTAAAGTGTAAGTTCTCGACTAAAATATTCTTTGTTGATTATTAGTTAAGCCGCAATATTGTCAGTACTTGTATTTTAAATGCGCTTTAAAGTTCAAAGTCAGATAGTATGGAAATTATTCCTTGTTATCAGAGATTATAGGAGCGGTCTGAGGCACGAAAGAAAGTAAAGTGACATCATGAGCTATTTTATTAAAGGTTACGTTCTATGTGATTAGTAAAGCTAAGCGGTAACATCAAAGGTTGGGAAGAGTAAACAATAAAGATACTGGCCTTAACTGATTGGAAAACAAGAAAGATTAAAAGTAATACCGCCAATGATTAAGCAATTGGAAAATTGAGGAATTTAGTGATCCAATTTTAGAAGTTTTAGGTGATAAGTTTTAGCGAACTGTAACGTGGTATTGCATTAGAAAGAAAACATGCAGAGGTAAGTGATACTTAGTTAAATAAATTGAAAATTGCATACCATAAACAATGTTCAAAATAATTCAGTTTCAGAATGCGAAAGAAAAAAGAAACAGAGCTTTGAATATCTATAGAGGAAGGTTCTGAGAAAATATATTGTTGACTGTGTGAAGGATGACAGTGAAGGATTTAAAAAAAAAGTAGTTAGAGATCGGTAAAAAATTGTTTTTAATTAATTTACTTTCGTTACCGAAGAAATGTTATGGAAACGGGTAATTCACGGATAAATCCAAGCCTCAAAAACTGATTCATAGCCTGCTAACACGCCAATCTTTTTTAATAACCAGGTTTTTGTCTGAAAAGATAAAATCAGGTGGTTAATCCACGCAGAAGTAATGAACCCAGTCGTGCTTCAAGGAAATTTGTGTACGGAAATCCAGGCGAAGAAAGGCCTGGATATTTTAGTAACCAAGTCTAAGGCTACCTCAGTGGTTCTGTAGGTAAATTTGTAAGACAAACAAATTAACTTAAAAATTGTATAAACAAAAAGTTTGTGTTCTTGTTTATTAAGGTAAAACTACAAAAAAATTTTGGTTAAAAATTATAGTGACATGCTTAAGCAATAACAACGGGTAACAAAGGTTCATTTTGTACAGTTTTTCTTTTTCAAAATGATGCTAAAAACTAAGATTGAAAATATGTTTTCAAAACACGAAGTCTGTAGCTTACGAATAAAGCACTACAGGTACACTAAAACAATAAGTAAAAGAAATCTTGACCGATGACTGAATATTATAATATATAGTAGCCTACTATATTGGCAAAAAAAGTGTGCAACAGTAAATGTATCTATTTCGGGTATCTTACAATAAATATTTTGACCTTCCCGTGGGAATATCAGTACAGTGTAGACTATTGTGCCAGGTCGTAAATATATATATGTATGTAAATACTATACGTACATATATACTCATAATAAATCCTCATGGAAAGTTAAATTCTTTTATTATAGTTGTAGAGCAGAGAACAATTTAATTAAATCAATGGTTATAAATACCTTGTAGGCCTATGTCTCAA
>JAGFPH010000032.1:1047929-1079072 GCA_018207615.1 Philaenus spumarius
AAGCACAGGTAAAGCACTTTAGGTATGAGTTATGAACGATAATTTTCATCATGATGAAAAAAACAAACAAAACACAATAGGCCTAAATAAAATAAAAACTAGTACATTTCTTAAAATATAAACTTTTAATTAACAATTTTAATTTGTTTACAAACAAAATTATCTCTAGAAACAGAAATGAGTTACAGAGTTAAAACCGATTTAAAAAATCAGATTGATATTTATGGTGCAATTTTGACTATTAGTAACATTGATTCCTTCGTTTAAAAGTAAAAAAAAACTGGCTATTTGTTTTGATAATTTACCATTTAAAACCAGTTGATTTCAAACGCGCAAATGCATTGGAAGGAAACATTAGTGCTCCTGGTGGGCAAATACGAAACTAAATTGGAATGGAAATTGGCTGATCGTTTCCCCCTATAAATTTGAGATTGGGAAGCGATCACTTTCGTTGCTCTCAGATGTTAACTAAAATAACTGCTTTCTATGCTGAGCGATGCAAAATTATTTTAGGTGGTATTTCTATTGCAGTGTGTCAGGTCCTATTTCGCAGTAAACTGCCTCGCTGCTTGTCATATATAAAATTATGTTCTTTTCTCTGAGCTCACGTCTTAGCAGACAGCAAATGAATACTCATACCACTATTAGCGTTATTATAGCAGCAACAAATAAGACAGGATGAGGCTATGGCGTTTTACATAGTAATGCTTCGTTTTCTGAAAAGATAGCCTAGAATAATAAGTATTTTGTTTGTGTGCTTCTAGTTTATCTTGATATGCCTTGCGGATACACAATGATTTTAAGTAACGCTGGTATCCTTCTTAAATAAGTTTCTGATACCCCTGATTTACCGACTTTAATTTAATATACGTACAATATTTTCGTACTTATTTTTAAGTATTAACTGCTAGGCTAGTGTTTGTTAATATTTCTTAACTATTATTATTTACTAACATGATTTGTGTAATAGTTCCTCTGAATTATAGACTATTATTTTAAACTTTAATATTATACATTTGGAAAGTATCACTAATATAATTTAAAAAATATCAAAATAAAAAATGTTTTTACATGATGAAAACATTTTTTTTAAGAGAAGCAAATGAAATGAGATTCTTGGCCAATGAGTCTAAAACTAAATTTATGGCCATATGGACGAAGAAATTGCATTCAAAGATTGGTTTGTTTATTTAAGTTCACTTATTATGGTCTAAATAATTATTCAAATGAGATACAAAGGGGGTTAGTGCAAACTAAGAAGTGCTACCAAGTAAAAACACAACACAAAAATGAGTTTACATAAATCTTTAATACTGCCGATACTAATGTCTACGAAACATAAGTGTTGACCAAAGGACGACACCCTAACAAAAAGCCCTAACACTTTTGAAAGGAAAATACTGTACGGAGCAGCTTACGCAAATGGAATCGGGACTCGGGTTTAATAATGAATTTATGTAAAGAGCCAGATGTAGTAAAAAGAATACAACTTAGACGCTTAAGGTGGGCGAACATGACGAGATGAAACCCATCCAACCAAAAAGATACTTCTAGCAATACCAGCGGGATCAAGAAGACAATAAAGGTGAGATGCAATGCTGGTGTGGGCAAGATCAATGTGGCGGATTGACGCTCTCAGAACTGGAGGACGTTGGCTCAGAATCGAGACATATGGAGGTGAACTTTGGCGAAGGATCCAGGTAATAGAGCCTATGATGATTAAAATGTGTGCATATTATGCTTTGCGACAGTTAAGGTAATTTTATAGTTCTTTTGTAAACGTTTAAAAAATTATCCGATTTTAAGAAATATTACATAACCATTTTAACCGACCATTTTGGGTTTTGGTATACAGGTAAAATGTTCACAAACTATGAGTTTGGCAAATTAATATAAAATAAATCTGAAATCGGTATCTCGTTCATTTTATTTTCCAAATAAAAAAGAGTAAGACGGAGAAAGTGTTTTTGGACATATTGTGTTTATAGTAATTCATATCTACAATGCTG
Organism: Philaenus spumarius; assembly: GCA_018207615.1. Lineage (NCBI taxonomy): Eukaryota > Metazoa > Arthropoda > Insecta > Hemiptera > Aphrophoridae > Philaenus > Philaenus spumarius. The sequence goes on from JAGFPH010000032.1 coordinate 1,049,939, forward strand.
AAGACACAGTCTGAGACAATTTCACAAAATCGTACACTTATTTTAACGGACTGACTCTCGAATATTTATAGACAGATCATCCATGTAACCAATTACAATAGAAATAATCATAATCTGTTTTAAATGTTATAATTTTATTAATACCCTTGTAAATAGTACTTTGTAAGTAGCTTAAAGTTGTGAAAAACATACTTTCAGACCTAGTTTGAACAGAATATTCTTTTTAAGCTGTATAAATGTTTTCATTTACACGATGACGCCATAACTTTACACAAATTACTAGACTGATACATAAAATATATATAACTAAATAGATATATTTCGTTAGTAGGGTAGGTGTGTCAGGATCACAGGGTAGAACTGGTGATTTTTGAAAAACTGAAAAATCGATAATTCTCTTAATATTTTAAAAATTGCATCCGTTTAGAGTTATTATACCTCCTAAGGGTAGAACTAACATATTTGTTTTGAAAGTTTTTTTATTATACAAGGGGGTGATTGATTAGCTCGAGAGGTGAACAAAATAAGGGTTTAAGAACAAAAAAAACTTAGTATGCACAGTATAAAATCAGTTTTTAGTTATTGTAAACCATCTAAAACTTTGTACCAAAGATTTTTTAATCTACCATCCCTTAATGGCAAAAACGAGGTCGCAAAATAAAGAATGCATTACTCCCTTAGTGGACACAATATCGAGCCGCTCAAAATAGTTGTGGATCTTCCAAATATTAGAAAAATCTTTACATTCAAGTTGTTTGATAATTTCCACACTTAGAGTAAAATCGATTGTAAAATCGTTTTGAACATAAAAAATCATAACTCCTTCGTAGGCACGGTATCAAATCCGGTCAAAGTTATTGTAATCCTTCCAAATAATAATTTTATCTAAAACACAATTTTTGATACAACTAACCCTTACGCAAACCCTGAAAGTGACCAAAATGAGGACACAGACGCAACATTCATTTCCACTTTAGTACACAATATCGAACCAGTTTAAAATTGTTGTAAATATTACTATCAAATATTAGCTATAGGGGTGAACAAATAGGGGATTAATCTGTACCTCCTTTAGAACGCACAGTATTAAATCAATTCAATTTTACTGTAAATTTTTGTAAAATATTATCAAAATCCTATGGTTGAAACATTTTGCAACCCTTAGCAAAAGGCAAAAACAATTCTCACGGTTTGATATCTGCAACCCTTAGCGCAAGGGACGAATCAATTTGTTTAATGCTTAGCTTAAGGAGACTTTGATAGATCTTAGAGACTTTGAAATCTACCTGCACCTGTAGCCCAAGCAGAAAGAGATTTAAAAAAATGTTAATCTTTAAAGTTCTGCAGTTTGACATTTTCTATTGAGATATATTCTATTTGTTGCTGCAAGTTAGTGTTTATTATTAACTAAGTAAACAACCCGTTACACTGACATAAATAGCAAAAAATTAAATTTTTTTAAGCTTATTAAGAAGAAACAATTGTCAGATTAGTCTGAGTAAAGTTGGACTCTGCAGGAACAAGTTAGTGAAACGATTAGAATCCCAGAGTCTTACAAATTGCTTAGGGGCCTGGCGACTAACGGCCCGACTGGATAGCCATATATTTTGTTCCCTTAATTGGTTAAAATAGTTCATGTCGATATTTATTTAGACGCAGCATTAGCCGGTAATGGTCTGAAGGGAGATTTATTAAGTCAGCCGTGGTGGCCTACTTTAAGAAGACTTTCGGATTATTTCTTTACTATTATTTCCGTTCTTACTTTCCGTTCTAACAGCATCTTTGTTACATTTCTTCTGTTGTCTGTTGGACAGCCTGATTTAATTACTTGTGAAAATGTGATTACCTAATATAAGGATAACAGTAAACTGACACGTCTTTCATCTCAAATGATTTAGTAACTTAAAATAAGTTAGTAGGGTTTGTAGAAAAAGGTAATAAAATATATAGTTTGTTAATTATTTGTGATACAGATGATAAAGAGAGGCAATCACAGTTATTCTTGGTTAGAAAAAGCGTTGATGTACATTTAATTTATAGAATTCGGATCCAAATATTCGATTTACCAATTATTACAAATTTGTAAATAATTGGGAGGTTTCTAAGCTCTAAGTCTCTAGCTAGCCCAAAGATGTCACTGACATTTACTAATTTATACTAATACGTACATCGACACAGAATAAAATTTCCCATTAAATGTGCTTCTTTAGCAATACGAAATACCACTTTGGTTGAATTTAAACAATAAAATAAAGTATATATTTTATTTTTGTTAAGGGTCTCCTTCACCTTGCTTAAAATAGTGAAAACATAGACAACACTTCGTACAAAACGTTTGGCAACTAAACATTTTGTGAAACCTCTTACATTGTGTTTAAATGCTATGAAGTTTTATCTTATAATTTATCTTATAATTGAAAAAAATCGACGGCAACGTTTAACAATAGGTTTTATTAAGTGAATATTGATGATTTTCAACATTTTTTATTGGGTTTCAAACAATAATTTCCATATTTTAAGATAACAAGAAGAAAATATAAAGCATTCTTAATAATTAATTATTCAAACATTTCCCGGATTATACACATTAAATTTTATTCAAAACAGAGATTACGAATGCATGTTTAAACTATTTCGCGGCTTGTGATTCAAGTAGGCAGTCGCGCTACATGCCAACCTACAAAAGTCACCCGTGTACTCAATCTAGCACAGAAACTTAGGGTACGACCTGAGTGGAGTGGGGCATGCAGCGGGGTCGAGAGCGGGGCTTGGAGCGTTAACAACAATCATGTTCTGAAGCATGAGCGCGGCCTGGAAACAAAAAGCGGAGCGTGCAGCGTTCTTTGCAGCGACGGCTGGAGCGGTGAGCGTTTGGTTCAAACCAGTTTGTCTTTTGAATCGTTCTGAGCGTGTTGTCAGCATGTCGTTTGAGGAAATAATTTCTGCTGTACCGTGAAATTTATCAGGTTGTGATCTTATAGTTTCGTACAACGTAGCAAACTCTCCAAATTTCTCTCTTTCTTTCACTATTGAACTTGGACCACTTTTCACGTTAAATAAGTCTAATTTTAGGTATGAATTTTCATCCAAGACCATATCGTAAAATACAGATTCGGTCGTATTCATTTTCCAAATAAATCACAAAATAAAAATTCGCAAAAATAGTCTAGCTCTACTGCTCGCCACAGTTGCACGCTCTTCGCTGAGGCAAGTCTTTGCACTCCAGCGGAACGCCATAACAAACGCTGACCACCCCGCTGCACGCCCCGCTCCCCTCAGGCCGTAGCGATGGAGCTCAGATTTGGGAACCTTAATTGGGTGATTAGCAGACGCCGAAACTTATGTTTTCAGTCCACAATTTTCCGTCCGTTCCCGCTTCTTCCTGTATCACCACAATGTCACAGACTTTCTCAGAGTTTCGCCTAGGGTGAATAAAGGCTTAACGTTATTTTTATTCGGATCTGAAATTTGTGATGCTTTGTAGATAACCCAAGGCAAAATCTAAAGAACACTATTTGTACTATTTGTTGAATTTTTCTAAAATACGCGATGAAAATAAAATGCCAGACGTTTGTCTAACTCTGTATTATATCATTAACTCGAAGTTTTTTTTAATGAGCTACATAAACTGTTCTTCTTTAATGAGCTGTTCTTCTTTTTAAAGACTGAGAAAGACAATGTCCGCAGAAGAGGTGTTTATGTCTAGTGCTATTCTTACAGAAAATAGGTCGACTATGTCAGAGGCAGAGCACAGCTTTAACTATTTTACAGCATTTACAATTTCATATTAAAGGTTGAGGCATTCAGTTTTCCTTTTACAACTAAACAGATTTTTTTATTTAAACAAATTCAATTGTGTGGAAGTTGTTTAAAACTATTACCTATTAAAGAAATATTGAATGACAAAATTACTCAGTTATCTATGAAACTTGGTGTAAGTTTAAACTGGGGATATAGAAACAAGTAACAAGCAAACGCGTTTGCAGATTTAGATCACAAGATCCGATACATGTTGGTTTTATAGCTCTATTATGCTTCGAACAGAGTTTGGACGCGTGCACACTGCACATGCCAACTAAGACATGCGTTCCCTAAAGGTTTACATACTTGTTCATCCTCTGGGATAACGATATTGTACATCTATCTCAACTGTCCCTCAAGGGAGTTTCTATCAAAGTGTGCATCAGATAGCACAAGGATTACGCGACCGATAACATTTCATTGGCTCATAATCCAGGAATACATTAACGCTGATTGTGAACATATTTGTGTATAATGTTTCCGTAAATCAACTCCTATAAAAGTGAGTGTACGTACGTGAGTAACATATAATATAACAGCTGATTTCATTCACCATCTACAATACTTAAACAAACCCAGCGTAGATTATAGTTTGGAGTTATGTTTTAAACTTCAATCGTTATAATTTCTTGTAAAGTAATTTTTTTATATACGAGTTATAGAACTAATGCATGCTATAATATACAATGTAATATAGCTTTGAGGTTATAAACTTTATATATATACAACCTTTTATCATCAATATATATTTGTACATACAAATTTAAAGAAGAGATACTTCATCTTCGTATAACATATAAACATACCTATTCCAATATTAATTTCTTCACTATAGTATTAAATAAAAAGCAATTAAAAGATATTATTTTATCTTTCTTTAAATATATAATAACATAATATGTAAATAAAAATGTTTATCAAATAGGCCTACAGTTTTATAATCCTTCTAATCCTTTATAATCGGTACACTATTACCGAGTTAAAAATCCCCGTCAGCATAGTTAGGTAGGCCTAGATAAGTAGGCCTTAATGTTGTTTTTAAATAGTTTGTTTTTTAAATGGTGTATTTCTGATGTGTATCTAATTAATCGGAATGTGATTTTTCACGGGGGCTTACTACTGTTTCCGTTCAAATAAAGTTGAAGAAAACAATGTTTAATACTAAGTGGTGGCTCGCATTGAATAATTTGTAGTACTTGTTAATCATATTGAAAATTAACCTTGAAAGGCGTCGTTGAGAGGAAATATCAGACTGGATTTGTCGACACGGTGAAGTTTTCTAGTTGATTTGCCTATGAACACTTACACGATAAAAATGTCTGAAGTGTCGATTTTGTAAGAAATAGAAAAACTGGCAAATATTAATAACTGATAGGGATTAGTACTTTAGCTATTACGTGAAGTTTCAGAGAAAAGATAAATAATTCTAGGACGTGTTCTAACGATGGAACGTTTTTTTTTTATTCAGAAAAATGCTTCTTTGAACTTATTAAATGCTTATTAGATTTTTTAAATAGTTCTATCTTATGCTGGCATTTTGTGTTTTGTTCATAAACATAAAATATTTTAGATGAAATTTGGCAAGCTGCTTAGTGTTACAAAGACCAAATTTTAGAAAATTTGGAACCAATTTCCTTTAATCATTTTAAAATAGCGGTCATTTAAAATAATATCGCTAAATATCGCGAATTGTATTTAAAAATGTACAAGAGGCTACGTATAAGAAAGAGAAAAGTACCATCTTTCTTTAAATGGCCGAAAAAAGTTTTTTTTTACTTTTTTAAACTTTATGTCAAAGGATAATCAACTGATATGGAAAAACTGAAAACATAACTACTGGTAGACAATTTGCTGTGGGTTCTGCTAATTTTGATTTAATTGTATCAACAGAAAATTAAACCTATATCATGTTAAAACAAATCAGAAAAAACAGGTTTTATAATGTTAATAAAAAAAATCATTTTGTTGATAACTCGATTATCCTTCGACTACAGAGAAAGCAGAAAACATATTTTATGTGTCGTTAAAAGAGAAAAATGTTTTAACTTTTCTTTTTACAATACTTCAAACAGATATTTGACAAAGTAAAAAGAGAAAAATAGTAAAAAAATATAGTTTCAGTTATTTGGTATCACGAAAGTCTAAACACATTATAAAATTCAGTCAAAGAAATCGACGGAACAGCATGAACAAACTGGGGTTAAACTTGTTAAATGTAGTTTTAGTATTAAGTAACAATAAAAGCTAACAATTTAATAAAAATGTTAATTATTAACATTGTTATTTTACCAGCAATAAACCGAGACAATATTTGTATATATTTTGTAGTAAAGTGTTTAAACACTTTACTAGAGTAATATGTCTTATGGTTTCAAATTTATATGAGATTTTAACAAATCAAATATACAAAACACACGTATGAGTTTCTTTCATGCGTTTGATGAAACAAAACATACGATGAAAATAAACTACATATTATAACTAAAATAACTTATTGTAAGATTTAAACATAATGTAAGAAAACAAATAAATATTGAGTTTGACTTGTGAGATGATTCACTTGACAGAACAAAACTTGAACACTTACTCAAAACAATACGTGTATTAACACAAACGCGTTTCCACAATGACGCCATCTTCAGTGATGTATGAACTACAGTGAAGTTGTAGTTTCATTATTGCAGCTCGTTCATCACTGTAGACGTCGTCATTGTAGTAGAAACGCGTTTGAGCAAATTAACTTATTAGTTGTGAGAATATGAGGACAAATTTAATGCTATAAAATGTGTATACATACAAATATACATGGAAACTAGGATTAATTTAAACTTATATTTGTTTATTTTTAGTCTAACGAGAAAATATTTGGAAATAACAAACTTATTCGATTATTATTTTCATCTTTGTATAGTATCGTTGTTTCAAACTGGTAAAGTACAATAAAAGATTAATATAACTTGCTTGGAGACAGAGGACGCCTCTAGATAACTTGCATAGACTGGCTTGATTAGGGAAGAGAAACTTACCTGAAAGACAAAAGAAGACACACATTAATTATATGATTCGTAATATACAATAAATAGTCTGTCATGCGTATATATTTACGTGACACATATTATACAATTTTAAAATATCTTAAAAAAAGATTTTGGAAGTTTTGGTATGTTTTTATGTCACATTACATAATTATTTTGCTTTGAAATTGACGATGGTTCAATCCATTTTTGAGTAATAAACTACATAATTTAAATTTAGTAAATCCGGCAAATATTTGTCCACGTAAAAATAACTAATAATATTGAGTTATAAGTGAATGAATGTTATCGTTTCATAAAGTACTTCAGCCAAGCAGCATAAGTTAACTTCCTTACAAATAAACCTAAGAAAAATATAAACAAAAATATCTCATGTGATATCGACAAAAAAGAGTTTTTGTGTGTGAAGTAAAATATGAGATATTTAGACCTAAGCAGATTAAAATCTTGAATTTGTAGTGGCGTAGCACGACGCAGACCTTCAAGTTATGTGTAGTTGGAATCTTTTCAACTAATTTGCACATCTCGAGCTTAGTGGCGTAAATACCCTTAGGAGCGATCAATCACCCTGAGGGAATAAAGAAATAAAAAGTCATGGCACTCAAATGAATAACACTGTAAAATTCATTTAAATCAACATATTTTAAAGTACTAAATAATTGTAAAATAAAATATCAGTCTTGTTTTGTTACTTTTTGAGATTATACAAGATTTCGCTAAGAACTTTCAGGAAGTTAGATTTTGTCCTGTAACACAGCTGCTACTGGAAGTATTAATTATTGTTATTAATGTTTTTTAATAAACGCGGTTAAGTATACAAAGGTCAGTGGTGTATATTCATTTAAATCATTGTCTTCTAGGAAATATGTATACACCGTATTTAATATTTTATTATTATTAGTAATTAACTTAAACTTTAATTAACTCGCTACACCTACCTATCAAGTTCTGTTGTTGGATATAAAACAATAAATTTTTACAACAAAATTAAAGTAGTATATCATTTTATAAAGACTAGTTTTCAATCTTGTGTACAAATATTTAACTATCATACTTCTTTCCTATACTTACAATTTATGTTACACAAGATGTTGTTACTCTATAGCCTAAATAACAAACTGTTTAATGTTTTTGTCAGAAAAATCTAATATCATTACAAATCGTTTATGATATTTTAAACTAGCAACAGTAGGTTCTAAAATGTTGATCTGACAGGTAATTTTACCGGATTCTCCTTTTACCCCCCTTTAACTCCTTTTAAGGGGGATATTACACACCCCCCAGACAACCCAGTAGAGTCTCAAACAAACTAGACTATCCCCTACTCCAAAAGCCACTTCTATTTACGGCACTGCTTGAGCTACTACAACGTATTTATTAGTATTCTACTAGAATAAATTTAAGACGTTAAAAAAAAGAAAGAACTTTTAGACCATATATACATAATATACAATGCTTTGGCTTCTACCATATATATAGAAAAACGTAAAAACATTGTCACACTATCAAAAGTACAAATATTTACAAAAAAAACTTTAGTAGCTGTTGTCAGTTTTTATGTTTGTCACCGATAATTTTCGACCGGCTATTAAAATAATATTATGTTTTTAATTTGTAATTTTTATGATGTGACTTGATAAAACAAGTCAGTTCAAGAATATTTTTAGAGGGAATTATTTTTTAGCTTCTCCCAAGTGATGTAGCCTTTCAAAATCTAAATTTTAATCTCAATTTACACGAAAACGGCTAGGTTTATAAAAAAATGCAAATAATAGAATGGTTTTAAAATTACGTGTAAAATCCGGAAAAGTATAATCAAAAATGGAAGTTGACCGACATATTGGAAAATGGCTGATGATGTTACAATTCGAAATCCACCAAGTTACTCAACATAGATAATAGTTTAAATTAGAGGTAAACATTTACTATCTTTGTCAAGAGCCGAGAAATCTAGGCGTTATGTATGTAAGTTGACATTGAAATATTTCCTGTACGAACTTGGAAAGTATGCCCTCCCGGTAATAAATAATTTATCACTATAGCTTGAATTATAATCACACAGTAATCTGCCATCACTGTTGTTTTGTATAATATGTCCTTAAAATGAAGTACAGCACGACTCCTGTTCTTGTGCATTACCGGGTCGTGGCGCAATGTGTTAACGCATAATATGTTTTGCTTGCTTGTTCGAATCTAGTTCCCGACGAGCGGCTTGTTTCCGCTACACTCTTATCTTCATTGGTTTAATTTGCATAACGTAAATACGTCAAGGGGAAACAAACCATTGAATTGTTAGTTATTACAATTTGGTGGTACAGTTTCTACAAAAATAAGTTTTGAATGAAACTGTTGCTCTGAAGTCAAATAAAAGTTGTCATATTTATAAAATATTTATATTATAACAGCTAATATGAATTAAAAATAATATTAATTAGTGACTATTAAAATACAATTCGTTTCTTAGGTTAGGTGAGAAATAATAATAGAAACCGTAAACGGAACCAAGAGGATGGTTTGTGCTGTCGAATTAGTTAAGAACTATGATCCCATGGTTAGGTTCAGGTCCAGTTGTTGACGTTGTATTTTCCACTTCATTATGAGATCAAAGTGAGGGCGTAAAACACAACAATAGCAATCGCAGCCAAACAAATAGTTTGATTATGCGAGTAGGTTTTATTAAGAGTAGCCTAGTTTACATTACATTACTCGTATGTTTTCCTTCAGGGCACGTGCATTCATATAAGTGATGAGCAAACATCCTTCAATTTTTAATATCTATTCTCGAACGGAAGAAAATAAATATTCCCCAAGTCCAAACTAACAGAGCCGAGTATTTAATCTCACTAAACAAACATCCATTGCTGTCCCATCGACTTCCGATTTAATATCTTGAGATTATTTTAAACTTTACGAAGAAATAATTTTAGTTTAAGAGTACTGTATGTAATATTAAATTTTATATAATAACAAATATTTGTTTAAAACTAAGTCTATACAATAAAAATTTGAGATTTTTCATACTAGAATGAAACTGCTTGGGGGTTTTATAAAAAACAATTAATGGAAGAGATTATTTGCACATTTTGTTTTTTTTTTAGACGACCTTAATCCCAAAATAGATCAAAACGTAAAATACCAAAAAAGTACCACAAAAAGTGAGTTTGTCCGCTGCGAGTGAAGCGAGGCAGTCTATAACCCGAGGGCTTAAGGTCGATGTGCTAACTCGTAAAGCGCAGTCCACAATCCAAGGTCGTATAGCGAGTGTCTCCGCTGTGAGCGGAACAAAGCTGCCTCGTGACCTTGAGGGCAGCTATTCAGCGCCTTCATGACTAGACAAATAGTTAGTCGAGACCCTAAAACATATAAACTTAATTTTACAAATTCGCTTAACTCAAATCAGAGTTTCAGCTGCGTGATCGAATTATTTATAATTTTTAAATTAGTTTATAAGAAACATTTTAAAGAAACTTTTTTCTAAATTAGGTTTGGCTTTTTCCCTTCAAACTTTTTTAAAATAAAATATTAATACTTTAATTTATTTGCACAATGGATAGTGGCAGCACGTTAAAAAAAAACAACTAACGGTTTTATTTTTTTGTTCTTTCTAAAAGAAAAAACCACCATTGAAGTGTTTAAAAAAATTGAGAAATGAAGAAAATTACTAACTAGAGATAAACTTAAAATCCACAAAACGCGAATTTATGTTAAAAATTACTCTCACTAAAGCTCCAATACGGTGGAGGTGAGTGGATAAGGTATTGAAATTACAAAAATATAAGATTGATTTGTGAAAGAAAACAAATAGTATTTTAACTTTTACATATGAGTTTCTTAAAATAATTTATAGAAAGTTGACACTGCTAACGTTCTTTAAGCTAAATATTATTTTTATTACAATTCACAAATCATTCAAAACATTAACAGAACCAGTGCCAGTGAGTAATAATATATTCAGCATGACATTTTGTACCTGTGATATATTGATATCTTTTTAAATTTAACACTTAACCGATAAAATAAACTAAAAGAATAACAAGTAGGAATAATTATTTGTGAATGTAGATATAGGAATTTAACACCAGATGCAAAGGTACTTTTTGAAATTTCGTTTTATTTATTGGGGTTTTTGATTCTAGTTTTAGAGAAGACATTTATTTATAAATACAAGTACATCTAAATATATGAAAGAATTTGGATCAAACAGAATGTTTTAGAACTACTAAAATCAAAATGGTAGCCAACATGGCAGACCAATATATTTGTTTTGTTGCAGTAAACAAAACTACAAAAAAATAATTTAAGCTTGACTGATGGAACTTTGAAATGAATACCACAATTTGTATGTAACAGATTTGTTTTGCTTATTTCTCCTTATATTTCTGAAAAAAAAAAAACATTACTTGATAACATAATTTTGCAGTTCTTCAAAAATGTCAACTTATGATATTTGTTTTGTAATAACTTTCCTCTTAACAAAATGGCGGCCCTCAAAACAATCATTACATAGTGCTATATTGGCAGTTATTTTGGTTCTTGTCACTGTAAACAGTTCTGTTTACGCCAAATGCTTTCATTTACTTCGATCTCCAGGTTAGTAAATACAAAGTTAATTTAGAACCCAAGGCTTCAAACAAAACAAAATTCGAAAAGTCTATTACCAATGTGTGTCAGGTGTTTAGGTTGTTTCTCCCCTTCACAATTTCAGCTTTCTTTCCTTGTCCATTTAGTTCATATTATGATTAAGCGCTAATAATAAACATCTAAACAATAATAATCATTTGTTTAAACAACAAAACTCAATCTGGAAGTGTAATTTTCCGTAAATAAACCACTTTACCAACAAACTAAACCTAATTTAATCACCCCTCCCCGACTTGTTACTCGTACTCTATAATTGGAAAGTAGTTGAGCTGAGCTCTATAATAGCATTGTAATTAGCTCGGTTTCCCTGAAGAGTTGAAATAAATTGATAGCTTCAACAGATTTTAAATTGCTCAATGAAATGTTGTTCAATAGAAAGCTACAATTATAATCAGTCTACAATTTAATATTTATTGCAGATTATGGACGTATGTTTAACTAAAAACTGAATGTTTCAAGATGTGGGCATAAAGTTGAATGTAGAGGTATTGTATGGGAAAGGAGTAAACAAACCAAACACAAATACGTACTTATACAATTCAAAAACTTTAACAATATTTTTACAAGAAGTGCGTAAAGATTCAACTAAACACTAATTATTAGATAAGATGATTTTTTACAGTAGGTTATTATTATTTTTATAAATGACAGGTTATGTACAAGAGGTATGTCAAAGTGATGGTTAAGGTGAATTAAATCAGTGAAAGCTATGTATAAACTAAGAAATTGTAACACATATGTTTCTATATAGCCTACATACAGGTTGTAAAAATAGTATCGGAACGGATGGATTTCTCTGCTACTAACAAAGATAGAAAAATGTTTAACCTATTTAGAAATTTAGATTTTTGATTATTGAGAAACGTCTAGAGGTATAACGACGAAAAACTTAAACAGTTACAACAGTCATTACAGTAAACCTTTTTAGAAACAATGTGTACTTTTTATGGTGTTGGGTGAATTTTTAGATACTTCATCCAAGTTGCTGCAGCTTTTAAACAAATCTAAAAATCCACATTTCAAGTCCAATTTCCAAGAAAAGTTTTGGGAGTATAAAAAAGCCAAGAATACTTACAATTATGTATAAAATCCGAAAACGTAATACAAGATGGAGGTTTAAAGTTGGCCGCCATATTGGAAACAGTACTGATGTTATCACAATTTTAAAACCACTAAGTCATTCAAAATATACAGTCCTTTAAATTAAATTAAGAGGTTAACATGTTTTTAATCTTAGTTATTAGCCGAGAAATCAAAGCTCCGATACTTTTTTGACACAATGTATATCACAGACAACATGCAATAAGTGTTACTACCTTAAGGTTTGCGGTACTAAATTCACAAAACAACAAATCCATTAAACTCTTTGCATAGATAAAAAAATTATAATTTACAAGTTGTGATTATCTTATACACTCTAGGAGTTAATAATTCCTGAAAGGGAGTGGTTTGGTACAAAGGTTACAATTGCCAGTTAAATTAATTACAGTTAGTACCTAAAACATAGTTACGCTGATTCAGCCTATTTAATAATGTTAGATACTTCAGATGTTAAAGTCCGGATGCTAAATAAATTAAAATAATAATATGATAAATTAAAAAATAATAACTTTTAGAATACGTATATTGTTATTGAAATCTTTCCTGATCTATTACACAAAACTTTTAATTCAACTAAGCTCACATGTTTCCTTTTTTAGGTGAAAAGCACCACAGACTATCTTCGTATGAAATCGAAAATTTTTCCAACTTCACAAACATCGATAATCTTAACTCAAATTGGAACCGGGGACCAAAACTTTGGAATTAGGTCCTGTAACCTTTAAGGCAGCATATACAGAGTGTCAATTAAGACTGGGTATGGTTTAATATTTCGTATATAAGGAAAATTTGAAGGTAGATGTGATTGAGGAACCTACTCTATGTAAAAATACTATTTTATTGCGATATAAAAAAAAAATCCGCCATCTTGGATCCGCCACTTTGAATGTAACTTTGTTTTTTTAAATAGGAAGGTGGTCATGTGAGATATACCATTTCAATGTAGAATTTCAAGAAAAAACCAACGGTGAAATTTGCACATTCATATTTTCAACCTAATAAAAATGGCGGCCAAAAAACAACGAAATCGTGTTTTCTGATTTTGCCCAATTTTGCAGTACTATTTTTGATTTAATATTAATTATTATTCTTTTGAGATTCAGAATTAAATAATCTTTCAAACGATATGCCACACAACGATATTTGGGAGTATTTAAAATTTTTGAGTTACAGCCATTTTGATTTTTTCAAAACTGATTTCGAGCAGTTCAACCAAATATCGTTGTGTGGCATATCGTTTGAAAGCTTATTTAATTCTGAATCCAAAAAGAATAATAATTAATATTAAAACAAAAATAGTACATCAAAATGGGGCAAAATCGGAAAACACGATTTCGTTGTTTTTTGGCCGCCATTTTTAATCGGTTGAAAATATGGATTTGCAAATTTCACCGTTGGTTTTTCTTGAAATTCTACATCGAAATGATGTATCACATGACCACCTTCCTATTTAAAAAAAAAAAGTTACATTCAAAATGGCGGATCCAAGCTATCGGATACATTTTTTGATATCTTAATAAAATAGTATTTTTACATAGAGTAGGTTCCTCAATCACATCTACACTAAAATGTTCCTTACATACGAAATATTAAACCGTACCCAGACTTAATTGACACCCTGTATACAAAGTTCCTTAGTAATGTTACACTTCATGAAATACGATATCTCAATAATCTAAATTGAATGTAACGAATTTTCAAACTTTACTGAACTTAAATTTAAATAAGTTACGTGGAATATGGAAACAAACACAGCACAGCAATTTAATTATTTTTAGTATCCAGTCTACTTTTTCATTTACAAAATTGTACTTTATGAAAGCAGGAATTACCGATTATTTCAAAGCACATGTGGATGTTATTCCCTGTACTAAGGTTTTATTGCTCCCATCTGCGTAGATAGGTTTCACACGATTGCAATATCAAAACGAGGAATCATAATATTGGCGAGTGCCAATATTTTAGCTCAGAGTGGATGAGAATGGTTTTGATACTTAAAATAATGTTCGAAACTACTGTTTTAATAACGCATAGAGCAAGTTTCCATCGCTATAAAAACCTTCATTAGTAAGTATGCACGTTACGAAAACCCTTTGAGAGGAAAACAATGGCATTTTAAATATAGACAGTTTGTGATAAAATTTTCCTGAGAAAATACTTTATGTTATTTGGTTATGTTTATCACTATTAATCATTAGGCATTCTTTGGTCAGATTTTGTAATTTGATTGTAATAAAATCGAATTGCCCTCATAGTACGATAGCAAAGTTAATTGCAACTCAGACTTTTCATTACTATACTGCCTGGGAAATATAAGAACTTGACCTAATTAAAATTAATTAACTGGAAAGACAGAACTTGATTAGCATTGCGTTAATTATCATTTTAACAGAATAGGCAAAACTATAATTTTAATTAATTTTTATTTCTTGAGCGTCTCTATTAATTTTAAAACTTAAAAAGTAGGCCTACAAACAAAGTCATTCTTAACCAAAATTTTGCCAATTTTCTGCATTTATTATTCGAGAGTTGGTCAAAACGTGTTTAAAAATCAAGGAGGAACACGTGAAGTCACAGGGTACCTGTTATGAGTAATGCAGAATACATTATCATCTGGACCTACTAAAATTATGCACGCAAATTTTTTCCTTCGCTACCTGACAAATGCTGAATTACCGTTATGTGGCATATTTATTTACAGTAATATCACGTTATTGGCAATAACTTTACAACCAGTTGAATAACTTTACTAATTCGACAAAATTGTTTACACCAAATTACTTAAATAGTGGGATTTTAAATATGTTCAACAAGTTGTAGCTACTTACAAATTTTTAATTGTAGTTTTAAACTGACTAAAATCAAATTTATGGTTTAAAAAAATTACCTTTTAATTTAAAATATTCCATAAAATTGGATTTAATTTGAATATTAGGATTGTTGTAAATAGTTTATCAGAGTGTTTGTAATTTAACTCTATCGTTTAGTTATGATTATACGATTCTGAGAAAAAAGATGTCTGTAAAACACTTTTTGAGTGTAACGAGCGAACGGATGAGCCGATTTAGGTTTTCTTTTTATATCACAAACTGTAGGTTACCTTTACGCATTTTATATTTTGGGTTAGATTCAAAATTTATGTCTCCTATAATAGTAATCAATGGCAAAAACTAATTCTTAGTACAATCGATGGATAGTCAGTACTTAGCATAGAAAGTTTTTAAATGGACACTTTGTATTTATCTTGAACGGAAGTACAATTTGAGAAACTTTTTTAGACAGACAGACATGGCTGTCCTTGTCTGCAATAAAAAAATCTGTCGAAATCATATTATAATTCTCAAATTTACTTAATCTGTTCATATTACATTAAGGCTTGGTTTTCTCAGCGAGATTGTTAATTCTTCCTAACTTATCTTTCAAATCGTCCAGCATAAACGTTTGACCCAAATTTCAATGTTCAATTCAAGCTCCAAGTGAGTTATAGACAAATTATGTCAATTAAAATGTACCAAATCGAGATAAGAATCATTTAATGTAAATAGTTTTAAAGAATTTGTTTTATAAACATCAACAACCTGAACAACAAATACGGTATGACAAATTCTCCGTGAACTCGCAGTTGTCACCGCTAAGAATTGTGTTTACGTAGAGTTGTGCTAACGCGATAGTTGTGTTATACGTAAATGCAAAGACTCTCGTTAAGAACTCATTAACACATAGTTACATGCAAATTTTAAAAAATTGAATGATATTTCCAAATATTGACTGAATTTGTATGAAAAAATAGAAAAACAAATAGAAAACCCCAACTTTATAAACGAAAAAATATTGAAAGAGTTTCAACAAAATAAGTTGATCATTGTTGGAAGAATAGTACACGAGTTTAAAATATAACTAAAGCAGGGGTGCCGCAGAGCCTGAAGGGCTGCACGATTCCGTTTAGTAAACAAATTACTCAGACAATTCCGCCATGGTCTCACCATTGTCTCTCTCTGACTGAGGGTTTCCGGTGTCAATACTAATAAAAAGACAAGCACCCGCATAGCAACAAGCCGAGCTCCTGGCTTCCTTCCAGAACCAATGTTTTCAGCTGCTCCTGCGGTTCCAGGCCCTCATTAATAAACTCCGCCTATCAGGTCGGCTGCATCTAACAGACACGTTTTCGCTACCTCGAGGAATTGTTTTCTGTCATTGGTTAATTCCGTCTCAATAAATTCACGATTAATTACAACGGCTATAAATGTAATTGCAGATTTGTTTAAGAGAGTGTATATTTTTGTTTGACAAAGTAATTCATCTCGGAAATGTTTTATTTTTATTTGTTTTCACCCTTTTAGAGTAACCGAAGCAGATTACACATACAAGACAATGAGACAAGGCATGGACGTAGCTCTGTCGATGTGTTTTATTTTAATAACTGTAGTTTTCAATCAGTTGGGATTGAGAAATTTTATTTTAAAAAACCCCCAAATTAGGGGGGCTATCAAACAAAGTAAATTGGAAAATAGTAATGATTTTTGATAAATTTATAGGAGGAAAAAGAAAGACAATAATTTAAAGTTTGTAAACATTGCATCGTTGCAATCATCAAAGGAATCAAACTGTAACAGCTGTGTTATCGGTAGTCAATGTTACCAATGGTACCACAGTAAACTAGGAGTGAGAGCACAAATAATTATATTCTCAGCAATTTTAAGATAAAAATTTTTTACCCGTAATAGTACTTCAAGTTCATAAACGGGAACATATATTCTGAGAGAAATAAGCAAAACAATGTCAAACTTGTAGTACACACGGGCGATCACGTAGCCAATGTCTCACAAATTCAGCAATGCAATCAAATATTTTCAGAAGTAGTAAAATAGCTGGGTTAATTCACCATTTAAAATATTATAGGTCTACCGGGTGATCTTGATTGGGAACTATATTTTTTTACGACAAACATTAAATGTCGAGCATCTTCCCAACTTTCTATAACGGGAAGACAATCTATATTTCAAATTTATAAAATTTAACAATATTTTACCGTTTTCGGTGGATAAATATGTTTTTAATTTTTAAATGATTTTATAAATCCAACCGTTTTTGTATACATTTAGACATGAGAATTGGGTTTTTAGATTCTTGAAGTACTTGGGGATAGGGGTTAAAACAATAATTCCCATTTAAACGTCACGTTTCATCGAATCACATCATAAAAGAAAACCTTAACAACTCTATTTTAATGATCGGTTGAAAGTGTTGGACGAAAAACTAAAAATATACGATGTTGGTGCCATAAAGCTACTGTTTTATAGCATCAATTTTGATTTGATACATTGGTTTGGGTTATTAATCTTCATATTTTAGACAAATTTGAATGATATCGGTATAGCCGATTTTGATAAAATATTTCCTTGAGAAAATATGGGTTTATGAACTACCATTTTCAGACTATAAACTACCACTTTTGGAGTTTTCATTTTATGTTATCTAGATATTTGTTTAGACAGGCACCTG
This sequence comes from Philaenus spumarius, assembly GCA_018207615.1. Classification (NCBI taxonomy): domain Eukaryota; kingdom Metazoa; phylum Arthropoda; class Insecta; order Hemiptera; family Aphrophoridae; genus Philaenus; species Philaenus spumarius. The sequence goes on from JAGFPH010000032.1 coordinate 1,068,019, forward strand.
AATGGCAGACATAATTATTATCCTTAATAAACTAAAAAAAATTGGGCTTTTAAACTCAGAATATGTATTGGCTGATTGGACTTAAATCTAAACACTCAGTCGACAACAAACTTCTCAGTACGGATCGCCAACCGACGAGCACGTCCATGTTCGCGTTACAACAATGCGCGAATGAACTTTACGATCTCCACATGGAGTAAATTATGTGTTGTTTTCGTATGTCATGTTTTACCTATGTGATTTTATATAACCTGATGATGGAAATTTAGTCAGAAATTGCATTAGTGTTTTTTTAGAGAAAAAAGAAAAACTAATAAGGATCGATTGACGTGAGAAAAAATCACCTATAATATAATATTTATAAAACCGATCAGTGGACTACAATGACTGAGTTAAAACAAACTTCTGTTGTACAGATATATTCTGAAACCAATATTTAGACTACGTATGGGTTTCGAGTGTGGGGCTCTGATGTCAAATCAAATTTACAACGCTTCCAGTCAAAAGTGTTGGGTCTAATCTTATACGCTCCTAAAAATAAAATCAATAAAGTTATCCACCAAGGACTAAAATCCCTACTGCTGACAAGAAATTCACAGAAGAAAATTTCAATAATAGTTATCGAAAACGAATTTCAACTCGTCCAAATGTTTTGACCAAGAATTTAAAGTTGAAACCATTACAAGGAGGCTGAAGAAGAGAACACCAAGCTATCTGTCTGATGTCTAGAATTATAGTTTGACCCACCAGTCTATGTAGCGACATAGTATTGTGTTCTACGATTATATTAAAGTGTTTATTGTAGTATGTATCACTGGACTTATACTTCTCATGTCATTGTATCGCCACATATTTACCTAATTACATGTTAGACAGATTGTAAATAAATATAAAGAAAATATTAAGGTATAATCATAGATTTTAAAATTTTTATTATAAACATAAATTGAAGTTTGTTATTACTTATTGCTAATTAAAAATATAATTAAACATACATAAATCATACAACTGTAACTGAAAATTACCACGACTTATTCCAGTAATTTAACACTATCTTGAATTAGAACAAGCGAAACAAATCACATAACTACTTTCAAACAAGAAACAACTATCTTAACTAAATATTTTTTATCGATTAACCACATATCCAAGCCGATAGCCTTCCCACAAGCTTTAGCATATCCCAACGCGTTAAGAGCAGACGGATGGTAAATTACGATCGAAACACGGACGTACAATAGATGAAAATAATTTATGGCTATTTACAAGCTTGCTGCAAAGAAGGTTGTCACAATTCCTGGCCATTAATATCGACCTGGTTATTTATTACGCACCTTGTACGTTTCTTTTACTGACAATTTACTTTTAAATTATTCGAGAAATTATTATAATTCATGGAACATGTTTTAAGATGTTTAATGTAATAATATTTATACCCGACGGCCATTTTTAATAATCATAAAACTTGCCCTGACAATATATTGTTGCAAGGTCGACGGGGACATTAACTATTAAGTGTTATATATTGACTGAAACACTTTGGCAATAAATAAAGAAATCATTAACTAAGTGAGATGTAAAGACAAACAGATAAATTTAATAATGTTTTCCCACGTTCATTGATCCTTAAGTGATAGGCTAATTTACTCGTGTCACTGTCTTGTCTCTCCTTATTTGGTCATGACAGTATAACTTGTTAGTTGTTGTTTCTCTTTTATTTATGTTACTATTGACAATATTTATTTAAAAACTTAATGTGCATTATTTGGTTGAAGAAATGTTGTAAGATACTGAAGGAGATAAAACTTAAATCTTGTATTACTTGATCACAATTATATTATTCGTTAAATACACCCATACATTAATGCTTTAATACTTAATGTAATCCTTTTATTCTTGATGTCAAATTAAACACTTTTGCGTATATTCTTTACATACAAAAATATATATGCTTTCATTTGTTAGTTTAGGGTTATTTTCCCACAGCTTTACAAAGCAACTTACTTGAATTAAAATCAATAAAGTTTTTAATTACAAAGTTAGATGTTAATATGTAATGTTAATTACAATGTTTTTTAAACAAATCATGTTAAAAATATATGTAGAGATTTTGGGAGCAAATTCTAAATAATGAAAAAAACTCGTATAATTAATAACTTTTCTAAATATTTTTTTATTTTTGAAAGCCCTAAAATTTATTTCCTGGACCTTAAATACAATATAAAACACCACAAATTTCATCACACTTTTCTAGCTCAATCTGAGATCTAGTATACTATATTATATTGATTTTCCACAGAGTTTTCTTGCAATTTTCTCTCTTTGAAGTGAGATGAATTAATTCGATCAAGCAGCTGGACCGCTGACGTAAGTTAAGCGAATTTTCAAATTAATTTTATATTTATTTAGGGTTTCTACAGTTTATTTGGGAAATTGATCTACTCACGAAGGCGCTGAATAGCTGCCTCAGTGTACAAAATAATATTTGAGTAAAATTTGTATGCACCTCAGTGTCCTTCCCTGGCTTAAGAGCTACTTCGCTTTGCGAGTTTGCATCTCGACCTTGAGGACTCAGATTATGGACTGCTTTGCTTCGCTCGCATCAAACAGACTCGCTTCGCTAGTTTGCATCCTGTCATTCGGTTTTGGATTAGAAGCTCCGACCACTGTTAAATTCCCCACGTAGGTTTTAACCGGGAATTTTACGTTTGTATCGATTTTGGGGGAACCAGCTGATGGTAAGGTCGTGTAAAAAATTTAATGTTCAGAATAAACTTCTATATTTAAAATTTTTTTAGATAAAACTCCAAATAAATTTCATTGTTGTACGATAAACCTCAAAAATGTTTTATTTCCTGTCAGAAAACGTAGGCTATCTCTGGTTGTTGGGAATTTTTGCTAACGAACTCGTCCTAGCAACTTAGAAAATCTAAGTTTTCACAGAATTTGGACCAAATCGGACGTAAAATGCGGCTGTTATAGTGCGAACACCGTTATATATCCAATTATATTATATGTACATCATTTTTAATGAAACCCATAAACGTGTTCTGGGGACCATAATCTGCCCTCATTGACCCTCTTTCCTATGGAAATTCGCTAAAAACATCTTTAATTAGTAGCCTACCTACCTATAGCGTATAAAATAGGGTCTCCTCTTTCCTAGATTTCTCGTTTCTAGCTTAAACGATTACAAAGATTAATGGGTTTTCTTGAGAGTATTCTCGATTTTCACAGTACCAGGTGAGATTTCCTTGTTTATTATGTACTATTAAAGAATATAAGGAACCTCTATTACTAATTTTTCTTCCTAGCTTAATCGGTTGTAGAAGTAATAGTAGGCCTAACTGCTTTTCCAGAGTGTTTTTGCGATTTTCCGTACTATGAGGTGAAATTTGAAACATTCCTGTTTTAGAAAGTGTCTATAAGGAATTTCCATACCAAAGTTGAGGTAAATCATGATAGTGATCCGGAAGATATACAGTCAGACCTGTTATTGAAAGAAATAAGTTCCTAAATTCTCTAGGCTACATATTTGTACCAGGTTATATCGTTTTACTGCAGTCCTCGAGCAAATTATTAAAAGTTTACAACTCATTATTAAAAACAGACGGTAAATATATTTACAAAAACTAAATAAATAATATATATTATAATCAATACAAATCAAAGTACTAATTTATAAATCACTTCGTAGGCTATTTTTATAGTGTAGGACTAAATAATTGTTAACGATATGTTTACCATTTGGTTTACGTAATGATTATTATTTTATAAAGTATAAATGGTTGTACATGAAAACAGATATATCAAGCAGTACAATATCTGGACATTTGGCTAAATTGAAAAACAAAACTACCTTTTAATTTATCAATTATTAAAGAATACAACCTAATCACCTTATACCTATTACGTAATATCCTTTATATTGAAGGAATCTTTGAGTAGTATGTCAGCTGAAGGATATTGATTGAATTGGCAATCACTTTAATAATTCAAACACGCTACCGTCCATCCACTTTCCGCCATTATCAGATAGTCCTAATCGTTTTCCCAATCCAATCCAATTCTACCGATGGGCCGTACATTATTTATAGTAATCTCTTGTGGAACAAATTCCGTCACCAAATAATTTAAATGTCAATTTAGTTAAATAAAACATTTCAGATTATTCGAGCAACAATGGCCTACCATCTTAACAATAGGGAAATAAACAGTAGCAATACCTGAACTATCTAATAAAAAAAAAAGAAAAAGAAAACCAGTTTAAATAGCTCTCATTTAACGAAATAGTCTCAGCTTACAAATTTGGCTAAACGTAACTATTTGTTTACTGTAGTTACAATTATTTGCTTCTTTTTTGCAGTTATCGTGGATTTTTTTTACTTATTTTATCTTTAATGACTCAAAATATCTGCAGGTTAATTATAGTTAAATATTTTGTTGTATTTATTTATATTTCTCCATGCATGCACTACAAAATTGTAAATAACAACAAAATAATCTTTATAAACTAAATACATACAATCACTTTAACAATAATAATAGGCAATTAAACTAAAAAACTAATATAATTCATTTAAATTACCGTATTAACAACCCTAAATTTAACATTATACACTAAATACGAAATAAATTACATTTTTTTAAAATTAAATGCCACCTTTGGATTTTTTGATTTAATTGCCTCCTGAACTTATTTAGTTAATATAAACTAAGTACAAACGTTAACTTACAAATTGCAACAGTTTATCTTCAAAATTATATGAAATGTTCATAAAACTGCAAATAACTGTTTGCAACTATTTCGTTATGGTATTGCCACGCTACAACACCATATCAATATAACTATAGATATGAGGATGTATGTGTTAATAAAAATACCGTATACTATTCAAAAGGAATGCTTTGAACATATTGCATAATTTAACATTCGTAGTTTGTTATAATTTACATTTCTGTAAATACTGCCTGTCACCTATCCATCAATTACTTCAAACAACGATCTACTACAAGGAAACACATTCACTCGACCGTAATACGAGTATTTTCTTTCTACACGTAATATTCACAAAGAAATCATTATCACCATTAAATAGGGGAAATGGGAATCGAGTAAAATAAGGTTCTCGAAGTGTTAAATTAGGTTATTACAGAGAAAGACTACGTTATTTAATTTTCTCCTTCTGTGAAGGGTATTGAATGCAATGAGAAAGAAGTAATTGATAATGGTTGGTATTATTTCTGTCCTCTTGGGGAGTGTACTTTCGTTCCCTCTTTTTCCTTTCTTCTTTTCCCTTTGAGCACTACATAAATCTTGCCTATTTTGTAAAATTAGAATGAAGAGTCCCTGCTGTAACGATTCAGAATAATAACAGATATTGCCCCATTTCTTTGTTTATAAGACTTCCTCAGTAATTCATACATGGTTTTAAAAGTTTTCTGTAGTAAGTGACCACCAGGCATGGCGTACCCCAAAAAAAAAAAAAAATGTTCGGGGAGGATAGGTTAATTTTGTATGATGACTACCGAGAGGTACGGGTTTAGAATTTTTACGGTTAAATAGCATTTTTTGGGGGTAATTCCCGATATCCCCCCTGGCTACGCCCCTGCCACCAGGCATCATAGCTAAGATTGAATGATCGCAGATCGTACCATAAATACAAAGGTATACTATATCTTCAATAAAATAATTATACGGTCCATGAAATTGTGTACAGGAGTGCCGTAAGACAGCGTGCAACATTTTTCCATCTTAGTCTAATTATTTTCTTCTTTTTTTTAATATAAAAAAAAACTATTTGTAGTTTAGAAGTGGAATGTACAAATTTTAAAACGTTAGTGCACAATTAGAGACATTTGGTCTTAAAATACAAGGTGTCAAAGTCTGCTCCAACCAAACTGTCTTCGATAGTTTTTAAATTTACTGTAAATTAAGATAGGTGTATATTATTGTTACATATAAGAATTGTGTAAAATGTTTGTTGTTTAGTTTTATAAAAAGTTATCAAGTTACAAAGATTATTTATGGATTACGATGAATTCAGCACTTAACTGTTTGCAAGTACAATATACAGCTGTGCATTGAGGGTCTTCTGCACCTTGCTTCAAACAGCGAAACACTTACATTTCTTATTAACATGTTCGGACTTATTTTTTCAACTTAAAAAGTTGCGAACGTCTTAAATTGTTGTTAAAGACTATGTGCTTTGGTCTTATACCTAAAAATTTAAAGAAATCGACGGATTTTGATAAGTGGTCTCGTGCACTCACTCTAACACTCAGGTTTATTTACTCACTATTCCTTCTTTTTGTATTAGATGGTGCTCATAGTAGGGTTAAGTAGGAGATTAGCAAGAGCTGAGACTTATATTTTCAGTCCAGTAGTGTCCGTCCCCCTTCTCCCCGGGGCGTACATCCCTCACTGACTGTATCCGGCCAATTTTATTAAAATCACAGTGGCGTTTTCTCTAGAGGGAAGAAGAGCCTTAAATGCATGACGCCATCAATTTTGTGTCCACATAATACAACTAATGTAAGAAGGTGGGTTTATATGATTTATGTATATGGATACACTATGCAAAACGACTTGCGTAGATTCGAGCTTAGTAGCTAGCATTCAATTTTTCTGTGCATTACGATATTTTTACTTTTTCATTAGTATAATTAGTGGAAGTATAAGGCAACGAAATAAACCAGGGAAGGTCGTGTCTAACTCGTTCGCCAAAGGTTCCGCTTCACCAGTTGTTTTAGCAAAATTGTTCGAATTACTTCAACCAGCCATATACTTAATATCCTTAACTAAGCAAATAACCAATGACAGTAACCATGGCGCGAATGAATTTTTAGTGAAAGAAGATGACGGCTCCCAACAAAACACATAAATTAAAATATATTTTTCATACGTTCAAACATTCAATACCGTATGTCATAAAATAAAACATACACAGATATAATATTTATTTAAAGTCCTTTTAATCTATATCCAATACTGCAGTACATGATTATATTCTAGGATACAAAAGTTAAAACTCCCAATTTGTATAGTAAACTATTTTGTGCGTTTTGCCTGTACGGTTAGCTTGCTTGAGAACTTCGTTAGGACACCCTTATCTAACCCTTAAAAAAAATGTACTAAAAAAATACAGTTAAATGACTTGAAGCTATGGATTGCTACTTACAAATTATAATAATTCGTCTATCCAACAACTTCTACATTTATTTATATTACATGTGAAATACTGAAAATCAGCATTTAAACTTTAAATTGTAAAATAGTTATATTTTTAATACTAATTTAAACAAACGTTTAGCTTCCAAATTGGCAAAATACAAACTAAATTTATATAAACAGCAATAAAAAGAAATAAAATAAAGAAATCTGAATTTTATTAAAACTATTCTTTTTATATACTATGGATACTTAGTGTAACCTCGGTTAGTTTTCTGCTTTAAGAATTTTAAGTTTATTAGTACAAGATTATTTAAATTTACTTTTCTTTTTTTTATCACCCTAGAAATAGAATGCAGTATTAATTTGACACAGTTTGTCAAACAACATTTACTTCAAAAGAAGAACAAAAAAATAATAATAGAGTTAGTATAATTGAGAATTATAAATCTGTTCAAATCAGCTGATATTAATTACAATGGGTTTTGTCGTAGCAAAGATAATTAATGCTTATCTGGTTCCGTTAAATTTCACCTGCATTCGTCGGACTCGGTAGAGCGGGTTTATTTTTAGTCTTCATACGGTCTGGTAGCAAAGTCTAGACGTTTGAAAAGATGCGTGTCTTCGTTAATAAAAAGTTTGTTGTGGAAATAAACTTTGAAACCAAGTAAATAAAGAAATTGCATGTGCAAGAAACAAACTTTATGTAAAATAAAGTGGCAGGTATTTAATCTACTTTCTTTTACGGTTACACAAAAATCTGCATGATTTGATGATTATGTTCATGAAGGTTTCGAACAAAAATTCTATGAATTAGTTTTTGAGTAACAATTTTAACACGAAAATATAATACAGTTTTTCATTAACATATGTAAAGGTCGATTATTATATCTTCGCCACCATTACCATAGGCATAACTCGTAAACAATGTATATGATGAAGAACTTGCTCCAACCACTATGTTTACAATTTCATAGCATTTATAAATCTGTGTTAAAAACTTTAAAAATAGACACCGTCATAGCGTCAAACTATAAAAATTCTTGTGGAAATGTCCATACAATTCTAAGCCGGTTTTATGTTCAGGCATTTTTTACAACTCGTACTGGATTATAGGTTTAGTTTCTAGAAATTTAAATCTGCCAGGAAGGACTCAGATAATAAACGGGGGTTTAAATTATTGTACGTTTTAAGATTATCAATAATTTAGTTTCTTATACGTAAATGAAAACACTTTGAATAATTTAAGTGGAACTCTAAGAGACCTCGAGACAAGTTGGAGCTGATTTGTAGTCAAACAGCGGCCTAGACGCCAGAGTGAGCTGTAGACAAATGGGTTTATTAAAATGACATGGTATTTCCAAACAGAATAATTATTGGCAGCTTCACGTAGACTAACTATTTAAAAAGATTTCATATAAATATTGGCTTCGGTACATTACTTGTTAAACATGTTTTGAATAAATGTTAGTACATTAATATTCAATGGTTATCTAAGAAGGAAAAATATATTGTTACATATATTTTAATATAAATATGTTAAAATAATATATATTTCAATATATATACAAATTAAATTTTAACATTTTAACGGATTGGGATGAAATTTGGTATGTAGCTTCCTCTAAGGCCCTAGGTGTTCGCTAAGAAAGGTTTAAAAAATCTCAATTTTTGGGGGGGGGAGTCAAAGTTACTAAAAATCCCCATAAGAAATACATAGTGTAATATATTCATTGATATATTTTTGTATATCCGTGTAAAGTCGGATTGGGCCAGCTAGTATTATATAAAAAAAAAAAATATAAAAAATCGCTAGTTTGTCATTTTAATAATGCAAAATTAGTAGAAATAGTTCTCGTCTTAAATAATTAAGGATCACCATTTTCTCGCTTCACATCAAAGTCCTATCTATACAATAAATTATATAAATTTTAAAACCAGATCATGCACAAATATAATATTTGTACTTATTTTTTCTTAGCATGCAGCACATCGATATTATAGTTGAAACGTGGCTAATATATATAAAGCATCCTATACGTTTAGACATTTTATGAAAATATACTATATTATAATGTTAGATGAAGTGAAAAGCCTGTTGAACCCGTATCGGGCGGAAGTGAAACAACCCCTTTTAAGTGGCGATGACGGGGCGGTTCCCTCCCTTACTACATCAAGCATTCCATCCTCGCACCAAGGACAAGGTGTTCGCAAAGTTTATCTGAGTGTTTGTAATCACAAGCCAATGGACTTTCTGAATTATTTTACTACAAGAATGTGTACGTTTACAGCCATTCGTTCGCTTTGGAGACAATCCCACGGGTATCCCTGGTAGATAAAAAGAAATAATCGTGTTTTTCATAACAATGCTAACTTTCTATACTTCAGTAAATTACAAAGATATTTATAGAAATATCAGTTATTGATTTATTAAGCAATTCAATAAGTCTAATATACAATTTAAATTGGGAAGTAAAATTGTGTGCAAACTTTTCATTTAGTGCCTATATATTATAATATTAAGCCTATATATTAAGTATTTAAAGATTAGGCCTATACTAAGTTCCAGAGAAAAGTACTGATATAATTGTACAAATAATTGTAAAGAAAATACGGGCATTGTTCATTTACATTAGGTAGCTCAGCTGGTGGTAGAATGTCTGAGTTGTTACAGTAATCAGCTGTTTTCTATAACACCGATATACTGTCAGATACATCGCAATTATCAGCTGATTTCATATTGTGAAATAATAACATAGTCTACGAATATTTTTCAGATTTGTTTAGGAATAGGTATAACTCATGTAGTTTTTTTATTGAAACTCCTAATATATCATAAACGTAATAATTTTATCTACACAATAAACAATACAACACATTGCTTTAACAAAGTTCTATATAATGAATAGTTATTTATTTTTATTTGTGGAGTAAACGATTTTACTAAAGTACTCTTAAAGAAATACAGGATCAGTTGCAGTCATCTGTTACAAAATATTTAAAAGCGCAACTTTCTTTACAAATAATATTGAAGAAATCGCTCAATAAAGCAAAGGCAATATATTTCTGAAAAGCCAGTAATGGAAATAAGAAGAAAGCTCAATGAGGCGTAATCTCTGAATTTAATACCAGGAAATGAAAATTTAACGAAAAAGACAATTGATGCACCTTCCTGGAATTTATTAAAGACACAAAGCGACTTTGAATATCGATTTACGTTTATTGGAACGAAAGACTGGAAATTCTGACGAATCAAACGATATAACATTGTAATAGTAAGGTATGATATTGTTTGTTAAACATTTTAAAGTAAAATAATAATATAATACTGAAATTATAGTAACTAAGTTTCATTCGCAATTTAAATATGGCAAACACTTGCCAAACACGAAATATGTTTCCAAACCAGATTCAGGTTTCCGTGAAATTTAGTTTCCCAGATTTAACGGGAGACACACTAACTATAGTTTATTTTGCCTTTGGGGTGAATTTCCTTGCCACCAACTTAGAGCGCTGGGAATCAGTAATTGATCAATGTGAGTCACGCTTAGAACTTGACTCTCCACTTTCAGGCAAACAAACGCCATCTGTCACGTAGTTGGCAAAATCACAGCCACCAGTTTGCTGGTAGTAAACACTAAACCTCAATTCGAAAATTAGAAACTACAATGAGGTAAAACATTTCTAGACGGGCAGATAAATATGTTTTAAACAAGACCATATAAGACACTTATGCATGACAATGTTTATTAGGGTTCAATTAACATATTCAGGATTTTGAAGTGAATTCCATTTTCTTTAAGAATTAAATGACCTGAGAGCAATTAAAAATGTGCAATGAAATTCCTTAATTTTCATTTACATGTTTGCCTTTTGAGCGAAT
>JAGFPH010000032.1:1086398-1104503 GCA_018207615.1 Philaenus spumarius
TATATAATATTTTAATTTTGATTGTTAGAGATCAGTACAAAATTACCTGCAATTTAATTTTCCATCAAACTCCTTCCTTCAACCACATTTTATTATTAAACCTAATTTTGTTTTTATAATTTATTTTTGATAAGGGTGTGGAAATTATACATTTCTAAATCAAAGTATAAAGTTTAAGTTGTAACAGAAGTAAATAAGGTTAATAATAATAAAAGTTAAACAGAACCAGAATGACAAAATCCTACTCCTACACAATCCTATCCTAAAACAGAAGTACATAATATTTTTAAAAGTATGAAATTAGCTATTTATGGACTTACCACTGAGATATAAATAGCCAGAGTTAAGTTGTAATCATCTGAGTAATGTATTATAAACGGACAAATAGAATGGTTTCTCTACAAAAGACAAAATATTTTTTACAATTGTATGTAAACTTCATGCCATACTCTTAGGCAAGGCGCATATTGGGACGCGATGAGATGACATGATGCGAGCTGCATGACATGATGCGAGCTGCATGACACGATCGCGCCACACGCGTTGTGTTGGGGAACGCATATTGGGACGCGAATGAGATGACATGACGCGAGCTGCATGACACGATCGCGCCACACGCGTTGTGTTGGGGAACGCATATACAACGCAGTTGCTGCCAACTCTCGCCCAGTAGACACACGTATTTTCTTACAGTAATTAAATTTTTTATAATGTTCAAAATTAATGATTCACGGATAAAACTATGTTTATTAGATCTAACCTAACTTAAAATGACTTCAGAATTACCAGAATTACTTGCTGTTTTTACTAACTACTTCCGGATGAACCGAAACTCACAGAAGTGCACGGAATGATACATATTATGTTCTTCCTATGTACATACATTAAACATTTTCACTTGTTAGTTTTTGACTTTATGAAGACATATTTATTTTTTTATTTTTTCGGGGTTAATGTCAAACGTCAAATATTTTATTAAAAAATATTTCATATTAAAATGCAGGGAACATAATTACAAAACACAGTTTTAATTCAATAACAAAAAATATTTAGTGAACAATTACAAAACACAGTTTTAATTCAATAACAAAAAATATTTACTGAACAATTTCAGTGGGCATATAAAGAATTTATTAAAAATTACTACTTTTCAAAATGTTTATTGTAAATTCGTCTTTATATTCAAATAAATTCAATTTTATTTTCAAAATGTTTAAAACTAAATGGAAAATGCACACCTGGACGCCAAAACCTTTGAGTACTGAACTCTTGTGACGCGTGGCGTTAGAAACTGTGTAACTGCCACTGTGCCACACGTCTGTCGTGCCACGCGAGTCACACTGCGTAGCATCGCGTTACCCATATGCGCTAATCCATTCGCTTACGCATGTTACACAAAGTCGCGCTGTGTCACGTCGCGTGAACAGCGTCAATCGCGGCCCAATATGCGCCTAGCCTTAATGTCAACAAATATAACACTTAGGAAATAAGTTCACAATTTCGATGTACCAGTTCAAACTGTATAATATCGTGCGGATACTGACTTTAATTGAAATTACTAGACAATAATTAAGTACTAGCTAATTTAAAGACTTGTTTTTATAATTTAGAGCTTTTTTAACTATATTTAAAAAAGACAACTTGACAGATGAATAAAGTACAGAAATACAATTCGTAAATATAAAAAAACGCGAGGAAAATGAATTAGTATTGTTTGGATTTTGTTAAAAAAAAATATTTACTTTCAATCTCATTTTATGGAATTAAGATATTTTTCTATAACTTTTCACAAACTGAGTTATTATTTGTAAAAATAATTGTTCAATTTGTTAAATTGTTTGTATTGCAGTAGTTAACGATAACATGGCTTAAAACCATATCTTTTCTGGAATAAGTCGTAAATGAGAAATCGTTTGTTAAGCATTGATTTTACAGAAAATAACTCAATAAAGCAAAAACTTTACTTTAAATTTTCAGTCAATCATTGGCCCGCATGAACTGAGTTTCGTACTGATTATAAATTTAAATTAGTGCAATATACCAAGCTTTATATTTTTAAACCTTAAAAATAAGTTTAATAGTTTAATTTGGAGAGGAATTGATTATTAATAGTTTACATAAGTAATAAGTTTACCTAAAAGTCAAATTCAGTTTTTTAGCAAAGTTGTATATTGAACTGTTTGTTCAACCATACTTCAGTAATTACGTTAATTTCAATTTAATTTACTCGTAATATACGTTTACTGGCTGCTTTATTCAATAACGTTGAAGATTTTACTAGTAATCATTTTTTTCAAACAAACACGAAGTGGCACAATGTTTTTTATTAGCCTACGTAACTCATAATTAATTCATGATGTGATTTCACTCACGAAAAAAATGTTTCACTTGTTAGATTTATAGATTATGTTGTGACCAGATGTTCCTAAGCACAATGAAAGGTGGGCGCAGAGGAAGACTTCAAATCTACACGAAACCAAAGAACAGCAACAATATGCCAGACGCCGTTAGTATAGCAATGTATCATTTCCTAGAGGTCATTTAGAGCTCCATAAATCATGGCTTGCGGAGGTCGGCTGTGGGATTCACAACGCGACAGTCCGTAGAAAAGATGGAACAATTGTGGCAACAAAATAATCGAGTTTCACTGACGTTTGTAACAATTCACAATGCTGGTTACGTTGCGTCTACAGTTACGTTTCTAAAATAAACAAAACATATGTTTGCAAGACACGCGTAGGCGTGACAGCGGAGAGATCGCAGATTGTGTCTGTATCGAAACTTTGCGCTCAAACACCCTCAACTGAAGCCGATGTACGGAAATACTAAGGAAGGGGTTATAGTTATTTTGGAACATGAAAAGGCACCGAAAGTCTTTTATGGTTAGAGTGTTTGTTTTTGTCGCCCGCGGCTAAGCGCCGTTTTATTTGTTTAATAGGTCATTAGGAACAGAAGGGAGTTCTGTCGGAACAATCAAATGTAATAAGTTAACTATATCTAATGTGATTATACTATTTGGATCAAGTATGAAAGCTGCACTGGCACAAGAAGGACATTGTTTCTTTACAAAAGTAATTGACTTATTACTAGGGAGATTCCACATACGTAATATTTTATAATGTCTTAATAAATGTAGTTTTTCGACACACTTAATTTCATTTTAATAAAGTTGGAGGGTTAAACGTAGCCTCAAATTTAAGTTAGTACATAATATGTTTAAATACATTAATTTTAAAAGTATTTAACAACTATAATAAATGTTAAATAACCAGGATGACTTATGCCTGCTAATAAAAACCTAACCTAAAAAGTAAAGAAACATTTTTATTATTTTAAAGCATGAAATCAGCTATTAATGAAACTGCCACTAATAAATAGTTTATATACCAGTTTAGATCTGGCAGGATAAACAACTGATTATTCTACCAACGTTGAAGATAAATAAAGACACAGATCAAAACTATTCTATCTTATATGTGTGCTAGAAAACAGACAACCTCTCAAGTTTAACTACAGTGCTCGCTACAATACTGTGAAAGAAACAATCTACCGTAGCCTACAGTTTAAGTAGAATGTTAACTGCTGTAATACCAGGAATAGTTCACTACACACACAATAAAAAAACGTCAACTGATTAATTTACTTTAATAATTTGTTACAAAATTATTTATATTTGGCAAAATTACCCAAAATGTTGATATTTCATGAGGTATATTTTAGTTTCAGATAGGTTAACCATACTAAGCATATCGACTTTAATATATTAGAGTTTTAAACTTGTGTTGAGCTCTAAAATGGAAATATTAAACATCTGTTTTATTTGTTACATTAGTATGAATTACGGAGAAAGTATACAACCACAAAGTCGTCTAATGTTTTCGATATCTTACCAGACGAATGATCTACGTCAATGAACTATGCATTTTGTTTGCAAGTTACAATGTAAAAACGAAATTGGGGAATTGGTTCAGATCTACGCAGAACAAACTTACTAACAACACCGTTCTTACGACGTACTAAAGTTGGAGGATAACCGATAGTTCAGTTATTTTACAAAATTCGGCATTTTCCAGATTTTTTGTCAAATGAGATAGGCACTGGAAAAAGTCAAGGATGGTTTGTACTTAAAGGCAAAAAATAGTGAAAAAACCTCCACACCTTTAACTCATTTAAACCCGCTTTTTAAGGGGTTTTAAAGGTGCGTTTTTTTTTAATAACGTACATATATAAAAGAATATGCATTTTTATGAAAATTTCATAAATTTCATAAAATTTCGTAAGTTTTTTTGAGTGAATTTTCCCATTAGATCATTTTTATAAAATCCAAATTGTCTTACGCTTTTGCGGAAAATGTGGGATAAGAGTATATAAATACGCGTTTATAAGAGCGTTCCAGGTTTGAAGATTTTCAACCTGCTGCCCCGACCTTTTCCCGTTTCTATCTCAGTTGACCTAAAAAAAAAACCCCCCACTGACTGAACTATGAAGGTAATATATTAATATTATTAATAAGTGAACATCGAAATTTGTAGAACCTTTTTTTAGTGTTTATTATACTAAAGGAGAGGAATGAAGCTTATATCATTCGAAAGGTTCTGCGCCATAGATGTGCAGGAACTAAAAATTGTATGTGTATTATATATTGCCTTTAAGACAATTTAAATTAAATAAACTAGGCCTAATCTAAAATTGTGTTGCTAATCTGGTTATCTGAATCAGCTGTGTTATCTGTTATTTTTTGTAGTTGGTTACTATGGTAATTAAGTGTATCTATTGCCGTTAAGTCAAGTCAAATAAAATAACTACAGTCCGGAACACGAAATAAATAAACGGTACTAGATAACTGCCACATACTTTCTCCCAGTTGAAACTTTATACCTTCTCGAGAGTAGCATTGGAGGTGGTTATTTAGAATTGCAAAAGTAGGAAAATATTACCATGGAAAATATTAGATGAATGTAACACACATCCATATTATATTATTATATTATATTATTGTTATTATTATTTAAACTATTCGATCGATTTCAAACAAATTTGCACCAAACATGTCAATTAGGCCTGTATAGATGCACGTAAAAAGGTTTTGAAAAATGTTGAAAACAACCCCCTTTTTGGCCAAAACCCCCCAAAAATCTGTTATTATTATTATTACCTAAACGAGAATTTTTTAGAAAGATGCGGTTTTTTGCATTTGGTAGGGTACATTAAGGGCTACAAATAAGCCAAATTTTATCAAAAACGTTGAAGTCGTTTTTGAGAAATTTTGATTTTTCTCGTTTTTTGGCCATTTTTGGGGGGTAAAACCACTTAAAAATAAAAAATTTGAAAAAATGAAAAAAGGCCTGGAGATATTCTAGACCTTCACCTACATACCAAATGTCATCAAAATCGGACCGTTGGTATGGTCTCCAGCTCTGTACACATCCTTACAGACACACAGACACACGGACAGACATCACCAAAAAACCACTTTTTTGGGTTTAAAATGCACCAAAACAAATAATTCCACTAAAAATATTTTTGGGTTTAGGGAGCACCAACACAGATAATTCCACTAAATATTTTTTGGTGGTTCTAGGAGCACCAAAACAGATAGTTCCACTAAAAATTCAAATTCTAAAATTTGGACGAAAACAATCCTTTCTCCATATACTACGTATAGGGTGGAGAAAGTAAAAGGGTGAGAATTTTTGCGCTGTTGCCAGATATGGACCTAACATTGAGTTTCTAAGCTGGTTATCCGAATATAAATGTCCTATGCAATGAATGCAAACATATATTTTTTGTAGGCTATGGGTTTATATTTTTCTACACACATGATGTTTTATACAAAACGCATAATCAAATAGTTAAATTAACATCACCACGGCTGTATGAGATAATATCCGTTTGCCTTCCATGCAGGGGAAAATAAATACAAAAGCAAACAAATTATCCAAACAAATACTAAGCGTTGTTTCGATTTCTTTCAAATTTAATGTTTACTTATCTTTATTTATTCTACCTTTTAGTAGTTACATTATTTACTTCTTTAATTTCACATGTTTACTAAATATTTATCATTAATTCGAACTTCCTTTTCCCCTTTCCCACTCTTTTCCTCTTAGAGTCAAGGTATGAATTAGGAATTTGCATACTTAAAACAAATTAAAATAAATTACGTGAAAAGAAGTTGAATTTTGTTACTTTACATTAAAATTTATTGAATTTCGACCACAGGAGTTATTAGTCTACACAAATTTATAAAATTTGATCTTGATAGTAAATTACTTAAAAACGAAATTATGGAAACGAAGAGTATGGCTTAAAATTTGTTAAAAAATACCTAAATTTAGAAATTATTTAATTCTTCAGCGCATTAAGACACAGAGCATGACCAATGACCATGCGTCAAAGCATGCTATGACGAACATTCTATACGTCCATTGGATGTTTACTTAAATATCGTTGTAAAATGAAGCAAAATAACACAGCATGCAGCATATAACTAATCATATCTGTCAGCATTACAGTAGGTCAACCACTGTTTGTTTTACTTCCACCCTCTTACCACAAAAGTCGATGTATGCATTATGGTATTTAAGTAATGCGTTTAAGGGTTAAAGGTAGTTTTAGGTCTATACATAGTTTACCAAATTGCTATCTGACCATTAAAAATATGTTTTATTTAAAATGCATTTGTGTAGGTACAATAATCATCCGGTTACTCTAACTACCTCTACAATTTTATTTCTTAGTGGCTTTTTCAATAACAGCTGATTTCATACATTCGAACTATATGTATTACTCATTTTCGTCAATTTGAGGTTAGGTTTGTTTTTACTAATAAGCATGGCATGTTGGTTCTTTCAAACCTATACAACATTATAAACTTAATAATTTGATTTAGACTTTTAATATTTTGTACCATCTTAGCTTAGGACGAGATTAATCCTATATCTATATTAAAAAGAAGGTATAAAATATTATGTGCAAAGGGTTTTTTGTGCGATACCATCAAGGGATTCTCCTAGTTTATGTATTTTTTAGATAATAGTGAATTTTTTTTAAATATAAGAAACAAAATAATTCTGCAAATGCTTGTCTCAAATTTTGTAACCTTAACATTTAAAGTAGACCCCCCCCCCCACTATACAACTTCAATTAATTATGGACCCAACATTAAAAAAACAATTCACCCGAAACAATATATAAGGGCTGAATCATTATAAGTTCTAGTTGAAACTTTAAAGGTAACGAAATTAGACAGGCATTGGTTACAATTGTTACTTTAGTCGCTCCAGTACTACATCCATTACCGACACCCTGACTTGGTATTGAATTACGCGTGTGCGTTGCAATATTCATCGACTTAAACAATCGCTCAAGTACGTGCCGCTACTGCAAGCCTCTGGTAATGCTATTAGCGTCTATTGTCTGAGCTGTGGATTAGCACTGCTACGAGGTGTTCGGATAAAGTTTCACTTTGCTACCTTCTATAATTGAGTTTAGTAACAGTGAATAGTGTAATTCAGACTGTCTGATACAAATTGATACAAGAAGAAGCATTTTCTGTTATTTTACTAGTTTGTGTCGGTGCTGCCACACCCGCCTACATCGGTAGGTCTATACAACGAGATTTAACAACAGAAAAAACGTTTCAACTTCTTCGTAAAATTTTACGGTCAGTGACATAGTAGGCCTATATCTCTGTACCTTACCAAAAATATAAACAGTATTACCAAATATAACAATTCTAATATAAGTGGTTACATAAATTTTTTTTAAGTTGTAGTATTAATAGGTTACTTAAATTATAATATTAACTTTTCCAGTTGGGAGTTCCTCCGTTTTGAAATAATATATTTTTTTATATTTTCCTATCATGTAAATGGAACGTATTTAAAAAAGTCACGTTACTAAACTAAAGTTACAGAGATATAGGCCTAGTAATTTCCTTAAGAGTTTCTGATATTTTGCTATATCCAAATATGTTTTTCTTTGGCCTTACCCTTATAAATGGAACATTACCACCAAATTTCGTGTTAATGGCTTAACTGGTTATATTTTATGGATGTACAGAAATGGCTTATCCTGAGTCGTTTTATTTTTCCGCTTATTTGGAATATCTACAAATTTCTCTATTGAGCTTTACATACAATATAATAAGAACGTTACACCATTCCACTTTAAGAGGTTACATAGAATGGGTTTTCTAGAGAAATATAGGAACATTATTACTACATTTTACGTTTCTAACGAGAGCTGTTAAATTAACGTAACAATAGATTTTCCAGAGTATTTTTCCAATTTCCCACTGTATGGAGATTAACAATGTACTTCTTATAGTAGCTGGCTACTACAACATAATGTAAGGAACCTCCATACTTAAATTTGCTTCAATCGGTTCAGTGGTTCGGTGATGAGTCTTTGAATTTAATTTAAAGATATAGTAATAATTGTAAAGAGAGATCCACGCATGCTCCAACCAATGTACTGGCTCCTATTTTCAAAGGTGATTTATTGGTACTACAAAATCTACGTTTCACATTAAACACTACACAAATATATAAATATCTCACTAAAAACGTTAACATGTAGTTTTTGTTCACTATAATGATTGTCAACGGACAACGTGTATATCGTAATGCGTACCATGTTTGTATGGTTAATTATATCACGTGACCTAAGCTAGTAATGAATAAACTAATATCTATCGTGAGGAAAATTGTGTGGTTTTTACTATCGCCATGGTGTGTTAAAAGTAAAAAATAAAAAAAACTATAATCAAAAGAAGTTAATAAAACAAAAATACATTACTTGAAACTCTATTTTAGACCAATAATTTCAAAATACAGTAGTATGATTTAAATGATTGACTTTCTGAACTAATTTTATTGAAAGCAATAAATAAATAAAATAAATTTCTTAACTTCAAAGTAATTGTCTACAGTCCAAATTTAATAAATATATTGATCATCATCACCTGCTAAAGTGATATATATGCAAGAAAGTATTTTAAATATAAATATACCTGAGACTAAATCAGTTTACAAGAAAACGAATTTGTTATTATACAATTTTACGAAAAATAGTGTTAAGCCTGTAAATTGTAGTAGGCCTAAGTTTTGGATCCCCCTATAAATGACTAACAAAGTTGGATTTGGCGTCTCGTAGCCTATATCTATTTAAAAATTATTATCTTCTCTTTTGCTTACATTATTTATGAGTGTAATTCATAATATAAATCATATAAAGGAAATCACAATAAAGTTGTTTATTTGCTTCGCAGTCATGAATTTTAAAGTGTATAAATAAGGCTGTTTATGTTTTGTTTCTCTTCTCATACTGATCGCGTTAGCGTTATCATAAACCATAATATATAGTAATTACTCTCACAAAAATTTTAAGAAGGTTTATAAAAATAATAGTAATAAAACAATACATTAATGTCACATGTTAAGTACGCTAAAATGTTTATTGACCAATAAAAGCAATAACCTTATTTGAAATAAACACAACTAGAAACTCTTCGCGGATGCATTGCATTTAACTGCCAACAGCTTTCCAGCCAATACTAATGGCATTGTTATGTTTATGAATCGTAAACTTGCCCGTTTTTATATTTTAATAGCCTCTCTCTTCATTATAAAGTACAAATTTGGAAAAGGAAAATAACTTTTGTCGGTCTGCGTTTATTATACGAATATGTGGTTTGTTGTTAAACTTATATGTCCATAATATGAAAACATTGCACGATGAAATGTGTTATAAATATGTTTGGATAAAATAATGTTATTGTTCTCTGTATAACCTCACGATTGTTATCAAAGGAAATTGAATGTTAAAAGAAAACTTATGGAAATGGTGAGAATTAAATTTGAATGATAATTATTTATAAGATTGAGTGCAATGAAAATTTAAACAGCTACGCCTGAATACGCAATGCTCGCGTCCACAGAAAGGTAAATGTGGCTCTATCTCTTATCAAGGAAATGCTTTCACAAAGTCAGGGTGGGGGTGGGGTGTCGTTACTGTCCACCAGAGGTGAACGACTCGTTCCGCGTGACTTCAAAACTTTGGTCCGCTTTTGTTTCATTTAACGCTACTTTTGTTTTCAGTCTACTTTGTTTGTGTAAACTCTTTTCGTAAATAAATATGTATCTCATTAGAAAGGGGACGGCGAGTGCTCTCTTAAAGAAGAAAAAAAAACAAAAAACATTGAACTAATAATATATAGAAATGAACTTTTAGTGTTTGTTTCCACCGATGTTTGGGGTATACTCAAAATTACTGAAACTATTTTCCTAAGCAACATAATTTCATTACTTTTTTTAGAAAATTTAATTTAATTAGCCTATCAAGAATAATAAAGATAACAATATAGTGAGAGGTTATCTACGCAGTTGCTATGGCAACGAATAAATATTAATAATAATATATTTAAAGCTGACTAGGTTTAACAAAATCTGTATGAATAAAAGAAGTCCTGACTGAATGACTAACTGATTCATAATCAACGTACAGTCAAAACTATGATAGCTCGAGACTTAAAATGTTTAGGATACTTTCATACCACTACATATAGTGGTCTACTAAGAAAGGATTATTATTAATTTAAAGAGTTGAAAATGGCCAACTGTAACTGATGAATCATCTGATTCGAATAAAAAAATTAGAAACACAATTCTAGGTTTGGCCTATAATACTGAATCAACATATTAATATGTTTGTTGAATAAATTTATTTGGATTCATTGCCATAGCAACCAACTTAGCAAATATAGAATCAGTTAATTATTTCATCACAACCGACAGATTTTTTTAAATTAGTTTAACAAAATAAAAAAGCAAAGACAAACAAAAATCAACGAAAAGGGTTATTGCATTATATTCAAACATCTGTTGTTAAAAAAGTATACATAATAGCTACGGTAATTTAGATCAAACACTCAACACAATTTTAGGTTAGGCCCACATTGAACCAAAAAATGTTTCTTAAAAACATTTACATTTATTACCGTAGCAACCAACTTGGAAAATTTAAAATCACGTTACAACAATTATTATTATTCACAGCCAACAGTTTTTTTCCTTTAGGCAAAAAATGAAAGAAAAGGCTTAATGTGTTGTAATTTAAACAACTGGTATTACATTAAAATTTGTTTGAAATGTTGACTACAGTAGTGCGTCGAAAATCCGAACTAATTGGGACCGAGGGGGTTCGGATTATCAATTTGTTCGGATTTTTGAAAACAAACAAAAAATGCCATTTAGGCTAAAATATATGCCCTTTAATTGATTAAAGTGGTTAGACAGTACAAGCAGTAATGTAATTACAATATAGTATGTAAGAATACTTACTTATTATGATTTAGAAAAACCTGCACGTACACAGTAGGGCCAACCTGATTACACTTGTAACTCTCAATTACAGTAGGCCTACAGTACATAATAATAAAAAGTTCGCTTGTACATTATAGTTAACACAAACGAAAAATAAAAAAATACTGTATAGTACACTAATGTATGTACGACACACTGTTATAATGATTACACAAAGAGAAATGAATGAACTTTCTGTATGTTTACTGCTAGCGCTAAAGCAGCTTATTAACGTGACAGTGAAAATACCGACAGAAAGTCTGTTGTGAGGGAAAGGAATTAAGAAGTGTTTGAAAAGATATAATAATGTCAAAAGAGTTTTGTGAAATTTTTAATGACGCTATAATTGGAATTTTCAAAAACGAAATTTTTGCAGTGGCTGCCTCAGAACGCGTTCGGATTTTTGACGTGTCGGATTATTGACGTTCGGATTATCGATGCTCTACTGTATTAATTATTTAAATATGAATGGTGAAATTACAACGCACGCCGTAATTAAAATTATTGGGTATGGTGCTTGTCTCTGTCTTACATTATGTGTAGGTCACCACTCCCCCATCACCCTACCCCGACCCAAGTGCCCCTCTTATAATAAATCGTAATTTCCATGAACGTTTAGGATTACACAATAATCGGTTTGTATTTGCTTCGCCAAGATTCGGAGCTTGTGAGCGAAGCGATCAGAGGGTAGAGCCCCTAGTAATAATATATCATGGATTGTAATCCCAGCTGTTCGTTTTAAACTATAACCTAAAGATCAAATTGAATTGAATGACTATATGGTTTTGTCTTAACCTAAAACATGAATGAATTTAAATTAATGAAATAAACCTTAAGAATTTAGACCAATCAATTTAGGCCTAGGAAAAGGCTTAAGATGGTTACATTATGTGAGCAAAAACACACCTTTGTAATCTAAATGGGTACAGGCAATTATTTTGCAAACAGTACATTAAAAACAGTAATTTTTTTCTATTTGTATGTAAGTAAAAGTTCTAACTACGAACAGTTTCGCTTATAACTGGATGAGGCTACGGACTTTTGATTTGGCGTGCGAAACACGCAAGGGTGCACAGTACCTACAAATAATTTTCCAGTAAATGCCCATAATTTCCGACTATTCCTTGACGTTGGAGAGCAATAAACGATAGTTCCTAGTTGACAACATAATTTCTATACACAATTTATTACAAATTACTTTTCACTCCCGCAGAGCGTAGGCCTTACTTTACTAGTTCCTCGTTTATGTGTAAACTCGTGATAAACAGTGGAACAAGCTGTGAATTAATTGAATACAAATCGTTGAACTGTTAAATGGAGTTCTATGAATTGAGGTTATGTGTCTACGGTTATATGTTCACCTAAACCAAAACATCTTTACAATATATCACTTTAGAGTATCAAAACTTTATGTAACATGTTTACAATTCAAACGGTATTTAACTCGAAATTACAATACGGATTTTATTTTTTGAAAATATGGGTAAGTCTTGAAGACGTTAACTAATTAGCTTTTACATAGTTTTAGGGGGGGGGGGAGCCATAAATTAACATGAAATTAAATAATAATAGTAAAACATAAAATAACAATATATTCTTTTATGTATTTTTTTTCTCAACAACTAAGTGAAAACAACATATAAATATATTCGGCTTTGTAATGACTGACTGTCATAATATAATCAATGTGGAGCAAAAACTACTTTGCAAATGAGAAAATTTAAAGGTATATTCTTATGAAGTCATAGGCGCACAGTAAGGATTTTGCAAAATTTGTATTTTAAAGCGTAAAAATAGTGAAAATTCAGAGGTTACTATATAACAGCCCTATGACAGATAAAACGGCTGTTCGGACAAAAGCTTAGTAACACAGATTTTTAGGTTAGATAACAAATTAAAAACAAACACACAAAAAATTAACGAAAAATGCTTACTGTATTATAATTCAAGTACCTGGGCGACCGAGCAATACTCGGTATTTTTGTTAATTGTGTTTTTTTTTATAGGAAAATGTATGTAAATACAAATCAGGTAAGTACTGTTTTGTAGGCCTACTCATAACTCGCGAAATATTAGCACGGGTCAGCTGATTTCAAGCTTAAAACAATTATAACCTTTAAGACAAAAAAAAAAAAAAAATTTATAGGAGACAGCTGATGGAAATATTATAGGAAACAGCTGATGTTTGTCATATGTATCCTATTGATTTTAAATTACATAACCCCAATGTTAAAAATTTTCAATTTTCAAATGAGTTTGTCCGAAAAATACGAGTTTTCCTGAGGTAGTGGTTTTCACCAATCGATTTTTTAGTCCCAAAAGCCTCTAATCCCAAAGTTTCAGCAAAATCCTTCCGCTGGATCTCGAGATTGCTCGTACAAACACACAAACAAACAAACAGACATTGCTCGTATTAGAGTATAGGATTCAAACATCTGTTGATACATATTACAAATAAAACAGCTGCTTCGGATAAAAAATTAACGTAATTTTTAAGTTAGGCCTACAACAACGAACCAAAACACGTTTATTTACAACTAATTTGGAAAATTTATAATCTGGTAATTATTCTTTCCAAATAACAGTTTATTTTAGATTAGTTAAAAGCAAACAAAAGGCTTCCTTACTTTAAGTCAGACATCTGGTGTTACATATTATATTGTTTCCTTTAGTTGGTAATATCAAAATTTGTTTCAAATGTTGTTAAAAGTAAAGTTACAACGAATGCTGTAATTGGAATTATGTCAATTTCGATCTCTATCTTGCATTAGCTATGTATAGGTCACATCGATATATACTTAGTATATAGTAGTATAGTATAGTTCGTTGATAGGTCACCTCTCAGTCGTCATTTCCGTGAAAATATCAGAATCTACAATAATCTGTTTGCATTGGCTTCACAATTGGTCTCAGCCGGAGATGGCTAGCGTAGTGACAGGGCGGAGACCCTAGTAACTTATAATTTACTGTCCCATTGTAATTATAGTTTTATTGTTATATATGTCGAACGAAAATGACGAAATTGTTGTTAAAAAGCGTTTAATAAATAAACGTGTTATCTGAAAGAAATAATATTTAGTTTAGTTTTATTCTATTACACTTCACAAGTCAAGTTCAATAGTTACTTGTAGGATGTACTTGGAAAATTTTTCGTTGTTACTAATGTCACTTTAAACAAGTGAAACATTCACAAACCTTAACGATGCTTACTATGTACTACTGCAAGTTATAAGCAAGCCAAAAATGTTTTTGAACGAAAGAATATGGATTTCTCGATCATAATTATTTCAGTAAATAGATAAAGAAGTTATGTAACTATTTCAGCGCTGTTGCATAATAATTATATAAAATATCTAAATTTAAGCGAAAGTATCATTTATTTAATATTATTATTTACTAGGGGAGACTAGTGCGTGCTTCGCAACCCAACCTTGTTGGAACCCCCTGAACACATACGTTAAGTTTTATTTATAATAAATGTGTAGGATTAATAATAACCAAAAAGCAAGTATGGTAAATAATGTTAAATATCCAAGTCAAATTATTCCTTACATTTTATAACAGCAGTTATAATAAAGGTTATATAACCAGAATGGCTTAGGTCTACTTAAACAAAAACCTAACATTATAGTTAGAAATACAAATAATTGTTTCTAAGTTTGAAATCAGCTTTGATTGGAAATATTAGAGCAAACAGCTGATTAATGAACCAACACTAAACATATTTAATTATTATTTAGTATAGTGCTCTCATTGCTTTCAAATATTTAGTTTTGTGTGTGTTCTTTTTACGTCCAACATATGGCGCTGTTAAAATTTTTATAAAAACACTCTTGTATTCAAATGCAATTTCGTGTCAAAATTTCAAAGCAATCTGTGAAAAATTTTCGGAGTTTTAAGATTTTAACAAATTAACATTTATATTTGTATTTATATAGAAGATAGATAGATTTATGATTAGCATTTAACTAGAGCCTAAGCATACCTAAACACATTACGATTAATTATCTAACACTACTTGAGTATAGTTGAATATGATGAAACATATTTAATAAACTACTTGGTCTAATAAAACATTCATCTGTACATTAATGTTGGCTTATCTGGAGAAAAATTGAACTAAAGTAATGTAACAAAATAACACCAAATTATAACCTAAATTTATTTATTTATTTGACTTTATAGCTTGAATAATTTGATATCATCATAGTATATAAGAAACTAACGCAACGCATTAGCCAACTAAAATTGTCTGACTTTCAAAAGGGCTGCAGTGTAGGCGGTATAATATATTAGTATTTTTCCAATTTATGTCCTAAATAGTATTTATTCAGTCAAAGAGATGGTTCCAAGAAATTGATTTGAAAACAGAAAGTGAGATACTTGGCACAGAATAAAATTGTTTGCAGTTTAGATGATCACCGAGACAACATTGGAAGGAGAAGCAGCTGAAAGGAAGATTGGCTTGGATCGCTTGAGTAGTCCAGAGTCCCTAAGGGACGTCCTTTGGTTACATCCCCAGGGTATTTACTTTCGGGAAGCATTGGTAAGACAGGAAACGGATATGTTTTATTCCTTAGATTATATTTAATCGAGTGTTAAAATATCTTTAAGGTTTATCGAATTGATCGCTATTTTCATCAGGTAGTATCCTTATACTTACCGGTACCTTTTAAATTGTCCGATAGTGATCCACTAATTGGCAGTTTCGGATAGCTCATGTGTACATCTTCAGGTAGCATTCATTAGAGGTTAACGCATACAAAATTGCTAGAATATAAAACACATAAGTACACTTATGTATTTAAACTAGCGCGTGGCTCCGGTACTAAAACTGAAAACAATAATTGTTATTTAATTTAAATATTGAAAAATGTTTGTTAGGAGGTTGAGGGAATTATTTTAGTTCAAGGCGATGATACTAGGCTTTTCGCCTTAAAAAAAAAAAAAAAAATATATATTTCAGTTCAAACGTAATCAATAATTTATATTAATGTTTTTGACATATTCTGAAGTAAGTCGTATCAAGTCATACACCAAAATAGCCACACAATGGGCGTTTAAATTGTATTTTGACAATTCGACCTGAAATGTATACATTTTTAAGACATATATAAAACAAAAATACCTCTGTGCGATTAAATGCACGGGTGGCGGGGGCTTACGAAACAATGCTACAATAACATAAATAATAAATATAAAAAAAAAGGTTAAATAGAAGTGTTTGACGAGTATATTTCCTTTGTTTTATAATTGTTAATTAAATTGTTTCCAGTAAAAGTACCTCTTTCAATAAAACATCACAGACATGGAAGGATCTATTTAATTGGCCCTTGATTTCTTCGGATGTGTTTAATATTACTAAAAGTTCAAAGGAAAAACTTAAGTATTTTATAACAGTACTAGAGGGCTCCGCCCCTGCTTGCTTTGCTCACAACCGCCGCGGCGAAGCAGATGCAAACAGATTATACTATATTATGATATTTTCACGGGAATGACGATTAATAAGATCAGGGCTTTTGTATTTTTATGTAGAAGATAGGAAATTTTCAAGTTTTAAAATATGACTAAAACGTTATACGGTAAAGTATTACTATTTCAAACTTGATCAATAGGCCTGGTAAAAAGTAAAGTTGTCATATTTTAATAGTGATAGCCGTTTAAATTATGATATAGTAGGTAAGCTTTTTTTATGTGTTTGATATTTTAACCTAAAAAACAGTTGGTTCTGAAGAATAATTATATGATTATAAATTTGCCTATTTGCTTGATATGGTAATAAATCTAAATTCTTTCAAGAAGCTGTTTTATTTATCATAAGTAACAACAGATGTTTGAATTAAAATACAGTAAGCCTTTTTCATAGACAAAAGTTTTAGATAATATTTAGAACGGGTTCTAATGTGCTAACTAAAGGATTTGTGCATTTTTGAATTTCAATTACTGTTTCTTCCACACCTACTTTAAGGGTTGAAGTTATAAAACAAAGTTTTTGACGAAATTTAGAACGGGTCTTTTAAAGGTCTGTTGTAGTGGCGGCCATCTTGGATTTTTATCCCATAAGAGCAATGTTAAATTTCAAACCATTTATTTCGTTTATTTTTTATCATAAAATTGTTTGCAAGGTTTCATTTTAAGCACAGTCACAACACGCATCCGTTTTGCATTTTACACTTTTTTAAATGCTTTTGATTTGTTATGTAATTGACATTTTGTAAGTACGAAGTTTGAATTTTTTTCCTAACAAAATAAAAAATTAATAATGAAAAATAATTTACAAGCCGGATCCGAAATATTATAAAGAATATTAATTTTTTTTCAAAACTCAATTAAAAAAGATAGACTTATAAAAAGGTTAGAAATGAGGCAATGCCAAAGCGTTCAGCTACAAGAAATTGCACTGTTTAGATAGGGATATAGTGAGAAGCTCTTGCGTTTCTGGTTGCTTTCTCGTTTACTGGAGCAGACCCTTAAGGGAGTAATGTTTGTTTTGATTTGCGACCTCATTTAGCCATTCTTTAAAGTAACAGACGTATTAAAAATTGTTTTAAACTAGAGTTTTGGATAATTTTAATTTATTTTGCCTTCTAAGAAAGTTATGCTGTGCCTATTGTTTTCCTTATCCACCCCTTGAGTTAATAGTAGATGTTATAAAAAAACAATGCAACGATTAATCGGTGCTGCCCCATGTAGGTGCCAGAGTAACTACTAGCATTGCACAATACTGTGAACTAATTCT
>JAGFPH010000032.1:1124503-1164122 GCA_018207615.1 Philaenus spumarius
GATTTAGGGTACGGGAAAACCGATTTTTACAGTTTAAAAGTCGTAGCGCGTCGGGATAAGGTTTTTTTATCAACATTCAGTGTGGGGTATCGTTTTAAATGTTTTTGGGTACGGGAAAACCGATCTTGACAGTTAAAAAGTCGTAGCGCGTCGGGATCACGTTTTTTGATCAAAATTTTGAAAATACAGTGTGGGGTAACGTTTTATATGTTTATGGGTACGGGAAAACCGATTTTGACAGTTAAAAAGTCGTAGCGCGTCGGGGTCTCGTTTTTGGATCAACATTTTAAAAATGCAATGAGAGGAAAGTTGCATGTGTTTCTGGGTATGGCAGAACTGACTGACAGTTAAAAAGTCGTAGCGTGTCGGGATCACTTATTTTTTAACTAAATGTAACAAATGAAAAGTAATTGTTAAGTTTAATTTTCTTTCAATTCGTGTGATCTATCGGGACGATTTTCAGTAGTGACTGTGGTAGGTAATTCGGTAATTGAATTGGAACTAATTAAACATAACATTTAACTTTGTTTTAACCACTTAAGTATTAGGCCCGTGTTAAACTGTAAAATATTTTATAAAATATGTTATAAACATATTTTATAAAATATGTTGTATAATGGTATCCACCTATTATAAAAGATTTGAAAAGTGATTCTCTTTTATAAAACATTTTGGACTTGTACTAAAAGGTAAAAATGTATCTATACTAACATTTTATAAAAGGTAAAATGCCAACCTCTTAAATTGTATAAAAGAAATGTTATAAAAGAAATATATTATAAAAGATGGCCCATTATACTATCAAAGATCTTTTTCAAAGAACTGTTATAAAACATATTTTATAAATTATTTTACAGTGTATATACATGCCTTAGGCCTACTTTTAAACATAATAAAATAGCAATAACCAAGTTGTATTTTTTTGTTTTAAACCTTTTGGGACCATCTGAAGATATTTCACTGTAGATATATAATTTCACCGTAGTTAATCAAGTAAAAATAATGCTGTTTTTTTAAAGATTTATATAGGAATTTACAGTGAATATAACAAAAATTATTAAAACATAAAGTCAATAAATGTTGAAATAGATAAACAAACTGTGTTAATGTCTGGTGCATCTGTAGCGAATAGCGTTCAAATTTGGGGAAATTTTTAGTGAAAAAAGTGTGTTCTGGGGAAATTTTGTGTGCTAAAACATTTTCTGCACCCATAATAATTTGCGTAAACGTGTTTTTGTGTATTTGCGTAAACGTGTTTTTGTGTATTTGCGTATGTGAAGAGTAAACATATTGTCTTAAACACTAACGAACTCCGAATGGAGCGATTTTAGATATTTTAACGTACAGACCTGATGATGGGCTCACGCAGCCCGAAACTGCAGTAATAGAAAATAATAAACAGTGGATTAGTTTGACGTACCGAAAAAAAGGTTAACTAAATTTATTTATATATTAATGAGTACGTCCTACTGCAAAGGATAAAATAAACTAACATTTAATATTTTATAAAAATTTAGTAAGAAATACAATATGCTTGTGCAAATAATATAAGATACAAATAATTAACTGCAACTTATTATTATAAACTAAATTAAAATAAAATACTTCTGCAATAACACTGGCTAAAAAAAACTAAGAACTGCACATGCATCAAAGTAATACAGTGCTAAACTGTTTTAAAACCCCATATCGCGCAAACTTTCTAAAACAAAAATGTGAAAACCCTATTTCCAAACAAACCCACAATTCTTATAAAAGACATTAACAAATAGTTTTTCTACAACTGAAATAAATTCAGTTCTCCCCCTAACCAAAAAGTGATATTACTTATTATAGATTCTTCGTTTAAGTATCAGTCTCATTATACCAAAAACCATCTTTACTGCCATGCTTGTCTCCAGTATTTATAATATAAATATAAAAATGTTTATACAGTATTTTTTTACAAATACTGTATGTAGTGTAGATTTTTGTATTATTATTTTTATTGTCGTTTTTTGTTGTTGTAAAAGTACATAAACTGGCGACCATGTTATCTTAGTTATTACCAACAAACCACCAATGTTTCTGTTTACATTCTGGAACTTTAGGTCTACACGCCACTGATTGTAAAAAAGCCAATCACAACTGTTTTTACAAAAACGAAAGCTTTCAGCCATATAAGTT
Source organism: Philaenus spumarius (assembly GCA_018207615.1). Lineage (NCBI taxonomy): Eukaryota > Metazoa > Arthropoda > Insecta > Hemiptera > Aphrophoridae > Philaenus > Philaenus spumarius. Next base: position 1,126,670 of record JAGFPH010000032.1, read on the forward strand.
TACAATCAATATTAACATAAATTTTAAAAATTCATATCTCTAAAATGTGTAACCAAAAATACAATATTTAATTCAGACCTACCGAAATTGAAATCTCGCTTCGTTCGCGTTTAAATTATTTTTATTTAAATATATAATTCAAATCTACCCCAAAACTAATCTAGTTTCGCTAGCGTTTTCTGCTAATAGCGTCTACGCATTAGTTTTTCATTTTACTAACTTGATATAAATATATTCAAACAGTTTATATAATTAATTTTTACCAAACAAACCTATGAAATCAATCGCTTAATTTGAGCATGCGCGTTACCAGCCTACTATAAAATATTATTCTCAATGAAATTTGGCAACGTTGCTGGAATAATGTTTTTTATAACAGGAAGTATGTAGTTTTTATACATTGACTATCATGAACCTAAATTTTGCATACTTTCTTTCTCTCGTAATTCCTATAGTTTTTCTCCGACACGACGGTGCTGTTGTGCGTTTTAAAGTCAGTGAAGTGTATCAAGAATATATCGAAGAAATACTGTTCCCATGGTCGCCAGGAAGTGCACTAGTACCATAGTTTTATTCAACAAGTAGCTTAAAGTACAATAACACGTCTTCTCTTACTTTTTATTAGTTTATTATTTATTTTGTGAAAATTTATTGAGTTAATTAATTTAAAACTAGTATTTCATAATATTTTGGGTGGAAATAGAAAGCTGTTTAGGACATTAGAAAAATATCAACTTTGCATAATTTATTTTGATTTTATCGTCACCATTTTATTTTGATACCATAGAAACTGGAAATACAGTGACAAGGAGTTTCCAAATCCGTACACCTATGATATATTCCAGAAATATTTTGAACACCTGTATACACCCTGTTGTGTTTTCGGATGAATGAATCTAACAAGTTATACGTGAAATAAAATTAATCGAAGCCATGGTTAGTTGTTCAACAATACCAAATTAAAAAAAAACACAGCTTTACACAAACATATTAAATTTAATTCAGTAACCTGTGTCCCCAATTTGCTTGTACAAAATCTTTTAAGCATAACTGTACATTATTTGTCGATGTCGATGCCATTGTGTTTATGTATTCGCTCTTGCTTATAACACACCAGTTTTCAGGTGTGATCAAGTAGGCGTTCAAATAAAAATATTCGTTCAAATCATTGCATATTGCGTTCATATTTGAGTGTTGTTTTCAGTTGACTAAACGGACTAAAAGACATAGCAAGGGCTTGTTATGTTCAGCTTAATATTGATTTACAATATACTTTAAAACGTCAACATAAAATGCCATGGCTACTGATTTAGAATTCTACTTTTATTATATTTACAATTAGCTAACACATGATTTAGTTCCTGGTTATTTATGTATGTAAAACAAATTAGAGCGTACAAATATAGAACTCATTTACACTAAATTTGTTATATCAGAAGAATTTTTTATATTATTTTGTACAAGCTTGGTCTTGTTTGAACCGAAACCACGTAGATCTTTACAATTTATACACTTGTTTTAACTAAATACTATCACCCGGCTTATCTCTGATTAATTTGAAAATTCAGTAATCATTGACTCCTAATTGAACTTTACAAATTTAATAATATAAATACAAAAATCAGTATTGTAGTTCAAAATGTACATATGCCTAAATTCAAGTTAATAACTCATCCGAGCCTTATTATGTCAGACATTTCGTCAAGTATTTACGATAAACTTAACTAATTAAGTTAATTAAATTTAAATTCTCAAAATAAATTTATAAAAAAGAAATCCTTATTTTGATTTTTGAATTTAAATCGTCACTTAAAAAATTGGCTTAAAAAATGTACAAATTTAAACTCCTCTTAAGATATAATATTTTTAAACTATATTAACTACGTAAAACATAAACTGGGCCTAGTCATAATAAAACAAATCGCAATAACCCCTGGTATTTGTCACTGAACTCCAAAACGGTAAATAAATAATATAGGCCTACCTATGACCGTAAATAAAAATATGATTCGCTGGCTAGCTTTAGCAATGACTTTTATCAAAGCACAAAAAAGGTTTAATCAAATTTGAAATTGTACGCTCTCATAAAATGGCACTATGTTTTGCTTCGATCTGTATGTAAACAGTTTCCGTAGTATATACACGCTATCTTATTAAGATACATGTTTAGTACATGTTTAGTAGTTATGACAAAAAACGATAAATGTACACATATTACGAATTATATAATATGTTTTATTAAAAGTGAAGTAAGTTTTCACTTCAAAAATGTTTTATAATACAGCTTTAATAAATCTCATAGTCGGCTTTGTGCAAATACATTACCAGACAAGAAGATAGTGAACTGACAGCTAAAATTTAGTAGGTCTAACAGTAAGTATTTACATGTTTAACTGATACAAGCCAAAATCGCTCTACTTAATATAAAAGCAATGTCTAGTAAAAATGAAGCAACGATGGTTTCATTTATTGTACAAAAGCAGAGATAAGTAAACAACTAAATTTAATTTTATTTTTAAGTGGACCGGTGTTATCAATCACACTTGGTAAGATTGTAGGCCAATATTAAACTCCTAAAAAACTACAGAAGAAAACTAGTTAAACTTAATGCAGTTAAATGGTGCAGTTATTCATGACTTCTAGTATTTTAATACACACAAATTCGTTTAATAGAACTGTTAACAGTCTTCTCAGATTTTGTGTTATCCAAACAGATGTGGTATTTAAGTCAATCAAATGTGTTTTGCAATCAATTAATTACGGTTATAAATATCTATACCTATTTCGAACATTTGAAAATAATTTTTAATTGTTTTAAAATAATATTTTTGTATTAATATTATCACTTACAATCTCCATGTGTGGCCGATCCTCCACCAAACACACGTTCACTGCTTACAATTCTACTCGCCAAGACACAGACGACACATATCCGAATTAATGGAGACAACATGTTTGACACATTTACACATCACTGTCACAAAATACACATGGGCTTGACGTGTTAGAACAGGAGTTCATGTCTGAACGTAACAATATCACACTTACAACACAAGTTGCTACGTAGGCAGCGCGCCTTTAACTGGTAGTGTCGAACTGTGAGCATTCCAGTCGTCAACAATCGGACTCCAGCGTTACGAAGTTAGCCGGAAGTACCCGAGTGGTTTGAGAGTTGTTTACAGCGAAATGACCAAATTGGTTGGGTGATAAATTATTACGGATTTAAATTACCTTTGCGAAAACGGAAGAACTGTGTAAACATTTACTTCAAACAATAATTAGAATATATGGTTTGAATTAATTCAGTACTGGCAAGTATGTTTTCCCTTTACTTATGACGAAAACCTTGCATTATCACTTACAATATTTTGTGAAAATGTTGCTTTTAGGATTATTGTATGTAGATACATTAACTCGCCTAGTTAACATGCCATCTGGATTTTATTGTAGCAGCTTCAGTGGTAGCATTTCTTCTTCACCTTATCACGGGGGGAGGGGGGGGGGGAAGGGGGTTTAGTATATAAAATACTAGGGTCTACATATAGTATTTTAACGAGCGAAATTTGGGACTTGTCATATTTTTTCTTAATATAAATTTTAAACACGAAGGCTTTTGTAATAATAATTATAACTCTTTTAACACCGTAAAGGACAATTCATTTATAAAAAAAGATCATCGTCTTAATATGTGTATGGTAATATTAGTTGTAGAAAGAATAATGCACATTAAAGAAAATGGGATGCGTTAAAAATATCACTTATATAAATTTACATGATGTCATTAAATTCGTGATTTTTCACACCAAAACACCAATAATAGTATCTCATCACACACATTCAGAAAGTTGTAGTATATCGATTTGAAACTTGCATTCTTCAACAGAACAGACCTTCAACAGAAGTTAGAAGTTGCCTAATCTGATGACCATTTTTACTGATCTGTGGGTGAGTGTGCTTATATTAAAGTAAAAATAAAGGTGTACCTGTAAGTAGGTGTTCTATTTAAATCAAAGGTTAAGTGGAAAAAATCAATAACGAAAAACCTTAATAAAAGAGCACATATAAAATGTTAAAACAAAAATATACAAAACAGTCAGATAATCAAATTGTCTATATCTTCCAACAATATTATTTTTCACCTTTTACAACAATTAATTTTATCTTTCATCCGGAACATCAGTAGATAAGCAAATTGTCTATTTATGATCTCTTTCTGAGTGGTTTGTTGTTTGATCTTATGTCAGAAATATCGCACATGTTTTATTTGTTGTGAAAAATACAGAAATTTACCTGATACATGAAATATATAACCGTGGTATATACTACATACCTAGAAAAGTTTTATTCACCACACAACTGTCGATGTAAATTTAAATTATATTTGTATTTAATTATAAAACACTTCGTTTTCTCAAACTACAGTATCGATTTCGTAGAAAAGCTTGGGGAGGATTAATTTGAACAAATGTGAAGTAGGGTACAACAGATAGCCTTTAATAAAGATCTTAGAAGTACTTGGTAGTAGAAAATAAATAAATATTTCAACAACTGTTTTAGATAGAAAAATATCGGAACACGCATTTTATAGATCTTAACTTAAGATAAGTATAAACTACTATAGAGAGATACATATTGTAATAGGTCAATATAAAGTACCCAAAAGGATTTTATCTTTCGGTATAAACCTACTTACAGTGTTTTAAAATTCGCAATTCTGTAAACACAATGATAAACATTGTTTGCAGGGCTGATAAGCAAATACAATTTTTTTTATTGTGTAGGAAAGTGCAAAGATAAATTTTAAATGACTTATTAGGAAAACCTGATTTTGAGTTGTGGCGAGCCTGCGTAACTAGACCAAAAGGTTCACAGCCGACATTCATCCAGTTTCAAGAAGGATGGGAACCTATCCTCTACATGTTTGACACCCAGACGAAAAAGCGACTGAATGGGCCTGAATAGCACACACCGTTTTTGGTTACACTGCGAACAGGTTGCTCCGAAGCATAGAATGGTTGCAGGCCCGTTAAATACTAAAGGCAAGTACAGACCGCGCAACAAAATGTTGCCAACATGACATGAATTGGTATGCGGAAAATGTATCCCATCAACAAGTTACAAGTTGAGGCAACATCGGGCGTTATGGCATCAAAGAAATTTGTTGACAGTTCTTGGAAAACATCAATCAGTGTACACGGTCAACAGAGTTGTCAACTTCAACTCCTCAACCAGTGTCGCAAGCAAAACAATAAAATTTCAGGTAGGTTATAGCAGATATTATTTGTGAATATTTGAATATTTTTAGTAGGTAGAATTAGGGACCGGATTTATATGTATATATATATATATATATATAATTTTTCCAATCCTTGTACACCCTTCTTCAAAATATTGTTTTACGTTTAATTCAATTTAAAGGAAATACAGCACTTTTTATTTGTCATATTTTACCTTTTTTAACATATTCTGTTGGTTCATATTTAATCAAAGAAAGAAAATTATATTGGCATTTAAATGAAAATTGAGAAAATATCCCACGGAATATATTTTGATATTAAAAGCATCTTAACAAGTAAACAAGAAATTCGAAGAAATTTGGGGTAGGAAAGTGCCGTTACCTGCCAAAGCCGGAAATTCTAATTGGATTTTCCATGAATTTCTGAAGCCAACTTCTTTAACAATATGTTTTTACTCTTCAGATTTATTTACATTCCACGTAGGGTCGAGCCTCAGTGAACTCTAACTTATTCTCTTCAATCTGTTTAAAAATCCTAAAATCAAATGAACCTCAAAATTATTTAGGTTATTATTTGTGCATATTTGTTACTTGTATAATGTTTTGCATAACTTATATAGGGTAAACATGATATGGACTGAGTTTGGTTTAGACGGGCTACACTGTTGACAAATACAAGTAGCTGTATACAACAAATGTGTTGCCAACAATCATAAACATGTTAGCAAAATTTTGTTGCCCGGTCTGTACTTACCTTTACTGGCTCTTTGCCCAGTATGGCGTCTATGGTTTCAGCTTCCTTTCATGTTCCGCTGGAGACTTGGCGTGCCGCTTCCAGGTTGCCCGGTATTTCCGTTTTAGAGGCAAAAGTGAAGCCTATATACAGAGTGTTCATAAATTCCCTTTAACTCCCTTTATTATTTTTCTTACTGAAAGTAAGTTAACAAAACATTGTGTATATATCTTGTGTTGCAAAACAAGAATTTTTTGACATATCTGAACCTTTATGATTTTGGGGGCTTGAGAGGAGTAGGGGGGTTATAAACTTCAAATAAATATAAAGGTAGGTCATGTAATACACCATTGAAAAGCTTATTAAAAGAGAAACGGAATGGCGTAAACTAGAGCTTAGTCTCTTGATTCGTTTCAAAGTAATGGTCAATCAAAGTTTTGGAAAATGATATTGTTATCAAAGCATCAAAGCAGGTTATTAATTTGTTAAAATTAGGAATAAGTTGGTTGTATTTTATTTTCCAGAACTTTGATTGCCCATTACCTTGAAACTAAGCAAGATATTAAGCTCTAGTTTGCGCCATTGTGTTTCTATTTTAATAAGCTTTTCCATGGTGTATTATATGACTTACCTTTACATTTGAAATGTTTAACCCCTCTTGCCCCCTAAAATCATAAAGGGTCAGATATGTCAAAAAATGTATCCTGTTATGCAACACAAGATACATAAAAAGTTTTGTTAACTTATTTTCAGTAACAAAAATAATGAGGGGGTTAATAGGACTTTATGAACACTCAATATATTAAACTATACTATTGGTTATTCCAAAAGAAAAGAAAAGTTCAAATCTCGGCCAGAAAAGCTGTTGCTGAATCTCCTAGATACTTTATGTTGGATAGAAATGCCAATTTTACCCTTTAGGTAAGACCCATGAAACACATATTCAGAAATTTTTTTAAAAGTTTAAAAACCTTCCGAAAATCCTTTATTATACCTCTGTAAGCGTTTAACCTATATATCTTAAATTTTTGATTTTCATGTACATGTTAAATTATTTACACACCTTATAAATATTCTTACTGTATATGTCTTATTAATATAAACCCAATAGTTTAAATTATTGATATATTATTGACTACCAAAACTAGTCAGACCGTGTGTTATTCAGCAATAAAAGAGAAACCAAAGTAATATTTAGGACTCATAATTTGTGTAAAAGTAAAAAATATTTAAGTTTTCCTTTTGGTTTTTAGAACACCTTATACCAGTAATTTCCAACACATCTTACTTTTCACCAGCAAACCAAATAACGATACATTATTCTCTCATTAGCTTACTGCATTGCGAATTTTTCCACTGCATTTTCTTAGTGGTTCTTTTTAAAGATAAATTTTAAAGTTACTTATAGCATTTATTCAATCTATGTATTTTATATAGAGCTATTAGAAAATGCAAACAAAGTTGTGAAAATCAAGTGTTTATTTATTTTTGAGAGAGTTTTGTTGTTTTACCGAGCTTTTGTCCCACATGTACATAGTTGATAGAGGTCTTTTCATCTAAAGCAGATCCTGAATTAATAACCTTTTGCCATACTTTCTAACCTGGATAGTAATCCCTAAAATAGTTGATGGGCGTTTTTACTACTACTTATTTGCAAATAATTATGAACTACTACTTATATTATTAAAACAAGAAATACATATAAAGAGTGTTTTTTGCTATAATTATTATTCGCTCTCAAATAAACAAAAGTGGGTAACTTAAATTTGTATCAACATTTGAAATTTGTGATTATCCTAAACAGCACATATTGGTAAATGTTTGAAAATCCTCAATCAGAGATGACCATTCTGGTTCAATATTGATAATGATTTTTCCTTTCGCTTCGCTCAACAGAATCGTTAACAAGGTTAGTGAAACGTTTCGTCATCCATGTATAATCTCGCAACCAATCATATACGAGTTTCAAATACTGTTATTTTTTCCAATTTCAATTTTGATTTATAATTAAATGACGATGTACCAATCCACTTTACAGAGTGGGCGTGTTTATGTAATTAAATGATTATTATTCTGTTTAGCAACATGAGAACGTAGGCTACAAAAAAGTTTCTTGTCCATAAATAACACAAACGAAAAACCTTAATAAAAGAATATCTAAAAAATGTTAAAATGTTCAATCAATTGTTAACCATTATTCATTGTTTAGTCTCAAAACTTCTATAAATTAATTAACATACCTTACTTAAAGTCAATGATAGTACTTTTCTATGGAGTAGTGGCTATATGTTTCGCTGTTACAGGCAGTTCATCAGGCCAGCTAATAAAATTAACACTATTGTTCACACCTCACAAACATATATTATTATATATTTATCGGCCTGCCACAAATAATCATGTAGAAACGGCACTCGTTAAGTATTAAAAACTGTTTTAGTTCCCAGTATTTTGGCCACATGTTATCGTGTATTAGAAAACTCACAGTCAACAATAGTGTTAATGTTATTAGCTAGCCTGATGATGCTGCCTGTGGCAACGAAACATATGGCCACTACTTTAGAGAAAAAGTACTACTATTGACTTACAATAAGATATGTTAATTAGTTGTTAACCTCTGAGCAAATTCCTAGTTCCAGCCAGGTCACTAAAATAGTAGTCCCATCAAAATCCAAAATTAATGCAGATAACTAATTCAAAACAGGTAAGGTAAATACCATTCCCGGAAAACATTTTTGTTTTTTGCTGTCATTTTCTACAGTAGCCTACGTTATAGTTCTGATCATAACTAAACAACTAAAAATCATGATACAGTATTTATAATCCAATAATTGAATCTTTCTTTGAATAGTTTGAAAAATTTTAATAGTATGGTTGTCTCTGGGTTTCGAATTATTACAGCGATTGCATTGGTAATCCATCAGAACTACAAAAGATCCACAAATTTAGTTAAAGTGCGTAGTGCTAAATAAACAATGCAAATTCTATTGTTTAAAAAATGTAGTTTAAATAAATACATTTCGAAGTTCTATATTAAACTCTTATCAAATATTTTATCTATCCCAATTTTTTGCACAGATTAAGCACTTATAAATAGTCTACTATTAGAAGTTTAAGTTTTCAATACATCAGTGATATGACATAAATCAATTTTATAGATTGATATCGACTATATTATTGTTCTTTTAATTATCTATTTCTTTTAAAGAAAACCCCCTACATTATATTGAATTCTGACGAACAATTATTTCATATTTAGTATTATATTACAAGAAAAAAGGGGTTTTCTTGTCAAACTACAATATTGGCTTCTTTTAATTTTACATGAATTACAATTTGTTGTACTTTATAATCAGTGTAAATAATTTTGTTACGCAGTGTCAACGGTACCTAACAGAACTGTAGTCTACCTCTTACCCAACTTTACCTCTGATCCAACTGTTACACTGATTCCTACAGATTTCGTATAGCCTAATGTACATTTCGTTTTAACCATACACAACAAAACTCCACTAAGAATAACTTCTTTAGAAACACATATTTATATAAACCATATTATATGATCAGTCATTTAAATTTAAAAGTTACTTAAACATATTACTTGGGTGGGGGGGGGGGGGGGTGATATTCTGATCACCCGTAGTTACACCACTGAGCAAGATTTTAATTTTGTTAGGCTATTCATAAATCCTTGCGTAGAGACACGCTCTTCAGCAGTTTTCTCTTGCTTGTATGCAAAATAGTATCTTAAATCGATCAGTTCAGTAAACATTTTTGTTCTTTACCCGCCTTTTTCTTGGTTAGTTTATTTTACTAGAAATCAACCAAGGGAGCAAATAATAATTAGTTAACGAATTTATGGATCATGGCATTTCGGACTTTAAAGATTTTAAATAGAGAAAAGGAACATAAGGCCTCCAACTTGTTTTAAGCTAGACGTGACGGTTAGGAAGGGATCGAGGGGATTCATTGAATACTTTGTATAGATCGACTCACCTTCCATACAGATGAGGCGCTACAAGCAATACTAAAGTGGCTTAATTCATGCTATTGTTTATAGGGAAATTTAGAGCGGGGATGAAGAGAGAGTAGAGCTTGGGTTGAATTACTTGTCACCATATTTTACAACTTCGAGGATTTAACCACTATGCTCTTCACGTTGCTTTTCATCTTTTAACCCTGTGGTACAGTTGAAACGCAATGTCGTAGGTTCGAACCTAGTTACTAGCGTTCGGTTTATTTGTGCTATGAGCTGCTCTCCTGTCTTTATTTGTATAATTAGTGGAAAGTGAAGAAGTTCGTTAGAAATCAAAGTCTAGCCTCGAAAACTTTGAAAACGAATTTTAAACGCGAATTTAAATAATAGGGGTGTTTCTTCTTTTTCCCTTATGAACCTTGTGAAGTGTCAAAATGTCGGATTGTCAACCTTAAGGTATTTTCCATTTCCCTCAAACTCTGTTTGTTTAACTGTGATGTTTCACATCGAGTTTACAGCTGACTATTAATTATTCTAACTAGTTCACCTAAATTTACTGCTCAACATTATGAAAAGAACAAATAACAAAAACATGCGAGAAGGAAAGGGTACTATTTTTTATTTTTACCATTCTATTTAACATTTTAAGACAACCCACTGACACATTTCTTATTATTTTCATTTTGGATACAACTTTGAAAGGTCCACTTTAAATTATCTTAAAATTTTCTATAAACCCAAATTTCATCTTCAGAACTCTTCTCACCCAAAATATACTTTTACAAATTAAAAATATTTAACGTTTAAAAATTTACACCAGATTTGAACAAAATACATACTGTACATATTGATTTCAAATGTCGACTAAATCGACCAAGGTAACTACTTGGTTACTAAACGCCTAAACTTCGCTACTTCTGCAATAAAATGAAAATTACTTTCTGGATTCTTTTGTAGTAACATATTAAAAGAATTACCACCTTTGATCATTACGTAAAGCGAGTAGAAAAGTTCGTTTTTATAAATCGTAGAAGAATGGCATCGAAAAAGTGTTATTATGGTGGGAAAAATCTAACATTTTTGCACATTTAAGAACTTTATCAACTCAATTAAGAGACAACAGCGACATTTCGAAATTGTAAGTTGGTATTTTCCTATTACCTACTGACCAGAGATGTAGGTATCACAATGAACACATGAATCTTCTTTAGTTGTTTTATTTATGGGAACCTGTATTACTAGATTTAAAAAGAATAGAATTATTAACATTTCAATTTGCGACATTTGGTTCAATACGTCTGACCCAAGTTAGCAAAGTTGTTAAGAGTTTGCTAAATACTTTACAAATTTAGAAATGAATAACAATACTGTAGTAATATTTTTAAATTGCTCATGAGTTTTTCGTTGAAAATTTCACCTATTTCCCTGGCAGATAAATGTGTAGGGCTATGCTAGGCGTCACCGTAATTTACCAAAGAAATTCATAGTTTAGTAAATATGAAATCTTTTTTTTTTATTATAAAAGAAGTAAAACAATTAATTTAGTAAATTAACAATTTTCAGCTTAAGTGCAACATACTGAAATAGACAATACACTGAATGTACAAAATATACAAGAACAAGATGTCAGATTTTACAGTGTTAACATATTATTCAAAATTATCTAACTGTCATAAGCACATCATAAAACATATTGCATCATTAAATGAAATGTTTTAAAACGACTGTGTTCAGTGACAGAAAATGTCCTGCCTGACGTTCTACAACGGTAATGTTCGACAAAGGATTTAACTACCTCCAACAAACGGAGTAAGAGACGGTGCCAAACCATTGGTTTGAATTATTGAGTCGTGGGTGAAATAATTACTCATTACATTTTATTTTATAAAAACTCTGCGTAAGTAAAAGAAAAGTTTGCCGAATATAATTTAATTATATGTTAATTTTATACTAAGATATAGAACTGAATATAATTTCCTGAAGCTCAAAGTACGCTTAGTTACAATTTACAGAGTCCAACGAACGAGAGTTACCTTATACTTTTGTGACACGCTTCAACAGAGTGGCCCACGAGCGGAGAATCCTCCGTGCGAGTTATTTCCATTGCACAGGTTGTAATTTACACAGTTAAAACAGCCAACCGCGAAACAGAGCATCTTATGAGAAGTAGACGTTGTTTAGTATGAACATAAGTATCGATACTGAATTGTTAATATTATGCAGATCGAAATAAGATTAATTTGCGGCACAAATCTCGATCTCGTGATGATGTCTCCTATATAAGCGAGAGTAGGTAAGTACGTCCGTACGTGAGTAACGGAAGAGTATAGCACATGCGCAAGGTTGTATTATTTTGTTATTCTTTAACATATAACAGATGATTTGGTCCATAAGCTGTAGGAATTCAACAACTATGTGAACTATTTAAAGTTATGTTTATAACTTTTAGATTAAATATTGTTTTGTATCAATAAACATCTGATTATTTCTGTCATTTCAGATTCCTGACATGTATGGATAGCGCATGCGCATGAACTGTCGTGGGATTTTGGTCTGAATTACTGTTATTTTTATAGAATCCTAAAAGTTTTAGCTTCTGTTAATTGACAAACATAAACCTACTGACGATGAAAACTTGAGTGAATTTTAAATGCACAATAATAATGTTTTTTAGGTCTTTAAGTAAAATAAATGTTTAATACGACACTGGTTCTGTCAGGTCTGCTTTTCTTGTGGTGAACTTTTATAACACTTTAAGACGAATAAACAAATTGTTGTTTATTTTTCTTCCTGTGATTTTTCACTGGGACTTGTACTAGTATCATTAACAACAACCACTTGGCACAAAATGTGCATTAAGTTTTACTCCAAATTTCAGTAAAGTTGACACAGAAACCAAGAGTTTGTTGGATAAAAGTGTAAAGAAATTTATTTATTTGATTTTTATTAAGTTGAAACTGTGACTCACTATATACATGAATGGAGAATTTTCTAATTAATTAGTGTTAATTTTAGTACATTTTTTCACTAAATTATCTTAGTATGCCCTAGTTAGACTTTGTAATGCATAATTCCCCCAACCCTGCCTCTAAACTTTACCGATTTCAACAAAATAATTTGTAAAGCTATCTCTAATGTATTGAATGATCTTCTAAATGTAGTGTGCGTCTCTAAAACATACTAAGTTGTGAAGTGCATACACCTCCTGGAATGTGTGTGTCGATAGTTAAAAATCTTCATCCATTTAGTTAACACTTTTCTTTGCATAAGGTATAAAGACATGTTGAGCACGATTTAATATTATCATCTGATATTATGACATGGGTAAAACGTAGCTCACTTGTATTTACCTATAAGTTCAAGGCATTTTAAAGGCATAACACATTGTTTTATTCCACAGAGCAGACTTTGTTACTGGTTACAGTGCTACTCGCATATTACAAGGAAAAAACCAGGTAAACATACAAAGGATAAATCAAAGCTAATAAGATCAACGTGCTCCCTAGTCTCTTGACAGTGCTTCCCCTACTGTAGGCTAAACCAATTTCAATTTCAAAATGGCGAATGATTATATTTTTATGGAATCATACAGGGGAGTTTTGTGTAGGCCTGAATCCCTCCATATACTTTAGAACATATTAAATTTCAACCACTTCAAAACCTCTTATCTCAAGTAATTGTAGAAGTTCTATAGAAATGCACACCCAGTACATCTTGACATTCATTTTCACAGAATTGATTCCTTTAGTTTTCAATCTCTTACTTCATGCAACTAATGTTAAAAATTAAGGCATAATTTATTTAATTAAAAAAGATGGTAAAAATGTATTTATTGTTAATAATGTACTTTACATACTGTCTATAAACCACCTATTTTCTTATATAAAGACATTTTGTGCCGAAAACATTTGCCCAATCTATTTCAAAATTACTGGTTATAACTTATATTATAACGATAACCAAAATTAAATGTATGGTTTTAAACGGCTTTAATTTCATGTATCACAAGTTAATATGTTGTAAAATGTCTCCGTTGCAAATTTTTGAGGTTGTAGAATGTAAGATTTTTAAGATTTAGTAAATACGTTTCTGAGCTTCCCCAAAAAGACTAAAACTGTCCTCAGATCTTACTTTGCATACCTCTTGCTGTCTTTTAAAAAATAAAACTGGAAGTTTTCAAAATTACATTATATATTCTTAAACTATACTCTCCAGTGATTGTAAAAAAGCACATCATGAATCTTTGTTTAATAATGAAAAAGAAAAAAATAACAGGAACAAAAGTTCAATAGGAAATGTATCACAATTAACCTTCAGCAACTTTAAACTTCTGAAAAAATCAACGTTACCAGATCGAAATGTTTACAGTCTGTAAAATTAAACTTGAAAATGTTGTATTATTAATCATGATTTCTATGTATAATAAATGTAGGGTTTGTCCATGAGTGCCGCTATAATTCCACAACCCTACCTCGCAGCCCCATAGGGGTATCCTTCCACCCCCCACCCCCCATTCATGAAGAAGATTTTGGTTTGGACTTGCTCAGGGTTGGGTTCGGAGATGTGGGTGTCGAAAGAGCTCATCACAAGTTGTTGAAATAGCTGGGAATCGAGTGCCGAAATGGACGAGAATGACCAGAATGCCCCTGAATATTTAGGAGCTTCCAGAATGTTCTAGAATAATACAGGATGTTTCAGAATGATCTGGAACGTTCGAGAATGTTGTAGAATGTACCAGAATTTTAAAAGAACCTTTCAGAAGGTTCGAGAATGTTCTATAAAATGTTGCAGACGGATCTGGACCATTGAAGGGATTTCTTGTTCCGGAACGTTCGAGAACGTTCTATGATGTTCTATAATATACCTGAAACGGGCTATGAAGATAGAAACCTAAAACTTGGCACATATTGCTCTTTTACATACAAGAGAGAAAAAATATTTGCATTTCGATTATTTAAGTCTAAGGTGTAAAACATTTTTCATAGAAAATATTTGAGATAAGGATACTCATAGACGTAAAATACACCTAAAACTAACTGACAGCAATCTTGGTTGTGACGCATAGTTGATCATGTATGTAAACATAATTGGGAAACACAGATGGATTTGGACGAAACTCGTTTTTGGGCGAGTGAACTTTCAATATTTACTTGATATTTCATAAATTTATTTATTCATATCTGCGATCCAGATCAGGGATTTGAGCATATCTGCGTCTAAAATTGCTTGGCTGTGCGGACTAACGCCCTGTTTTGAAATGTATTAGTTTAAGTCTGCATCCGATTATTTTATGTTTAATGTACGACTTCTCGAGATGTTATAGTTAAAACAATTTGAAACGACTCAATTCAGAAGAATGCTAATAGAAATAATACAAAATTCTGTGTTTGTTAATTAGTTTTATTAGCAGTAAGCAATTACACTCGAATTTCAAAAATAATGGTAGAAATAGTTATCATTATTTTATGCATAATTCTTTGATGCATAAGAAAAATCCCTTTGTGTAATAATTTAGACTCCCACATATTCGGGTGTAAATTAAATTAAAAGAAAGTATTACAGCAAAATGTAACGTAATTCTATAAATAAATAAACTAATCTTTTGAAGCTTCTTCTAACTAGACAATAACATTTTTTAGCTTTTCGGTAGTGTACGATAAACTGTCGGCTACCTAACATGAAATAGTAATCATCAACACTTAAAATGATTGTAAAGCCAAGCAAATTTGTTGCGATCTTAAATAATTGTTTATTAGTGAATTCCTAGGTTAAGATAAAGCAGCATACAAAGAGGTTATTTTCACTTTATCAACAGTAGACTGTGAGATACATTCAATGAAAGTTTAATGTATTTTTTTTATTTCGTTGGAGTGAAACCAAGACAAAGTTTTAGAAACTTGAAATAAAGTTTGTATTGTGGTACCTATGTATAAACAAAGATTGTATAGGGACAGATTGTGATAAGAAGGAAACTGCTAGACCTTGAACACAAAGGCTATGTAGTAAGCAGTTTCGCCCGACATGAATCATCATACCAACAGTAAAGCATAAACAATTCTCCTTGCAGGTTCAAACAGGAACACTTTATTTGCTAACGAAAGCATAAACCCTTTCCATACTGATATAACTCCTACGCATGAATGAACATTTCAACAATTATAATCAACAACACGACGTGTATACTCGAACGTGTCTAAGTTAAACCTGAAAATAAACTGGAACCATAATTAAATTAACTTTGTTTAAATATACACAAAATTTAGTTTAGTAATGTTACGCAACTACTTGATATTATACTTCAAGGCATATTCACTCTCAATATGAACAGCTTGAACATCTTCGGCCGTTCTCCAAAGGATATGCTAAAGTTTATACCAGTTCTGGAACCAATACAGAAAAGATTAAATACAGCTGTCAAGTATTTACGAAACATAACTGTTGTCAAAGGAAATAACAGACACTAAGTTTTAAGTTTCATAATCGTATATCGAATTTACATTTTAGCTGTCGTCTTGGATGTTTAGCCTTTTCCCAGGCTTTTTGCGACAAAGTTAACAATCGATATATTGTACTGAATGGCAGTTTAGAAAATGGAATTGGAATTTTGCCACAAATTTGTGTGAATTCTCATTTTAAAACTTATATTTTTAGACAGCTTCTATTTGGTAAACCATTTCGTTTTATATAAGGTGTTATTTTACCCAAACGCGACAAGTTAACAAAAATAAAATAATATTATTTTGTTCATATTTGGGTTGAGTTGGTTTGTATCCATCCTAGTGTAAAATTATAGTACAAAGTAACATTAAAATTATAACTATAGACTATGTTGCAGTGTAAATCACATTATTTATTCTGTAGTAGAAGAATTACATGCAATAATGACAGTTTGAATTGGTATAAGAAACAAGTTTGGGCGATTTTTGTTTTTCTTAAATTTTGCTTAACTTTGTCTTTAAATTCCTGGTATTATAATCTAAATTCCATAAATCAAGTCCTTAAGGTCACTAAAATTACCGACTCTCTAAGACTATGGGAAGAAACAAGTTATAATTAAATTCTTATTACAATATTAACGCTGTAGATAAAGTGCTTCGGGTCACTCAAAACTGAGCTCAATTAAATCTAGGCCAAACAGCCGCCAAACACTAGGCGAAAAATTACATTGAAATAAAAAATATTACATCAATACTGTATATACTTTAATTGCATTGTTGAAATAAATGTTTTGATTGTGTTTACTGAAACAGTTTCATAAACTACCACTGCACGGGATGTCTAAAGTTTTCACTGATACTGGCTAAACTTTAATTGTTGAAAGACACATAATTTTTTTTAAATTACTTAGTATGATTCAAAATATTAATAACTTGATTTTTCTTTCTTGGGCATATAGTAAATTTATGAATGCCTTACTTTCTCGGATAAGATTTTCCACCTGCAAGATACACCGTAACTAAAACTTATCTTGTCGGTATTGTTCAATTTTACAAACTCAGGAGAGGAACAAGTATGTTACATTTTGGCATTTCATAGTTAACGAAAAATCTCATTTATATCGAGTACTTTAGGGTCATTCAAAACTCAATTCAATTAAAGTATTTTCAACCACCTAAATGATAAAACTATGAAATCAATGATATTTCAATAACGGAAAATAGAAAACTACACTATAAAAAGGTAAATATCAATTTGTCTATGTAACTGGCCAAGTTATAAACGTGATATTTTGTTGGAAGTTCCTCTTACGAAGTGTGATTTCGATGTAGCAGATATACGACATGTATCATTGTTTAATTTTATTGCAATATTCAATTATAATTTTTTGAAGGTTAATTTTCAATTTACTAAATCCTGATGTTAAATTGAAAGAGTTCCTCTTTTAAAAAGGGCAAAGTCGGGTTTGGTACCTTGTATATAACTGTAACAAGCTATAGAATCACATATGCTTCTGAATTTTACAAGTTGTAGTCTTTAGTTTATTTTTTAACCCGAGGCGTCAGCTGAGAGGGTTATAATCTCACTAAAATTTAAGTACATATGCTCCGATTTTGAAAATCTCACGGGAATTGATAAAACATATATGATTTCATCAGAAAAGTGTTTGCCAAAATTTCGCCTAACTGCTAATACAAGAGTTATAGTGTTTTTTAGAAATGTCGTCTTATATAGACAACATTTTTTATAAAATTTCTCCGATTTTCACATATAGGTTATCAAACGAAAGATTTTAACGAGTAAGTTAAGGAAAAATAAAAAATAATCAAGAAAAGTTCATGTGCTCTATATCGCTATTTTTATGTTATTTTGCTATTTTTCACACTAGCAAAGTTAGACAAACGCCTACGCACCTAATTCTACCACAATAACACTACGCTCAAAGATTTTAATTTTGGTTTTAATTTTAACGTCGGTGTGGGCACAAAAGTCCCTGCGAGACGCAAATTTGCTAAGTCAAACGCTAACGAAGTCAGTCCGACGCTAAGATAATCAGTCACAATCTAATCTGGGTCTAATTTTGAAAGTCAGACGCTATAATTCTTATTCATTTTTCTCTTGTTCACTAAAATTTATTTGAAATTCTACGTGTACATTTACATTTAGTATTGTCAATATTGATGTACATTAAAGTGGAATGAATTCATTGTTCACTTGTTTTCGTGTTATATACAAATTATTTATCTTAAGTGTTTACGTGTACATTTACATTTTTTGTTATATTCGTAATCCTATATATTGATAAATTTGTATCTGTATTTTTCATTAGCATCATCCAAACTAAGGTAAGCTTCTTATATATTTAGGTTTACATTAACAATTTCAATGCCCTTGTAAGTGTAAAGTCAATGTTAATGTCAATGTAAATGGCAACGTTTTTTAAAAGAAATTTTGTTGTTAATGTCAAAGTATTTACATTTACAATTTACATTTACAATTAGTCAATTTTATTTTATTATCTTTAAAATGAACCTTGTTCACTATTCTGTTAATTAATTTGTTTTTTCTAAATTCCCATAAACGATTAACGCATTGTAAAAGCCATCCTAAAATTTCTTCCGGAAGAACTCTACTTTTCTCAACTTCATTCTCAACTCTCTTTTTCCAACTTTTTTGTTCTCAACTTTTCATGACTTTAAAATATATTATTCAAGTTTTTATATTAATTTAAAATGGATTATTTAATGTTAGAATTTTACATGCAAGGCCTCGGAGTTCCATCTTTCTCACTGCCACGCAGTGAGGTGTCCAGATTTTTTTAATTTCTTTCTTATATAGTATAATCAGAATTTATATCGGGTTGAATAATTAAGGTTCTTCTAATCGATTCTTTATTTATACTACAAATTATATATTTAGGCTGTTTTAATGTCACTGAACATTAAATTTTGTTTGTTGGTTGGCATTGGATATCACAAGCTATGAAATGTACGAATTATTTCAGGAATTTTAAGAATTTAGGTTTAGTCCTATTAAATTGTATATGTATTTTTAAGTAGAATTGGAGACGTATCCACTTTTATTTGCTATATATTTGCAACCAGTAGATATGTTTACAATTTATTTCAGCAGTGTCCGCAGTTAAATTAGCTTTCTACAAACAAAATGTCTCAAATAATTCCAGGAATCCGTCTAAATATCCTATTACATATCCAGAAGTCCCTTCCTTTCTCCAGGAGACGCCAAACCGTGTAAAATCAATTACAGAATGCTATTGATATAAGACGGGAGACGTTAAGAAAGCCGGCAAATATCAGACGAAGGGTGGGTGTAGGTCTACAATAACTTTCTATAGAATCGCTTTAATTAAAACTAGACGTGACGGCTCTGAAGAGATTGGGGGAAATTCATTGAATACTTTCTCCAGATTGATCCACCTTCCATACAGATGAGAACGTTCACTCCTCCGAACACTAATTTATTGCTTTGTTTGAGAATTGACTTAAAGGGGACAGAATCCGACACTGATTTGTAGTATGTCGTTTTTTACATTCCAAGATCACGACTATTGTTAACAGTAACATAATATTACGTACTTTAAAATATAAAGGTGGAAGGCCTATATGAAATTAAATTGTGGAACTGGAATACGGGTAGCCTCAAGAGTAGGCCTACACTAGATTATTTATTTTGTTTGAGATTATCTTATTGTAAAATGAGTACAAAAAAAGTGAAATTAGTAAATAATATATTAATATTCATGAATAAGTTAATAAACTGTACTCTTTGGCGCGTTATAGTAATCAGATAAGTTAACTGCTTTTACCTGACTTCATTAACTAATTTAAAGTTCATTAATTCATTAATAATTATATTGTAGGTTTAAATCAAGTTGAATGGTCCTCCTTACCTTGCTTACAACAGCGAAAACATACACTTCGTACTAACCTGTTGCGGACCGCCGTTTTTCAACTTAAAACGTTGGGAAACCTTTTAAATTGTCCTTAGAGGCTATGTGTGATTTGCCTCATACCTCATAGTTAAAAGAAAACGACGGCAACTACTATTAATAAAAGGTTTAGTTAGAAAAAAATGTACTACCGTTAATGCTTTTTTTGGGGTGGGGGGAAGGGGCTCTCGAAAAATAATTTCCATATTTTAAAATCACTCGTAAAATATATAAAACTATCGTAATAATTTAACTATCGTAATCGGATTAATCGTATAAAAATAAATTTCGAAACTTGAGATTACGAATGAATGTTTCAACGATCTCGCGGCTTGCGATTCTAGTCGGCTGTAGCCCACAGTATTTTAATTTTAATGTTTTCAGTCCAGATGTATATTAAAATCATACTATTTACTCGGTGTTTCCTCTAGCGTGAAGAAAAGCCTTAAGACACTTTTAAATGTTACAGACTGTCATAAACTAGGTATTTCTTAAAGTAAAAATAAAATACAGAACACAATTCTCACAAAAATACGTTTATTCGTCAAACGCGTTTCAGCGGCAAAGTCGTCATCTTTAGTGACAAATGAGCACAACTAATTTATTACTAAGGGGACAAGATGGTATGCTACATATTTATACCCTCTCACAGAGTAGGGCGTGGTCTTAGTTTACAAACAATCAATAGCGTTGACAATAACATAACATAATAGTACAAAGTAACCTATAGCCTTATATCTAAAAGCCTTATATCTATTAATAGTAATGAGAATGATCGGTTAATTTGTAGGATATTTTACTAGTAAGATACGTAACTAGGCCTAAACTACAGGAAATAAGTGTTAGGATTCGATACTAACATAATAATATAATCCTATTACTTTAAATGAGCAATTCTTGTATCTATCTTTGTATCTTTATATCTGTCGCGGATCTCGAAAACGGCTCTAACGAATTCAAAGAAATTTTGTATTTAGGTGTAGTTTTGATTTTTAAGTACACCCATATAGTTGTATTTCGTGTAAAAAGGAAATTTTTTGAGAAACTCTAATTTAAAAGTTGCAATATTTTAACATAGGGTCTTATAGGTTGCCATGTTGGTTAAAAAATAACGACGAAATAGTAAATAAAGCGATCAAAATATGCTGTTTATAAACAAGCCAATTCATACTGTTTTAGCACGTTGGAAATATAGTAGAATAGAACAGCTGATATTGAGTATTATCCAAAATCAGCTGTTCATTGGATAGTTTTTAATTACTGTTAAAAAATAAGCTAATTTATACTGTTTTAGCACCTTGGAATTAGAATAAATTGGGCCCGATTTAACAATTTATTTTGTCAAAAAAAAGGTAAACTTGGCAAAGATGGATAAATTCTAATAGTCAATTTTGTAATATAGGCCTGGCTCATTTCTGAAACATAGTATTGAGAATATGTTAATCCTGCAATAATTTTTACTATATTTAGGCCTGGTTTCAAAACTTTAGTTGACAGAAGATAGTAGAACTAAGACTAAAATCGTAATGAAAGCCTCTCATGTTTCTAAAGCATGTATTTGAGGTTATAATTAATCTTGTAATTACTGTTAATATATTTAAGCCTGGTTTCTTAATTTTACAAACCTATGTAGAAACGAGCCAAAGATTAACGAGATTCTTTGACGAATTTTCCAACTGCGAGGGAAGCGAAGCGTCCAGGGGCAGAGCCCCTAGTATTTATAATAAGATAATATTTCTCATGAGTCAAGCTCTATTATATTTATAAACTAGGTATATTATAAATTGATTTAGGATCTTGTATTCATATAGTTGCTATGGTAACCAATTGTGTGTGATAACACCCACATTATTATTGATTATTATTTACTTATCTATCATTACAATAATTATTGTTTTAAAAATTAACTCAGTATTTAAAAAATATTTGTTTATGAATGTTTGAATAAAATTCAAATTATAAAATGGAATCGGGAAGACAGGAGAAATAAGCCTGCCTTATAAACGCTATAAGTATTTGACATATTATACAGAATATATATTATTTAATAGCAAGGAATATGTTGACGGTGGTTTTAAAAGTAGTTAGTTATTCTATTTAAGAACAAATTACTCTGTCAATAGATCAGTTTACAAGTACAACATCACGTTTGAAGTACCGAATGCGACATCTTCTGACGAACCGCAGAACTTCCAAGCGCGTAGAATCAAACTTTACTAATATAATCTTAAACTTAACTAGTTCGGCAAATAGTTTCCAAATTCGACAGCGTAAATTAAATTATTAAGACACGTTCTCCTTACTCTGCCGATGTCCCTCATACCAAACTCTACTAAACATTTACATCACAGTGATAGCTTGTTTTACACGTGAGACGTAGTTACGATGTTAAATGATTTCAAGTTCAAAGAATAAATAAAACATGTTCACTACATCTCTTCCTACAATTAGGCCTACAAGGTTTAATTAGGAACCTTCCGAGCTACCTGCGAGGTTTAATTGTTGTTCTGTTTCAACCTGCAAACAAATAATTTCAAAATGAACTTAACGTATGTAAAATGTTTTCCGATCCTCGCACAGTCTTGTGATTGCTTGACTCATGTTATTTCATCTCGCTAGTATTATTATTTTGAATGTTGATGCCAAATATTGAAATTATGGAAACCGTAATTTTTATTTATTATTACTATTATTTTAAATACGGATAACGGTGAAATTCAGACCCGATTCCCTTAAGGAATATTTTATGTAGAATTTTTACGTTTGTAGTTGGCTTAGTTTGTATTTTGTAATGTACTTATTCAAAAAAAATTCAGTTAAATAATAGGCCTATTTATTTAATTTAATTTATTTTTTGTTTTCAATATGTTGTACGTCTGTTATTGTGCAATCAATAAATAAATTTGAGTTTTATTTTTTGAGTTTTAATCTAAAGACATAGTGTACTAATTTTAAAAGTTATTTAGAATCATCACACTTTTATTTTTAAAGTCTTTCTTCCTACAAAAACATATTTCAGCACTCTTAATACACGACATTATTAAACATTCATTGACAATCAACGTCTTTCTAACCGATCTATTCTTAAATAGTTTCAGGCCAACTAGGAGTTTAAAAACAATAATGAATAGGTTTAATAATGTTTGTTATTTAACTGCCCAACTTTAATTATTATTCTTAAAACATGGAAACATTATCGTTTAACCAATAACGTTTTCTGATTCGTGTTTAGCTTGTTAGTAACAGGAACTACGTAGTGATCAATTTCTACTAATACCTTTCCGTCCTTACGTGTGTACTCGTATTTGTCTACAGAAAACCTCTAATGATAAATGTTTCTTGTCTCAAAAAGTTACCCCTCTTAACATCCCCAAGACAGGTTTGTTTTAAAACTTTAAAAGATAACCTTAATTCAGAAATGAATTCGTCTGTTTCACTAGCAAATTTTGCCAACTCATATTATTATATTCCTAAATTTTATTATTTTACATTATTTCCTTCACAGCTAATTTCTTCAAAAAACAATGACAATTATTGTGAGCTTAACATAGTAGCCATTATTACGAGCTTAGACTTATACTGTATACATTTATAGTTAAACAAATGTATTGTAATTATTATTTACCACGTAGCCATTATATAGAACAAAAGAAAATTTAGTTTTAAAAATATATGCCAAATATTGCATAAATAGTGTAGTGATTCTGTTTTAGTAAATAAGACTAATATTCTTAAACTGTTGTAAAAAAAACTAACATTCTCAACACAAGAAGAACATTTACACTGCATAGTGATTTTGTTAGAACTGAATAATAAACTGTATACAGCATACAAACAAACAAATATGAAACTATTATACAAATATTGGGCCCCGATTGCCCTGTCGTTCTTTCATATTTTCAGGTCATAACAGAAAGCGTTAAGGATTTCCGAGAGAGTGTGAAATATACCATTATTTTCATATCCCAATTAAAAACATTTATGGAAAAAGAAATAACCCACTAAGTCGGCAAAACTATCATGAGGTAATCTTATTTATAAAATATACGATAAACTCTGTCAAACTGGTACTGTAAAGTCACATTTAACCGCAACGAGCAAGCACCAACACATTAATTATCCAACACTCGCTTATAGGGGCGTAGTGAAACTACCCCGACATTTTGGGTACTTTTGAAACGATGAAACTGCCCCGCTCATTAAAGAGTATTAGGAAGGGTCGCCTCGCAAGACTAGAAATGGTGAAATTGAACCGAGCACCCGGCCAGATAGTCGCTACGGGACTAGTGAATAAAGGGAATTTTTTAGGTTAGATTAAACAAACTAAAAGCAAGCACTAACGAAAATCAACGAAAAATGCTTATAATTCAATTCAAACATCTTTTGTCCCTGCGTCCTGCCAGTGACTGCAGTCTTCTAAAACCAAACCAACCTAACCTAATCTAACCTAACCTAATATTTATTGTTATGCATTCTAATCAGTTGGTATGCTACAAGCAAGGGGTATGAAACTATTCGGAGGGAATTCGGAGGGAAATATCCCGTAACTGTGCCAGGTAGAAAGTTGGGGCCATTTAAGTATTTCTGGTCTGGCGAGGCGACTTTTCTTGATCCTCTTTAATGAGCGGGGCATTTTCATCATTTCAAAAGTAACTAAAATATCAGGGCAGTTTACTTGTCCCGGCTAAGAGAAACCGTAGAAACCAAGCGACGTATTCCGATTTCGAAACTGCTTCAACATGAGCACGCAACGCGCGCTACTATTATAGTTAAGTTTGCTTTTTGACGTTGACGATGCTTCTCGACTCCGTGTATATATATAATAGTGTTGGTTATTTTACTGCGTTATGTGATTATTTTTAAATACTTTTGGTTTTTTCCAAATAGATATGGTGAACATAGATTAACTAGTGGAGGAAATTAGGAGTCCCATTCAGACCTCTACGATTAAACACACGATAAATAGCCTACAAAGACTGTGAATAAAAAGACAATTTTGTAACAGATGTCTTCTATTTTTCGCACTTACCAAACATTCAAAATTTATTTTTCAAATTGTTTTTATTATTTATATATGCTTCGAACTTCAGTAATCTAAAACAATTACGTTAAAATAAAGTGTTATATTCAAAAACATTAACTAGGAAATCTTTAAATAAAACTGAATTTAAAATTCTCAATGATAATATATTAAACAAAAATAATTGTATTGGTTGGTATTTAAATTAAATACAAAATATGATGGCAGCTATTCGAAAACCAGTTTTTTTATTTTTTATACCTATTTCAAGTTTCAATGTTGTATACCTATTTGTTACGAAACCATTTATCACTGTCCACAAAATCAGAACGTTCTTTTGTATATTTAATGGCGGCCGTTTAAAAATTTGTATGTGAAATATCTCAAAAACATATAGTTTCACAAAATAATTACAAGAGACCAAACAATTTACTTTGATAACGACAAACGAAACGTTTTTTTGTCTGTAGCTCAAATGAAAACAAAGATATAGGCAAAAACTAAAAATGTATGATACGAGGTTTGTAAATCTGATACAAACATGAAGATGAAAATCTATTATCTGTTTTTGCCAGTATCTCTGTTACCAAAATATTTGAACGTTCTGATGCGTACAGTGATAAACAGTTACACATCAAAAATGTATACAAAGTTTGAGCTTAATATCTTTTCTACTTTCAAAGATATTAAGTATTTTGTAAAAAAAAAACGAAATAGAGGTTAGCTCGAAAATAAAGTTTTTCCGGACTTATGTTTATATGAAATCTGTTCTTTCTTTTTGCATGTTTAATCATGTGAAACAATATTTTACCTTAATTTTTAATCAGCCTGTGTATATAAACAAAAACATTAACTTGGAAATAAATAATTGGACCAATAAAGTCGTTTAGGCCTATAATAAAAACAATATCTTTGAATGTGACATAGCAATGAGTTTCTTCGACTTCATCTTATGTGAAATAATGTTTACTAAAATGTACCTTCCCGTTTTAATTTATTTGAAGTATTTTATACTAGCTTTATCTGGTTATTTCATAGATTGAATCAGGTATACAATTGCCTAACCAATATGTTATAGTTACCGGTAATTTATTAACTGAATAAACTAAAATATCAAATAAACACTATAAACAAATAATCGGTTTGGGAAAACATAGAAAAAGTTTAAAATGTCTAACTGATATAACTAGATAAATAATAAGTATGCCAAAAATAATGATCATTATAATGTAAGCAGTATTTATTTAGTGACTAATGTTTTTTTAAGTGAGGTATTAGTGCATGCACTCTACATAGAATTATAAGACTAATTCAATATGTAAGGGATAGTTATTATAATAACAATTATAATATAATAGTTATAATAACGTATTATAATATATTATGTATCGTCTATTCCCTCTCCACGCGCTTACTTGTCTATATTTATATATTATTAGCTGACAGGACAATGTTCGCTATTGCAATAATATGGTTACCTACAGCAAATGTTACATCTTAAAGTATTTTAGCTGATTCTGTGTGTATTTTGAGACGGTGGTTCTTTTACCGCTTGCCTATGTGTTTCTACGCTATTTGTATTAGAAAAACGCTTTGGTATTTTTTTGCTCGCTTTTTTTGGTATTTGTTCTGGATGCGACCGAACTGCATCAGCTATCACTGTTCTTGTACACTGTTCTGATATGGTTGGAAGTTAAAAAATTTAGAGACCATCGTCTGAAACCTGGTATTGGGAAGCTGACTGTATTTCCTCCACACTAATATCCATTGAGTTGTCAGGTAAAGAAGGTGTGAGAGGAATCAAAGTGGTCTCTCGTCAGTTCCCCAGTAAACCTTAGCCTCCCTACCCTCTCAATCGGTTCACCAAAACTCTCCCACAACAAATAGCCATCTCTGAACACCTAAAATTAATAAACAATATTTCGGATGCTGTTTGAATTTAATAGGAGGTTCCAAAAGTTACCGGTTTGCTCATATCCGCAATATATTTTTTTTTTGTTGAATAAATATCTCCTGTTACTTTTAAAGTATATGGTTTGAACCTGCGCCAATTGTTTGAAACATGACTAACAACTCTGGTCCTCACCTCAAACCCCAGTGAATCGTGTCATGTACAATTAAAGTCAAAGAGTAGAATAAGCATTGGCTATCTGGCCTAGAAGAAACTACTCTGTGAGGAATAGATACTCCATTAACGTGTATAACATCCATTGTTGTAATATGAAGCTAAATTTTATATTTAAGTGAGTAATAATAAATTAAAGTAAAATAAAACAATGTAAAATATTACTTCGTCAAAATGTACAAAATGTAAAAAATTTTTTAAACTTACTTCAATTAGACAAAAATCAACAAAACTTAAAACAAATTAAATAATAAAAATTATTATTATTGTCTCTTACATATTGAATTATTCTTAGAATTCTATGTAGAGTGCATACCTCACTCAAAATCATTAGTCACTAAATAAATAATGCTTACATTATAATAGTCACTATTTTTCGCATACATATTATAATATAATATTATTATAATATATTAATATTATAATAATTATAATATCGTATTATTATATACTATGTATCGTATATTCCCTCACCACGCGCTTACTTGTCTATATATAATATTTATCGCCTATTCCCTCTTCACGCCCTGACTTGTGTCTACGCAAAAAGTTTGCGTGACGCGAGATTTCAGAAACATAGACAAGCGAAAGTTCCCAACGGGCCAATTAATAGATGTTATCACTTCAATAACATATTATGTAATTAAATACAGTATAATAATTAGACTTATTACTTGGTTAACACAAACTATGTTTACACACAAATTAACAATGAAACAACAGAAAGAACCAAAGAGGCTTAATACTACGCCATTTAATTATAAATCAAAATAGAAATTGGAGGAAAATAACAGTATTTGAAACTCGTATATGATTGGTTGTGAAGAGATTATACATGGATGACGAAACGTTTCACTAACATTGTTAACGATACTGTTAAGGGTCGGCTCTAGTAAAACAGAAAGCAACCTGCGACTCCAGCGTAGCGGCGGTAGGTTACGCGGACATTGCTCATCCTAAATCCATTTAAAACCCGAAATTGTTCAAATAGCGTTTTCAAAAAAATACCAAACTCTTGGGGACAAAATTCTTCATCCGAATGGCTTTATAATTTTTCGCTATAATTAATAGTTACATCGTAAAAAAATATTTAAAGTCACCCTATAGCGGCGGTAGGTTACACGAACATTGCTCAGCCTAAATCCATTTAAAACCCGCAATTGTTCAAATAGCGTTTTCAAAAAAATACCAAACTCTTGGGGACGAAATTCTTCATGCAAATGGCTTGGTACTTTTTCGCTATAACTAATAGTGACAACATAAAAAATTATTAAAAATTAATTTTTTAAATTGTTAATAAATATTAAACAAAACGTTTTTCTTAATTTTGGAAAAGCCATTTGCATGCGTATTGGCCATAGCTTTAAAATGACATATCGTTCATAATTATCCGATCAAAAATAAAGGAAAAATATGGATTTTAATTTAACATTGGTCTTATGGAGTGTCAACCAACATGGCCGACAGCTAGAGCCGACCCTTAAGCCAAACGAAAAGAAAAAATCAATATTGAATTAGCTGATGGTCCACTCTGACAGGAAATTTTAAAATCAATTGATCAATACTCCTTGTTTAAAGGAAGAACATATTATAATTCTTGTTTCAAAACTTTGTTATTCGAAGTTTTTTTATGGAAGAAATCACCACAGCCAAAAATTATACCAATTAGTTTTTTGTTTGTTTTAGTAATACTTAGTATGTGTATAAATTTTTTAAATTATTTTCAAAGTCGTGCAACAGTTATACAAAAGACGTCCATCAACTGTTTAAGATATACGACTGTTATGTATGAGTATCTCAGAGTAGTCCGACCAGGCTAAACTCAATTTCACAAAAAGTTGAAACAATACTTTCCAAATCTATTATAATAAATATTTTGAGTAAGTTATTGATGCAGAAAAATTTTATTTAGCTAAAATCCTTGTATTAATTTGATACTCAAAATGTTGTTGTATAGTTGCTGCGGTAATTAAATGTAAAAACCTATATGTTATTTTAATAAGACAAGTTTTAAACGTTAAATTACTAAACACAATAACTGTATTTTTATATATCTAGCCTGAATTATCAAAGTCGGTGGATAGGAAAATAACGTATTTGATAATTTCAACAGGATATAATATACATTATATTATATTAAATAACAGGTAATATGTTGAGGTATTAATCTCAGTTATAACTGAACTACAAACTACCCTGCAATCATGTTTGAAATATTGAATGCGACATCTTGTGGCAGAACTTCTAAGCTCAAAGCCTATCAAGTAGAATTAAACTTTACTAATCTAATCTTAGATTTAACTAGTTCTGCAAATAGTTTACAAATTCGACGGCGTAAATTAAATCATTCAAGTGTAGTTGAATCGAATAATTGTAAACTACGAACATTGGAAATAAATAGTTTACGGTATTCACTGAATGGGTTTTATTGGTTTCTCAGGTTTCACAGTGTTTTAAAGATAAATTGTCACGATGTTTATTTCATTTATAGTTAATATATTACAAAGAAAAAACATATGTTTGTTTGTTGCTATTCAACTAAAAAACTACTTACCTGATTTTGACAAAACTTTACTTTTAGGTTATGTTCGCCATGTTTTTTTAGATAGGACTGAGCAATTATTGAACAAATATGAATGTGTTTTATAATAAACTTATCATTTGCCTTATGCTAAACCGTTAAAGAAAACTAAAATAATATGCATTAATAATACAAATCTATAAAACGTCCACAATATTCATTACGGTTATTATTTGAAATAACTGTTTTAATCTTATCAGAATATACGATAATTAAGAATAAAACACATTAAGAATATATTACATTAATAATACACGGTAGTTAAGAATATACGTGAGAATAGCAACAATGTCTGTATTTAAGAGAGTATAGACAGAAGGTTATATTTGTAAGTTATATTTTGCATTATTAAATAAGGCATAACACGCAACTTTTGTATATTTAATAAAATCTGTGATACTTTAATAATTTGTCTGTTCTTTTTTTTGTTACAATTAGCTAAAAAACTGATCACTAAGTTAAGATTTATTATGTAAATATACAAATTTAACATGCAAATAAAAAAATCTGTATTTTTTTATTCTTCGTGTGACTTCTTGTCGAACATTTTTTGGTCAACATGTTTCGGAGTTTAACTCAATAATCAGGTCTTCAAATTTCACTCCGAAGAGATATTTTAAGACCCGACGATTAACGAATCAAACGTGACATAGATATGGCAAACGTGCAACTAAATAAATTAAATAAAATTGTAGAAAAATTAAGTAAACAAACTAATAATAAAGATTAGATTTTTAACACTGTAGCTAAACACTGTAGATGCAAATCTAATTACATTTCATTTTTCAAAGGTATGAATTCCTCTAAAATTCTGCAACTTATTTTTAACATGGGTAAAGACTGGTACAACAGCTAGCTAAACACATTTTGTCCCATAGTTAAAATTTATACTATGTGTATCAATTAATAATATTTATTTTGTAATTAATACATGACTACCAACAACCCTTCTCTCTTCCATATTTTAAGTCAGGGGGGTTGTCCGGTCAGGTAGTTTAAGTCAGATTCTCTCAATCTGGGGGGCTTGCCCTCTTGGGGAACGTAAGAGAATTTTAAGGGAGGTGTGAGTGTATTAAACAAATAAGATTTACAGTCAGCTTGTTACACAACCTTCTAACACTTTCTGTTTCAGACGCTTCCATCGTCGCTTCCCATGAGCCGTCGCGGGAAACCCTTCTCGTAAGATTACGGAAGGAAATTGCCAAGAGGCGAAGACTTCGAAACAATTGGCAGTTCACTCGTTCTCCGGCAGCAAAGAATCTCTTCAACCGGCAGAACAACCGTGTTAAAAATCTTTTAAACGATTTCAGGTCTGAGTCATGGAACTCATATCTGCATACTCTAGAATTGCAAGACGGTAGTGCTTGGAAAGTGGCCAAGATACTTCGTAGTGAAAAGCGCTCAAGTCGGCCTTTGCACGGGCAGCGTGGCCTAGCCTACTCTGCCCTGGAAAAGGTCGAGACTTTCGCTGACACTATGGAGGATCAGTTTCAACCAAATCACGACGTTTGCGATGAGGATCATGCAGATATGATCGAGGAGTTCGTAGACGACTACTTTGCTGAGCCACCGGAGGCTGACGACGACATCGAACCTTTCACTCTCAAGGAGTTGCGGGCCGCTGTCTCTGCGGTAAAGCCGAAGAAAGCCTCCGGGCTGGATCGGATTGGCGGCAGGGCCTTGCTTGCTGCGCCCCCTCAGTTAGTGGAAGTATTACTAAATGTGTTTAATTCTGTCCTTAGGTTGCGCCACTTCCCTTCCCAGTGGAAGACCGCAAAGATCATCCTCATTCCGAAGCCGGGGAAGGACCATCTCTTTCCGCAGAATTATCGCCCGATATCTCTGCTGCCGACCATCTCCAAAATATTCGAACGTCTTTTTCTTTCTAGGATGCAGCCTTATCTAGAGGACTACATCAGACCAGAGCAGTTCGGCTTCCGACGTTGACATTCCACCACGCTCCAGCTCGTTCGTGTTATCAACAAACTGGTTGATAACCACAATAAGTTCTTGTCTTCTGTTGCAGTATTGCTAGACGTCAGCAAGGCGTTTGACAAGGTATGGCACGAAGGCCTCCTCTACAAGTTGAGCGAGTCTCCTGTACCGGTGGCTGCCGTACACTTGATCCGTTCCTACCTCTCAGGCAGATCCTTCAAGACCTTCGTAGACGGCGAACTCTCTACTCTGCGGCCGATACTTGCTGGTGTTCCCCAAGGCAGTGTCATGGGACCAGTACTGTATCTGGTTTATACTAACGACTTTTCTACCATTCCAGGTGTGACACTCTCGCTGTACGCTGATGATGCGTTACTACACTGTAGTAGCATGAATCCAGCATACGCAACTAAGACCATGCAGAAACAAATGGACGCGTTGTCCCCGTGGCTGCAGAAATGGCGCATTAAGATAAATTGCGGATAAATCTGACTCCATCTGTTTCAGGAAAAGACGTAAAATGAAACGCAGAATCCCTCCCGCAGTGGAGCTTGACGGGGTGGCTATCCCTTGGAAGCCTACCGTAAAGTACCTTGGCATAACGCTGGACAGTCGACTCAACTTCAGGCGACACCTACAGAACAAGGTCTCCGAAGGAAAGAAAATCCAGGGTTTCCTCTCACCCTTGTTGGCGAGGCATAGCCCTCTGCCAGTAAAAGCTAAATTAACAATTTTTCTGTTAATAGTTCGCTCAGTGCTAATGTACGCGTCTACCGCTTGGTGGGCGCTTGCCAGCAAATCCAGCAGGAAAAAATTGGAGACTCTTCAGACTACTGCTATTCGCAGACTCAAGCATCAGCCGTGGTACGTGAGGAACTCTACCATTCTAGGGTCAGCTGGTATCCCTACCCTAGAAATTTTTGCTATAAGATGTGCCACTAAACTGTTTCAGGATGCACGCAACTCAGGCTATCCTCATATAGCTGAGATCTGCGGGAGACTCGACATCCCGAAAGATGGTAGGCCCCGGCCTGCCGCTATCCTGGACGACCCGCCATAGGTTTCTTCAGGCTGCGACTCCATTCATTATTGACACAAACCTGTTTGCCTTCTTTAATATTTAAGTGAGTTTTAGATTGCTGCTTGCAGCCATTAGGGAACGGCCCCTAGATGCTGCTGACGCTCACCCCAGTGATGCATGCGGAGTGTCTCTGTCCGTTACGAGGTTACAGGAGTGTTGTATCGCTGTCTCAGGAGAGGTCAGGCAAGAAACACTCTTGTGACTGGGTTCGGAGCCAGAGTGACTTCCTTACTTGGGGTGAGGGCGGTCGTTTTAGTGGGTATTGCCAGTACGCTCTGGATTAAGCCCCACAGTACCTCTAATTCGGATTGAGGTCTGCACGAAACGCATTTTTTCCGCCTAAAAAAAAAAAAAAATGTTTTTTGCTAGGTTTTACAAATACAGTACATATTATTTTGTAGTTATCTAACGTTACCAGTGTATTTTCTTATATTTCAGACTTGTGTACAATACTAACTTAACTAAGACTCATGTAGAGTTTTTAAAGAATAAAATAAGTCATGTTTGTCGCCAAAAGAAATCACAAGGTGTTCATATTTACTATACTTCTGCGCGTCATAACTTTGTAAGGAACAATAGGTGTTGGCGAAGTTCCAGGCCGTAATTTTGATTCTTCGACAATCGAGGACTTTCGATTTATTTGTTTTTCGCTTTCTGGGTTATGTTTGAACTATGATATGAGAAATGTGCCCTTTCATGAAACATTTTTCATGAATTCAAGGTCAAATGGAGTTCAGATAGATGCAGTTTGAAATAGGTATATTTTTTGTCTATTTTGCTCATTTTCGCTGATCCTAGTGTTGTATGTTAACTTGTATTAATTGTAGTGTTATTACTTGTAGGTTAAATAAACTAAAATTGTTAAATACGTTTCGATTTGTATCGTGTTTCTGTCTAGAGGTGCAGTTATCCCCTCGAAAAGGTTGTTCTAGTTTTGAAAAATAAAAGTTTCATCTTCACGCCGAACATCGTAAGCCCCATTTTATATAATCACATGGTTATGTGGTTTCTGTATAAACATGCAACATTATTAAAAACCATAATTATAGAGCGTAATATAGAATGCATGGTTCAAGCAAAAACACAAATTACACATACCACAAATTATAATTTTAAAACTAAGTGGGGACTAAACAAAATGAAGGCTAACTACTGAAAATATAATAAATGAAACATTAAGTAATGGTAAACTACTTTTAACCTAGAAAATATTTTTTTTTAAATCTCATTCCATGCTGATACATTTTTAAACAACTAGACATTTTCAAACGATATTTTTCTAAAGCTTTAAGCCAATTTTTTAATTTCCAGATATTATAACACTGTATTCGGGTTCATTCATTCGGGTCAATGAATAATACAATAAGTCCTAAATGGTAGGAATAGTTTTGTTTGTGTTTTTTTACTTTCTCCCCCTATACCATAGTATATGGAGAAAGTATTGTATTCGTCAACATTTTCGAGTTTGAGTTTTTGGTGGAAATATCCGCTTTGGGTCCCTCTGAAACTAAAAAAGTGGTATTCGGAGTGATGTCTGTGTGTGTGTGTGGATGTTATTAGACCTGGAGCCTAAACCAGTCGTCCGATTTTGATGAAATTTGGTATGGAGGTACTAATCCACGGTATCTCCAGGCGTTTTTTTCATTTTTGTGAATTTTTTATTTTTGAGGGTAATTTTCCCATAAAAACCCTTAAAATAACGCCAAAATCAACTTTTCTCAAAAACGGCTCTAGCGATTTTGATTAAAATTTTGTAGTTTATTAGGGACATAAAGTACTATAAACTATAAAATTTTAATCAAAATGGATTTTTATGGGAAAATTACTCTTAAAAATAAAAAAAATGGTATTTTGAATTATTATTCGGGAGAAAGTATGTGTCAGTTCCTGATACCGTTTATTTTTTACGTCTTTACTTTATGCCAGACAAAAATGAGAACGAATATAGACAAAACCAAAACCTAAGGTTAGTGAAATATTTATAATGTCAAATTTAAAAGTATGACTTGCAAATCTGAAATCCTAAATTGATCTTTTAAGGTGCACAATCCTTAAAGTGGTCAATCAAAGATTATAAAATGCATAAGCTAGGTGTCTATATAACGCAAAATATATCCTGGATGTTTAATTAATTAAATTCAGACTAGGTGGGCCTATTAAGAAGGGTTTGACACTCTCTCGTGGTCCTGAGCCAAACACACATATATTACCACTACATAAATTAAAACAAAACATATATATACGTTTTTTGCAATTCCAAATCCACATATTAAGAACAGTGGAAACATATTATGGACACATAATATCAATTGAAAATATAAATGAACCAACTTATGAACTAAATAGTACTTTTGTGTGGTGTATTGTTCTGCAGTGATGTTTTTGTCTTTTGTTTTTGTAGTTAGAGATTATCTTTATTGGGATTTCCTTTTATTTAAAAAATGTATAGTTGTTTATTAGTTATAGTTCTTTCTTTGTTTTTTTTTTTTTTTGTTTAGTTTTTCTTTTTCTAAGGGACCTTGAAATCAAAAAAGAAAACAAAAATGGATTTTTATTTTACCTAAAGTTGTACCTAAATTTCTTGTAAAACTTTCATCTAATTTTTAAGATTTATAATAGTTTCAATTCTATTGTTAATTATTTTTAGACGATGCTCAGGAAATAATTTCGCATTTAATAAAAAAAGTAAAAAAATCTTGATCATTTTATACTTTAGCCCAATATATTTAAAATGCTTGACTTAGTTCAATGATACTCTGGTCTGAAATACTTATTTTACGTACTTTAATATTTCGAATTATTTTAGTGGAAACAGTCAAAACATTTGTGTACGATACATTTAGATTTATACTAAATTCTGAATAAAGTCATTCTTCAAAGAGTGTTTAAGGGCACCTTTCCAAGACATTAGTTAGAGACGACACAACCTATTTCAAACCGTCAAATAATACATCTAACTTTGATAATCTCTAATTTAAACAATTTGGAAATTTACATCACACTGCATAACTTACATTGTTGAAACTAAAGGAAGTAATTTAAACTTGAAACTCACTCACTTAACTCCCTCCCGCTTGTTAATAGTCTAAGTACTTTACCTTGATTTGATCAATCAAATATTTACTATAAAATAACTTATATTACACTTGACTACATCAAACATTTGTAAATAGTTATTTGAACACATATTATAATGTACAAACAAAATACTTGATTACAAGCATAACACATACTACAACGAATAATTAAATTCTTTTTTAACCAGTTGGTGACCAATAAATAATAACTTTACGACAAGTCTTATAAACAACTCAGAACAGATAGACAGTAAAATTTCGAATACAGTGTTTATATATGGATTGCGGTAACTCGTTTAAACCTCAACAAAATTCTAACCGTGAAAAAAGGGCCAAGTTCCAAACCATCTCCCAAAAAAGTCAGCCTATCAAAGTAGTGACAATGAATACAGAACTTATTCTGTATCCATTGGTAGTGATATCTACATTATGGCCAAGTCTGCTTTTTCTTTAGTCCATAGCCTTACTTAACTCCTACTTTCATGAGCTTGGACAGTTTCCGGATGGGACATAAAACTTCAGACTCATGTGTACTTGAAGGTAGTGAGGAAGCAAAATTAGCAAGTTTTTTTTGCGTGGAAAATCATTCGTATTCTTGTGTAAAATACGAATATAAATACAACCATAATGTATGTGAAAACTGGAAGTTCTTTGACCAGTGAAGAGGGCTCAAGTTAGCTCCACCTTTGGCACGGGTATTGCAGTATCTCACTACTGATAATTAGATATACTCGTATAAACGAATAAAATTTGTAGAAAAATACAATGTTTAGAATTTTTTCATTGCTTACACTATAATACCTTTGGACCGAATTTAACTTTTCTAGCCTATAACAGGCAGTAAAAAACTTTAAAACACTTCCCTTTGAAAATACTATTACTATGGAGGGCTCAATTTTGTACAGTGTCCTAAGGTACTTAAGCTTAATCTATGTGTACAATTTCAAACTCACTTTTTAAGAGGCAGCAAAGATATGAAGGCGAGAACACCGGATGAATTTGTTAAAATAAAGATACACTGGCATGCTTGCTGGAACTTGCCCTGGCACACTGCCGAGTGCTCAGATAAAATATTTTACGTCAAATTGAACGATATTTAGAATATAGGCATTACTTATATTTCTGATGATTGGCTAAAGTAGTATATCATGATACCTGGGCACAGCTTCTGATTGGTCCAAAACAAAGTAGAGGGGGTAAAAGTATGTGGAGCCAAGCCCCTGATTGGTTGAGAAGATTGCCCCATCTCCCACTTAAACCCCACTTACTTTGCCCCACCCAAGCTCACTCCACCTATCCCCACTT
>JAGFPH010000032.1:1181748-1203886 GCA_018207615.1 Philaenus spumarius
CGTCGATAAGTTTGATGTAGGCCAGGGTTGTAAAATAAACAGGTGATTCAAACCAAGGATGTTAAGGCCGGTTTCTGTGTTCGACCGTTATAAGTGGAAGACTAAGTTTAATAATCTGATCACGCAGCTGAATCCCTGAAAGTTGAGCGAATTTCCAAAATTAAGTTTATATGTTTTAGGGTTTCAACCAACTACTGTACTTGGGAAATTGGTCTACTTACGAAGGAGATGAATAGCTGCTTCGGTGTACGAAATATGTTAGTAGAATTTGTTTGCACCCCAGCCTACAGCCCCGGATCACGCATAGCTTCGTTCCGTTCACAGCGAGATTGCTTCATCATCATAGCTTTGCGAGATTGCACCTTGACCGCTCTTTCGGATTATTTCCTAGCTTTTTATGGTCCGTTTAGGGTACTTCAGAGGTATTTTACGTTTTGGTCCATTTTAGAGGACACCAGATGGAAAACAAAATTTGCATAATAATCTCCTATATTTATGTTTTTAGATAAAACCTCAAAACCTTTTATTCTAGTACGAAAATCTCCGTTTAAAACTCACTTCCAGTTAAAAAAACGTGCTTCTTTTGTTGGGTTTTTGTCTAACGAACTCGTCCTAGCAACTTAGAAAACCAAGGTGTGTACCAAATTTTGATAAGATCGGACTAAAATAATCTAGAGAGCGAACAAATAATATAAAACTTTTAATGACACCCCGAAACATGTTCTGGGGACTGTGATCCGTGCTCAGTGGCCTTAGGTCTCGCCATAAGAGTCACTGCAAGAGCCTTATGGAAGTTTCCTATGGAATTCGCTAATAAATAGTTTGAAGCACTTATTTAAGAGAGGCCCTTATTCCAACTTAACACAGTTTATCTCCTTAAATAAAAATAATTAGTTTCACTATCGTAGGATAATCCTAAATATGTACTTCATTTGTATGCATGTTCGCTTTGCACGGATCGAAACCAAATGCAGTAGAAACAATTTAATTGCTCGATTATAATGCATGAAATTGGGTTCCTACAATAAAACAATAAACATTCAACTATCATACTTTCCATGTGAGCAGTGAGCTGAAATTTGGCACTTTTGTTTCGTAAAAGATGCATAGAAAAAGTAAACTCCTTGCCTTTCCACCACATCGGAAAAATGTCCGTCTATGGTAAAATAAGGTAGCACCTTTATGTGTAGATATACATTCTACTAAATTTCTTACAAAACCATAGAGCAAAAATTGTGCACTTACTATTTTTAAGTTTTATATAAAATAAACGGTATCAGGAAACTGACACATACTTTCTCCCTCATTATAGGAACTTAATAAAAAAATAAAAGTACATCTTTTGAACCATAATTTTTACAGGGATGTGGGTGGTGCCATTTTATTTTTGATGAAAAGTACTACAACATACTCTATCTTTTCATCAGTAGAATAATAATTCAAAATACCAATTTTTTAAATTTTTTAATTATTTTTAAGAGTAATTTTCCCATAAAAAATCCATAAAATAACGGAAAAACCAACGTTTCTCAAAAACGGCTCGAACGATTTTGATGAAAATTTTATAGTTTATAGTACTTTAGGTTCCTAATAAACTATAAAATTTTAATCAAAATCGTTAGAGCCGTTTTTGAGAAAAGTTGATTTTTCCGTTATTTTAAGGGTTTTTATGGGAAAATTACCCTTAAAAATAAAAAAATTACAAAAATGGAAAAAACGCCTGGAGATACCTCTATTAGTACATGGATTAGTACCTCCATACCAAATTTCATCAAAATCGGACGACTGGTTTAGGCTTTAGGTCTGATAACATCCACACACCCACCCCCGCCCCCCCCCCCCCCCACACACACTCAGACACCCTCACAAACATCACTCCGAAAACCACTTTTTTTAGGTTCAGGGGGACCCAAAACGAATATTTCCACCAAAAACTCAAACTCGAAAATTTTGACGAATACAATACTTTCTCCATATACTATGGTATAGGGGGAGAAAGTAAAATTGCATAATAGCCTAACTTTATTTAGGATCATTTTCATATCTCAATAGATAAGGTTTTAAATCTTTTTTGTGGAAATTTTTGATTTTGATAACATGCATTAATCGTGTACTTTGTACACGATATTTGATCTAATCCTTAGGCTTATTTTATCCAATAGTGAAAGAAATAAGTACAAAATAATGAAATACTGTAATGTGTTGTTGTCAAGTATTTTACAATGACATATTGTTAAAAGTCACATTGTCTTTTCCAGAGTTTTGAAGATCTAGTTTAAGTGATTTCTATGTAGCAAGTATAAGCATATTGATTGGCCAGTTGTAATGCACGTAAAAAATATATAATTTCCTGATGATATTTATATTTACATCAAGTGGTTAGGCCTAAGCAAACACAACATTAGTTAACATTGATGTAAGAGCTGATATAAGAGTTAAAAAGTTTACCTATGTTTGATACAATTTATGTTTACCTCAATTTGATTACTTGTGTCCGAGTGGTGGAAGGTGGGTTACATATTTTATCTACGACCATTGCAATAAACACCAATAACGCTATTACAAGTAACATCAGAAAGAGGTGCATTACAAACCAAAAGCCAACCCGATTAGGTAATGATATCATTACCTAACAGGAGTCACTTTACATAATAGGCTCTAGACCAATGAGAGCTCGTCATTTGACGGAAGTAGAGTTGTAATAAAAATAACGCTATTCGTACATCAGCTGATTGTACCCATACGTTCCGGATGTTAGTGTGTTATTGTAACTAACCTCAAACGTGAGTTGACGCATTCCGCAAACATGAGTGATAGTGATGAATTTTGTTTAACTCCAGAGGAAATTAATACAAAAGCAAATTCGGCTCTGAACAATTTGTTGCCAGAAAAATCTAAATTTCGTTATGAAAAGGTTTATAACCAGTTTATGGAGTGGAAAACTAGAAATGGTGTTAGTTCGTTTTCCGAGAATGTTTTCATTGCGTATTTTGAGGAATTGGCCCAAGATAAGAAACCTAGTTCGCTTTGGTCTATTTATTCAATGATTAAATCTACAATCAACATCAAACATCAAATAGCCTGTATATTTTTGGTCGTAGATAAAGTAGTGTACGCAACGATTGTATTCAGCCTTTAAGCCACTCGTGAGATATTTAGAACACTCGCTTCGCTCGTGTTCCAACTTACATCTCACTCGTGGCTTAAAGGCCTTCATAATACAATCGTTGCGTAAACTACTATTACATATTCGTTTCTGAAGTGTTTTGAAGAAACAGTAAAACTCTAGAAATGGATTACTTGCATCTAAGAAGGGTAATGGGGAAACTACCCCTGAAACAATAAATATGAATTGTTATACTTTCCTTGGAGCTTTAGAGCTGAAATTTTGTATTCTTATTTCTTAAATTATTCATAGAAAAAATAAACACACGCAATTTTTTACTTGCGTCTTAAACAAATTTTATAACTACTCATATACAAAAAAGTTATACTTTCCACGAAGCAAGAGAGATTTGTACATTTTTTGTCTGAAGTAATAAATAGGAAGTAATGAATTAGTATTTCGATTACTTGCATCTAAAGGGTGAAAACTAAGAAAATACCATACAAATTGAATATTTTAATGTTTACGCTTTTCCTCCAGCTAGATTGCTGAAATTTAGTACATTTATATATTAATGATGTATATGAAAATTAAATTACACTTTCATTTTATCACTTGTAACAAACGGGTCAAAAATGTGGTAACCACCCCAATACGATAAAAAAAATCCACATAAAGATAGAAAGGTGATATTTGGTAAAATTATATACAGAATGAAACCCCTCTTGCATTTCGATTACTTGTGCCCAAAGGGTGAAATGAAACTTCCCCTACACAATAAATAAGAATTCTTATAAACTTCAAACTTAAATTAGATAAAATGGTTTAGCTACACCTATATAGCCACTAATTTACGCAGAGATGAGAAATTTTAACGAAGTCCGAATGAACAGATTTTTTATTTTCACGTTTAAGTTCCAGTTACAAGTGACGAACTGGCGTAAAACATGATTCCGCATAGCCTACAGACTGCTGTTCATGTGTTCGGGCTCTGTTTTTTTGAATTCCCTGTATGAGTAAACAATTTACCCGATATTCTGTCACTTTTTATCTGTGAACGACGCCGCAAGTACTTGCAAATATATTATAAAAATGCCAGATTTAAAAATTAGATTTCCCTGATGTTTGGTTTAATATCACTTTCCACTTGACCTACATTGTCATTTGACTTTTTTTGATTACAGGTAATAAAACCGTAGGAGGGCAGCCTCCAAAGCGGGACCAAGAAGCCTAAGTCGAAGGTTAGTTTTTGAAATATTTACTTTTAGTAGAATGATACTACACTTGGCCTATGTTTGTAATTTCTAAGAGAACATCTCTCTCAACATATTATGTCTTTTGAGCCACTGAGATTAAACAATAACAATTTTACTTTAAGTGTTTAGAAGGGGGACAGTGGTAGTTTCAGTAGAAATCACATGCATAAACTTATTCGTTTGCTAACGTTAAGCACTGCACGAGTATTCTATTACAACCTACATAATCAGTGCATTTTATTATTAATTGTACTATATTTGTTTCACTTGTTTATTTAAATATTTCCTAGCAAATAAATAGCACGGACTGTATCCACAATAGTAACAGGTAATAAATAAAAACTTTAATAACAGTTTAACGACAGTTTTTGAGGTATAAAAGTGGGTAAAACTAAATCAAAGTTTAAAATAAATTATCAAATTTGTCTTAGTAAATATAAAATTTAAAAACAACCATTTGTTTACTTGAAATGCCTCTCTGTCACTAAACGGTACCATGTTTTGAAAAACAACTCATGTATCAGTTAGTATTTCAATAACATTTAGTAAATAAAGTACACAAATATAAATATACTGAGTAAATAGACTAGATATGGTAAATATACAATAAATTTCATGCATACTGGGAGACGACTACTCTTTTTAAATCTTTGCAAAAAACTGTGATTTAATATACCAGCACATGGGTTATCTAATACTTTTGATCTAGATAATACTGAAATGACGTTAATTACAACCTAACGTAGTTTAAAATATCACAATTTCTAAGCAAAACCTTAAATTGACCAATAACTTCCTTGACAATATCTATAGTATCCATGGCTATAATCTTGTTAGCTATAAACCACAGATTGTATCTTTAGATCCGTGTGCGTGTTGCGACTTGTTTATCTACTATCTTAGACATAAAGCATATGCTGTGAAATAAACACGTCTAACATTCATGCTTACAGTACAATAATTAAACATATCACGTGATCATTTACTAACCCATAAAGCATTATCTACAAATACGAGTTGTTATGTTTTAAGAATGTTATTGGTTTTAACATTGATTATAAATCTAAGATAAGTGATATGGTAGTACTAATCCATTTACATGTATGAAAATATTGTCTCTAAAATACGTACCAACAATTGATACGTTTTGAATTAAAACTTATATTGAAGTTGTTTTTTTTTTATTAAAAACTTTACTCATTAAGTTCTTGAGAAAAACTTTAAAACGTTATTTTAAAGTCAATACTCGTATTTTTCAATGTGTAATGTTAGCTATGTGAATATTTTCAGAGACAAACAATCTTTGTCTTTCATCCGTTATGTGTGATATTGTGTACTTCCTACAATGGTATTTGTATTCCGAACGATACATTTCTTTTGACTGCCAATCGTTCGACACATGTCATCGCTTCTCTTTCAGTTTGCCCATGCGTAAACCGATGAAAGAAGAAACAAAATGAGATTAGCAGATGGAACGTAAATGTAATTTTGTAAGATAGCTACTTGAGGCAGGCCCCGACTTGAGGTAGCTATGGGCAGATATTCTTTAACCGTCCCCTCCATTTTCAGTTCCACCTTAAACATTATAGGCCTAACATTTACAAATCAAGCTTATTTATTATCAGTTTTAAAACAGCACTATACACTAATTATTCAGTCATACTATGAGAGTTTTGCATTCTCGGGTACTTTTTGGTCAAATGAGATTGGCACGGAAAAATGTCGGGGATGTCTTGTACTTTAAAGGAAAATAGTAAAAAACTTCAAACTTGGAACGCACTTAAATACGCATTTCCATGCTTTTTTCACGTTTTTTCCCTAAAAACCGTTAATATCTTAAAAAAATATAAATTTTTATAAAGAACTACAAGATAGCACTGATATTTACCGTAAAATTTTTCATAAGAAAACTTTTATAAATTTTAAATTTACTTGCTGTATTTGAAAGTCCAAGTCAAAAGTCGCGGGATACATATGCTTAACAAAATCTCTTAGGATAATTTAAAATAAAATCATGATTTCTTGTAGAAAACTTGTTTTTTCTAAACAACTTTGTTCTCTTGTGTTAAAAAAATTGGCATATTTTTCGAAAAATTCACGTTTGTTAAAAAAAAACTAAAAGACGTTTACAGTACGCTTGTCCCGCATTTTCCGAAAAAGCACAGAAAATTAAAAATTTATAAAATTGCTATCTTAGCATTTTTAGCTGGACAACTTATATGTAATTGCTTATGCTTGTATGTAGTTTTTCTTAAAGTAAAACTTTCCGGAGACATTAACAGTTTTTTGGAAAAACGCATACACATATTTTACGTTTGACTTGAAAACTTTACATTTATAAAAACGATATCTTGCGCTGTTGTAATTTTTCATAAAAATTAATTATTTTGGAGATATTATTGGTTTTTCGTATAAACAAGTAAAAAAAAACA
This sequence comes from Philaenus spumarius, assembly GCA_018207615.1. NCBI lineage: Eukaryota > Metazoa > Arthropoda > Insecta > Hemiptera > Aphrophoridae > Philaenus > Philaenus spumarius. Next base: position 1,188,543 of record JAGFPH010000032.1, read on the forward strand.
TAAAAAAGAGTTTTTTTAACCACGATTGGAGGTTTTTTTAAAACCATTTTCCCCTTAAAGCACAAGCCACCCCGAAATTTCCACGTGACTATCTCATTTTAACTCCCAAAAAAAACTCCGAAAATACAATAGTCTAGAAATTTGACTGAACTATAAGGTCTAAGGTTTGTTTTAAAGACACAGGCTGTGTTTCTTATTTAATAAATGGTTGTTACAATTTGATACGACTGTTATAACAACAATTAATAAAATATGGTATAATATAATATAATGTATAAATGAATTTTAAATTCTTTTCTAAAGTATTTGATTTTAGGCCTAATATGTTTAACCGCACTGCTATAGTATAAGTTAACATTTCACCTTGACCTGCCCATGACTGTGCTCTATGAGTCTATGTCGTAATAAATTTAATTTTTTACAACAAATATAAACAATAAAATAAAAAAAGTTAAACAAACTAGTTTGGTTTATGCAAAAGTTTTCAAAAAGAAAGATATAGAAATAAATATTTTAAACACCCTCAAAAACACCGGCCGCCTCACTTTACAAATGAGGTCAACCAACCTGCAACATGTTATTTGTTTCTCTTACGGCATGCGCGAGGTATTTCATATTTTTTTCTTGTGCTTCAAATTGAAGGATTCACCATGTATTTTTGAAAATCAAATTATTACCATGCGTTATAAAACTTATTTTCTGCTATTATTTCGCACCTCAAATTTTTGCACTCCTAAAAATTGGCGTTCTAGGCAAATGCCGAACTATCCCATTTGTAAATCGGGGCCTGCTTGAAGGTTATTTTTATATATCATGGGGAGGAAGGAAGAAGTAAACCAGGTCACACAAGATTTTGGCTAGCTATACTAGTTAAATGTAAGCAACAAAACATTGTCTCCTTTATTATTAGTGTTAGTCATTAAACATTACTAATAAGTAATAAAGTACTGTTTAATTGGAAATAAGTTAATTAATCTAACCCAAACAATATGGTGAGGAGTAACGTAAAATAAACACAAATTTAGCAAATTGAGTACATATAATTTTCTTCATAAAATCAGTATTATTAACTTCTTAATTTAACATCACAATAATCTAAGCAAAAAAACAAAAATAAATCAAAACAATAACAAAAACTATTTAACATCTGGCTTTATGTTATTTTGAAAAAAATTTGCATGTACAGGCTGACATTTTTAACGTTGTAGGGAATCCAGTTTTAAATTTGTACTTATACGAAATACACGGAAAATGAAAACTGACAATGTAAATGAAACTGTTTTTAAACTATTCATTGTGTGGAGGAAAAGATATGTGGATACTGTAGAAGAACTTTAAAAGTGTTTTAAGATCTGGGATTTCAATTTTTGTGTAAGTATTTAGACTTATTACAATATTTTAGTGAAAATTTAAATACAAGATTGAAGTCATAGTTTTACTGCCTACAATGTTACAAAACACCATTACTCCCATAAAAACAAAAAGTTTTTTATTTTATGTTAAACTCATTGACTTACTCAATCATTCAAAATCCAACCTGTTTAAATTATTATGTTATTGGGTTCTGTGCTAAGATCACCTGATGTCATCTGCTTAGCATTCAAACTACACAAACGGATTCAAACTTCATCCTTGAGAGTAGAGCCCAAGTAGTACCTTAAAACCTTTATAGATGACAGTCAGTATAAAAAGATTTAAACATTTTTGTGTTATACTCTTTAACAGTAAATTTAGTAGTTTTTGATTTTCCGGCAAATTTATCATTTAAAGAAGATATTTTCAGGTTGTATGCAAATCTTCATAAAAACTTTTTTAGGTCAGTTATAATAAAATAAAAACAATTAAATGTAAAATCTTTTTTCACTGAAATTCAATGTCATAAAATATTGTATTAATTTCAAACAAATCTTATTAAACTGGAACAGAAACTCTTGAGTTAAATAAGAAAAGTACCATTTGAAAATAATAGGTAACAACAGAAGATTGTTTTCTACTTTTCCGTTTTAGAATATAAAACTAACTTTATCAAAGGAGAAATCTAGTGTCCAGAGTATTGAGTTTCTTTATTACTCAAACATTCATTCTAAGGCGTCTCCTTGAAACCAAAGCCTTTATTTCAAAGAGAAACCTTGAATAAATTCACTTAAAGTCCTACACGTTGTCTCGGTACGAGACTTCCAAACAAAATGCATTTCCGTTTTGTAAACATCACTAAACAAGTTATACTTAAGTAAATTTTGTAATCTTTTGCGTAATTACATTAGTCAACATCATCTGCAGACATTGGCGGCGATTTAAATTTTAAATAATTGGGATCCTTTTAAAAGTACAATTTTTGTAACCGGTAAATGTTTTTATATTTTTGATTCGATTTAAAAATTTAGCCTATTTTCAAGTTTGTAATATAAAGGTAAATTAGATTTACGAATAACTAATAATACATTTATTGAATACAATAAGGTATTGAAACTTTGTTGCAGACTCAATTTTATATCCACAAAGAGTATTAATTTGTTTTACGTATATTTAGTTAACAATTTTAAAACAGGTAAAATTAATGTCCATATGGCATTTTGAAACCTAAACGTTATCAAAGATCTAATTTTGCAGAAATAAATTTGTTTTTAGAAACATTTAATTAATAAGATATCCTAAATGTGTTAAGTTATTTAATACACTGAAAATATAAATATAAATGCCGCAAGCAAAATTAGTAAAGAAGATAAGCATTGAAAATTATATGTCAAGATTTTAAATTTTAATAGTAAAACACCTTAAATATTTAGTAAATAATATTTTGTTCGACTTAAGTTCGAAACAATCTACCGCTATGTTATTTCGAGTTCATTCAGTGAAATAGAATTTATTAAAACTTAAGTAATATGCAATCTTGCTATAGAAAATTACCACTAGTGCTATCTGGTCAAAACAAATACTTTTCTGCTTCATATCACGTTTTGGCTTACGTGCGGTCAATATTATACGTGATGTAATGATAAAAATGATTCACGTTGTTTTAAACAAACATAACATACATACATAATCTAATTAATTTTTGAGTTCTTTGTGTCTTTGTGTGTATAGACTACTCTAATATTCTACTCAACTGGAGACTCCTAAGAGACAAACACACATGCATAATTCGTTTTTATTTTGCAGATGAAGGACTTAATAGGCCTTTAGGAAACCTTAAGGAAAAATTACTTTAGGAGGCTTTAAGGTATGATCTTTGAATGCAAAGTCAAACCTTAAGTATCGATTTGAAACAATCCTTAAAGCCTTCTTTAAAACTACCTAAAGGCTGATTTATGTTCATTTACAATGCTGAGGTAAAATTCTCAAGGCAAAACCTACCAACCTACCTTTGGGAAATTTTGGTGAGTGCAAAAGTTATTATAATAACATAGAAGATTGATGATATATTTTTTTGATATATTGATTTTGAATGTGATAATGGAAGGATCTCTAAACTTTCTATTCTGGATTAATGCGAACTATCTATTCTAAAAATATTGTTACAAAATTTCCAATTTTCATACAATATTGATAGCACAGCGTTTTTACGCCACGGGAAGTAACTATAGTTAAATAAGGGAAGTAACTAACTAGTCTATTGCCATATTTTAAATTAGTATTGAAGTATGCTGCTAAACAAAATTGATAAAACAACTAAATAAATTTGGTTCTTTTCCATAGGCCTAGCGGTTAAAATAAATGTTGGGATAACACATATTTTAATATAATCATACAATTTTATGAATAATGATATCTAATTAATATGAAAATAATGCGATCTATAAGCACATAAACTAAAAACATATACTTCATAACCATTCGGTAGGAGGAGCAATCAGAATAAACTTTAAACTTTTGGAAGAATACAAAATCAATAAAGGCTTTTTTAATTGATGTCATTGAAGAACCAAATATTGCAATGATTAAAAGTAAATAATGAGATATTGCATGCATAAACTAGGATTGTACCAATTTGCTCATTGCTGTGGCACCTGTCTAGTTGAGACCATCTTAGGCTTATTGGCTTATGTATGAAGCAAGCGGATTATTACAGTTTAAACAAATTCACCAGTTTATTTAGCAGCTGATTTTTACTTACCAAGTTATGTCAACTGTAAAAGATCAAACAATATTAAAGTAAAATATCATGCATGTTATGAACAATTTCTGTTTAAGTTCATAAATAAACTAAATAAATGAAGTAAAAATGCTTTAACAGAGTTAAATTTCACAAGATTAGCTGTGGGTATAATTAATGAAATATTCGTTCTAGAGGTATTTACTTTTGTAAATTTATTATAGATCTCTTGGTCACTTTAGGTCTGCTTAATATAGCCTCAGGAAAGGCCGTCTAAAAAAAACGACTATGAATTGAGAACTATTGGTAAGGCTTCTTTAAGGTATGTTTAGACCTTACGGTTTTCATACATGAAGGAGCTGAGGCTACCTAAAAGAACGACTTTGAATACCAGCCTGAGTCTTGTCACCGGTTGTGTAACTCAGTTATGTGTGCGTAAACAAAATGTTTCAGATTAAAGCTAACGAGTTGATAATATTGTATATTTGTTTATTGATCAATCTATTAGGTCGTATTTATTTATTTGATTTAAATCTTGACTTGCTGATCAAAGAGATATTTCGGAGCAGAAAGTCGGATTATTGTTTATATAATCGTTTGAGCAAACGTTATTATCTTGGTTAGTTTGAACTTATTAAACAGTAAACTAATTTATATCATAAACATCCAGTTCATTTAGCATCTAATTAAAATTCACATGAACACATCATATCATTCACACTAGGATTGTTTTTATGAATTCTTTATAAATAGAAACCTATATATATATATAGCGATATTCTGATTTGAGACAAATGGCATGTAATTGAATTAAAATTAAATTAAACTGTTGGTTTTTAAAGCCAATAACAGATGATCGGTATAGTAGAGCTGCTAACAATCCACATTTATTTCAGACTATCACAACAAGTTCTTACAAACAATGTATAAACTAGAGTAATATTTCTGTTAGCAAAATTAAGAACTCAAGTGTCACCAACATTTTCTTAAAGATTACCTACTTTTCTTCATATGTTTTGAGAGAGAGAGTGTGTCCTCAGATATGGAATAACAATTGGGCAGGTAGGCCAGGGAATGTATTGTTTTATTGATATTTTGTTGTAAAATTAATTGTATTAAACCTTATCTTTACATATTTCTCAAGTGGTTTCGTATACGAAGATATATTGTCCGAATGATTTCTGAATGTTGTTCATTGCTTCAAAATTGCATTCACTATTAGTCCAGTCGAGTCGTTACTAAATACAATACATATGCTAACCACTTAGATCTTTCTAATTAGAGAAGACTCAGTTACTGCTATTTATTTTCCGAGGTTTTGAGTTTGGCGATCCTACCAACACCATTTTGTAAAAACGGCTGTGGAAATCGATTTTTAATGATAAAATATTAAATATCTTAAAAGAGTTTTGTTATACATGGTTTGTTTACAACAAAATCGTATTTTTAGTACTACCAATCAATAATCTGGGTATAACGGCAGATTATATTTACTTTTCATAAAAGTATATTTCATAAATACCTGTACTTGCGTAATACTGCTCGCAGTCCTTTTTATTGTTTCAAATTACTTGAAGACGTCCGTTTCGTCTCTCAACCAGGCATTGTAGAATCAATTAAATTCATAAAATAATATTTGCATTATTTTGAATAATGCACGTCATTTAGTTACATTTAGTTCACACAATATCACGTCACATTAAAAAAAAGAAAAGCTTTATATATATATATATATATACATAACCCTGTTTATTATGTTCATTGATAAATTAGTGCAAATCTCGCTTACATGTACGTACATGCGCCAGTACTTCGCAGTAATGTAGATTTTGAAGCTAATCTTTTGTAATATGCAGGAAATCGTGCATGAACATCTAAATTACAATTCGTAGATGACAAAAATTGTTAATTATACATTTTTATTAAAGACTAGGGGAAACCACTGCGAGCTCCGCACGCCAACCCCGTTGGAACCTACTATACACATAATTATGTTATGATTTCTTTATAATAAAGGTGTAGGATTAATAATAAACCCAAAGCTAAGATGGTAAATAATAGTTAATGTTCAAATCAAATTATTTCGTATATTTTATAACAGCAGTTATAATAAAGGTTGAAATAACCAACCAGGCCTAGAAATTTGTCTACACTTTAATAAAAACCTAACCTAAAAGTTAGAAATACAAATAATTGCTTCAAAGTTTGAAATCAGTTGTTAATGGAAATATTGGAGCAAACAGCTGTTTTATATGTTTTTTATTCAATTAGTTGCTATGGTAATTAATGTAAATACGTGGGTTGGTTCACCAGTCTAGGCCTAACCTAAGATTTTTTCCGACTAAATTTACAAATATTTAAATAATAGACCTAAATGTTATTATCAAAATAATATTATAACCTATGCTACTCAGGTATAATGTAGCTTTTTTTTAGTAAAACTATTTTTTCTATCGGTTCACTAGTTCCAGAGATTACCCCCTGCATACAAACAAACAAACAAATTTTACTTCTTTATAATATTAGTATAGACATTTGCAACAAGGCGAAAACATGATTTTCAGTCGAGTCACTTGATAGCAGTAAAACATCAGGGCGGATTTTGTTATTTAATAACTATTCATTGGAACTTTCTGCAATTTTAAATGTTATTCGCTAAAAATAAGACTGGCATTTTAGTAAAAAGCTAACAAAATTTTATTTTTAATACTACAAACAATAACCTGAGTATAACGGTAAATTATAAATTAATTAAGCTGGAAAACCCCTCTTTTAAGAAACTAAATAAGACACTTTTTCTGGTATTGAGAAGTGTGATTTACTTGAGATCTTTTTTTAGCATTAAATTATTAAAATTTGAATATTGTGCACTAGCAAATACTAAACTAAGAAATGGATTGTAGGTGTGGAATGGTACATACCAAAACACACATAATAATTAGAACTAAAAAAACATTAGGTCAATTCAACACTGAGACCACATAAGTTTCTAGATTACGTTGCATGTTTATTCTTATTCAGTAGTTTTACAAATGCATATACATCAGTAATCAGAAGCTTGTAGGCTACTTTATGGTTCCGCAATAAAGTAAAGTACATATATATTTTATTTCTCGTAAAACCACCATTTCCGTTAGACTATATCATTATAGTTTACCCTCAACGGCACGAAGAGTTCAAGGATAAAAGAATAAAACTTTGATAATGAGAAAAATGACTTTTTGTGATGAAGAAAAAACGCTCTTAGCGACATGGAGTTGTAATTTCTTATTACAAGGCTGAGCTGTTTCACGCCTTCTTTCATATTGAATAGACTCTTTATACCTCGTGCCTCCCCTCTAATACGTAGAATAGGGTCTTTCACAGGGTCTTTTATGTTGTGATTGTTTCGCGTGTCTTTGATATTGAAGTTAATTTCACGAGGGAAACGAATAAATGTCAGACTTTTCTTGATGTTTTGTTAGGGCAAAATGAATACGGTGAGCGCCGGTAAAAGACGGTATACAACTCGAGTACTACAAATAATCAATAATAAATTCATTGACTATATCTTTCTGTAATATACACTTTTTGATATCGTTCAAAGTAGTACTTAAATATGTATCTTGTGTTATAAGTAATATCTCACTAAATTGACACTTAAAAATGTTAAGCTTAAAAAATATATACTTTATTGATTTGTAGTTGTTTTTCTTAATACCCTCAATTTATGCCCGTAGGACATTGATGCCGGATGGAGAATGGAAAATCCAACGACAATAACCGAATTTGTAGCTATGACAACCAGAACAAAATTATTGAAAAACTGCCCCGTTCGTTCAACTAGGCCATGGTTTATACTTGCAATTTAACATCGACTAACACACTTATTTAAATTTTAACATTGTAGAATATGGACTAGAAATTTATAAATACATATATATTACCTTTTTTGGTAGGTCACACCCACTGGAGCCCAAAACTGCAGTAGTCGTATGAAATCAACAGTAGATTAATGTAAAAAGGTAATATCATTTACTTACACATATGTAGTTACAAAATTTAGTTATAGAAATTTTTACAAACATTCTATGTAAGATAAATATAAATAAGTTACTATTTACACGTGCCCATCTCCTTCTAGTTGTAAATTATCTTCGACTAAAGTAAATATGGAAATTTTAATGTATGAGTCTATGTTTAATTACTTGCTTTGAAATACAGTACTCACAAACAATCTTTTATCATAAGTTTCAACAATGTAAACAACATACAACTGAACGACCTATCATCGCCTAAATAGTATCATAAGACGTTTTTACTGAATTTTGGTACTGGTCGTTTCATTATTTTCTTTGTTGTTTTTTAGACCATTCGATTCCACATTGTATTCAAGTAGTCAAATAAAGAATACTAGACTCCTATTTAGAAATCTCTTATCCCAACTGAGAAATGCACAGTATTGAAATTGTTCTCACTCCATAAGTTCTTTTCCTTTCACATACGTATTGCTGTACCTCCATTTGCTCAGTTCGTGACCAAAATTGAAACAGCTCTGGTCACACTACTTTACTAACATGTTTCATTAGTCCAGAAGTCAAATTTAAATGTATTCAATTAATTTAAATTTTCTGGGTACATAAATTATTTCAAATTTGTTTCGAGTAAGTAAAATGCTTTTCGTTTAATAATAATAACCAAATAAACTAATATTTGAGCATTTTACATTTTATATTTATTAAGTCAAATTAATGTTGTTATCTTATTCAGACTGTGACAGAGTGAAAGACGGAAAGATTCACAAACGAGTAATCCTAGATGGGTTTAGTGTTTTGTTTTTGATGTACAGTGGAACTTCGATATTCCGAACATTGGTAATCGGAATGTCTGACAATCCAAATGCGTAAATAATAAAACATAAAACTCATAATATGAATATATTTGAAAGCCTTTATAAAGTACAGTATTTTCATACATCATGTTTTAAATAAAGTATTTCTTTATCATTAGTGAACTATATTTTATTTTGTAGGCATACTATTATTTTCTTCCATTTGAATAAAATTATTTGTATATTGGGTTATTAGTCATATGTGTATATGTACTATGTTTAATAATCCGGACTTTACGGTAATCCGAACCACTTACGGAAAGAATAGTTTGGATTATTAAGGTTCAACTGTACTCAGCATTAAAATAAAAATGATCTAATTTAATCTTTAAAACTAATTTACACTTTTTCAAATATGCCTCTAGAATGAAATAAACGATTCTTTAAATTATGTTGGTAAAAATATATATTGCTTATAAAACTCCTGCGCCCAAAAGAAATGGGAACAAATTTATAAAGTTGTCCAAAGTATTTCTAACGTGTTTTTATGCTAATTAAATTTTTATGCCCTGGCCTAAAGAAAATTGTTTCTAGTCAAAATGAATTGTCGAAATTAGGTTATTTGAATAGTTGAAAATGGTCAAAATAAGGAGGTTCACTCCTAACCCTAAAACAGATAAAACAGCTGATATCAATCAAAAGCTTAGCAACAAAATTCTGGGTGTTGCCTGTACTCAACCAACACACATTTGTTAAATGCATTTACATTCATTACCATAGCAACCAATTTAGATAATTTTAAATCAGTTAATTATTTTTCACAATCAAATTTTTTTGGTTAGGTTAACAAAATAGAAACAACGCAAATAAAAAATAAACGAAAAAGGTTTACTAAATTATAATTCAAACATCTGTTACTATATATTATAGATAAAACATCTGATTGGGGTCATTAGGTTAGGAATATTTACTAAACCAACACACGTTTCTTGAAAGCATATAGATTTATTAACATAACAACCAAATTGTCAAATTTAGAATCTTGCGATTATTCCTCACAACCAACAGTATGTTTAGGGTGTTTCTTTGTTAATAGCAAACACAAACAAACAGAAAGGCTTACTATATATCATAATTCAAACATCTATTAAAATTATGCCAACTTTATTTTTTACTAGGCCTATTTGACCAGTTTGAAATACTACTTTACCATATCATATTTTGGTCAATTTTTATAACTTTAAAACTACCTCTATTCTATATAAAAATAAAAATATCTATTCCGTGAAAATATCATAGTAAATAATAATCTGTTTGCATTTGCTTTTCCGTGAGTCACCACAGGGGTTGGTGAGCACAGCGAGGGGCGGAGTTCTCTAGTGAAATATATACTTATTTTACTATATTTTTTATTTTCTTAAATGCATTTTAAAACTAGCATTTCTTTAGACTTTTGAGAATAGAGTTTAACAAATTATAAATATAAAGTGAATATTTACTTAATTTCGTGTACAAATATGTTGAATTACCAAAGCATCTACAGTGGTTTGATGATAAATTATATTTTACACGTTAATTTAAAAGTAAATATTCTTTATCACTGAAGGTTTTGGTTGCTTAGACAGATTTACGCTATTCTACAACAAATTAATGTAAAAAATAGAATTCATTTACAAAGTTCTGGTTTAGTAAAATTAATTCTAGAAGTTTATAAAACTCACCCAAAACACAAAAGGGAATATCTTATGAATTACAAAGAATATACTATAAGTGCAGATCTTTCTCGGTGTTTGTAACATCTTCTAACTCAATTATGTGCTCAATTTAACTCTTTCTTCGTTGTAATATGTATCAAAGCTTTTATCGCTAATGGTACTTTAAACATTCTTAAAATACTTCCTTTAAATAATTTGTAGTGAGCTTGAAATTCAAAGTGCCATCAATTTATCAAAAAGGTTTCGCGGTTTGTTAAATGTGGAGTTTCCAGTGAATGTTTTATAAAGAGTTAGAATTTATAAATTTTCTCACAATTACCACTACAATAAACTGGTTTATCTATGATTAAAAATATTTATCTTTTTTTCTAATATAAAGTGGAACAAACATTATGAATATGTTTTAAAACATTTCGAATTCGTTAGCGTTATTTTAAATAGAACACGTACTGACGAGTCAATTGGTAAACAAAATTAGTGTTTCAATAAATGGACATTTTGTTTTCTTTATAAAGCTGCGATTAAAAATAAGCGATTTTAAAATATATGTATTTTGCAAGACGATTTTCTGTATTTCAATCTAAGTGAAGCGAAGCCAAGCACTCATATCTTCCAGGCACAAATCATTTTTTGGAAGAGATCTAATAAAAAAAACTTGGTTTTGTCAGATAAACTTTAATTTTTTATAAATATAAGCTATTCACGGTCTATACTCTTTTTGGTATAAAGATTTTTTATTTTTTATTCATCCTTATACGTTTAATGGAAAAAATGTCAATGGAAGTTTATCAGTAAAATATGTTCGACAAATACATAAAAATAAATATAATATAAATAATAATGGCGTTGTAAACAACAACCTAAAAACGTGCAGTAGAAAACAGCAGGTAGGAAGTAAATAAGAATAAACTTACTTTATATCAGAAATTAAAAATAAATAGTTTAATTAATTATTCTGTAATTAGGTGAGCTTCAAACATAAATCATTATGCAAAGTTACATATATACACAATTATGTTACTGGTATTCGAAAACAATCGGGCAAAGTCGGCTATTTACGTCAACAGATCAATTTGAAACATTGTTTATACATAACAAAAATAGATACCATACTTATTTGTGGTAGCCTAACTGGATTGTTTATAAATATATATATTTACCTTTACGATCTGTCTAACAATCCTGATTTCTCGTCGTCTTTAAATGACGACCGTTTCAACTATTTTTTCAGTCATTTTCAAATTTCAGCTGTTCGCACACTGGGAACTTTGTCACAAATAAAAACATTTAAAACATTTATACACACATGACACTTAATGTACATTACAAACATATATAGATTCAATGTGTTTTTAATCTATATATGTTTGTAATGTACATTAAGTGTCATGTGTGTATAAATGTTTTAAATGTTTTTATTTGTGAAAAAGTTCCCAGTGTGCGAACAGCTGAAATTTGAAAATGACTGAAAAAAAATCGAAACGGTCGTCATTTAAAGACGACGAAAAATCAGGATTGTTAGACAGATCGTAAAGATAAATATATATAAAAATAGATAGTTATAAGCTTTTGAGTAGATGTCAAGTTAATCGCTATTGTTTGATATTAAATTTTTAATAATTTATAACAAACACTCATACCGCCATATTTTAAAAGTGTTCCGCCACTCATTCCGGACACACCTAGTAAAAGTGTACTATATCTTTAAAAATAGCAATTAATTAAACACTTTGAAATGATTAATAATATAATATTTTTTTATTATTATTATTTTAAAATAATAGCAGAATTAATCTGCCAAAAGAGCCATAAAAAGCAACCAAGAAAGTTTATACTGTATTACAAAGTAATAACTCAAAAATAGAAATAAATGTATATGTGTGTGTAGTGTCTTATGTGTTTTTAACGTGAATGTTTTAATGTTTTTAATGTTTTGACGACCTCTAAGGAGATAATAACTGAGGATGGAGTCTACACTAAAAAGTAGGTGAAGTCCCCCATTTAAAGTTTCCTGTAAATCTTGTCGCTTCTGATATACCAATGGTGGCACACTTAAAATAGTCACCCTGTGTACTATGTATCTCCTATTCCCTCTTCAAGCTCTGACTTGTTTGTGTCTAAGCAAAACGTTTGCGTGACGCGAGATTTCAGAAACATAGTCAAACGGGCCAATAGACGTTATCACTTCAAAAAATAGTCAATAATGGATAATAAAACCTACTAAATACTAGCAACAGTAAACGACTTCATCAATTACAACTCAACCTACTAAAAGCCTAAATGGTAATAAAGTAATTATCAAAGACTTAGTAAAAATTCTTCTCTGAATCAGGCTTACACTGAAAAATTAATTATGTATAAGAAAACAAAAACTTTTATAATATAAGGGTGCTGCAAAGTAGGCCTAATTTAAAGTTTTAAGTAAATTTAATAAAAGCATTTTCTCTTTTCGTTATTAAAAACTGTGGTTTTAGAGAGAGTGGAGAAAATTATGTTTAGAACACGCGGCACTTCATTTTGTTCCCGGAAATAACAATCTCGTCTAAAGAGTTTATGTTATAATCTTGTAACGTGTGCTTTATGGGTGCTCTTTTGTGTTTTATTTTCTTTGTAAACATACGATGAAGAGCGCGTATTCACAGCTAGGATTGTACATTAAAGCATATCCATTACGGGGCATAAACCTAGCTAAATGTTTTTTCAAAAGTCTCATTACAACGAATAACTTTTGTTTATTACTGCATGGTTTCTTTCCAAATGTATCGGTGGAACTTATTGTTATTTTAATAATTATATCTTTTATTATGTAGATTTTTCTTTTTAGTCTTCATTATAATACAAATTTGTTAAAAATACTTCGAGTGATATTTGAAATCTAATTCCGTAATGTTGGATGTTTGGGATCCGTTAGGTTTTGTATAAAATATTGCCACTTTTACTTCCAATCTTAGGTGAAATGTTGTATAATAAATATATGAGTTCTGGGTCATATTTATAAAATAAAAGTATAATTATAACCCCCCTTTCACAGCCTATTTTTAATATATTTTACTATCGATCAAGACGTTACTATTACATCTCAAAAAAAAAAAAAAAAAAAAATATTTCAACATCTACTTGCATTTTAAAAACACAATAAAATGTCGTTGGGAAAAAACCGTATATATAAAACCAAAAAACTTCCCTGGCTTTCCAGTTTGGAGAACTCTATTAAATATTTAAAATACTAAGTCCTTTGTATTTGTATAAGATATAATATTATTTTACATTGTGAACTCGGGCTTTATCTGTGTTTTAGATCAAAATTTAATTCTAAAATTATGTGTCACATTTCTCGTCTACTATTTTACTTCAAATGAATTTCAATTACAAGAATGGGTTCAAGAGAATACTAAACTGGTAAGCTGAATAAAGTTAAATAAATAAACCCACATCAGAGTGCAAACAAGTTATAATTCCAAACAACTCTCAAGATTTTAAACTTTCAGACACCAAGACGAAATGGTTAAGGGTCCCCCCCCCCCGAAATCCCTACATTTAGACTAGGTAAAAATTTACTCTAGGTTAAAATAGTATAAGTTAAATATTATAAATAGAGGATCCAGCAACATATTTTACATTATTGTGCATGCATACTAATATTTAGATTTGCTTGATTAAACTACAACATACAATACAGATGGATGCAGTAGGTTACAGCCTTACTCCCTTGTGAGCTTGATCTGATCTATTAAGGGTCGGCTCTAGTAAAACAGAAAGCAACCTGCGACTCCCTATAGCGGCGGTATGTTACGCGGACATTGCTCATCCTAAATCCATTTAAAACCCGCAATTATTCAAATAGCATTTTTTTTTTTTAAATACCCAACTCTTGGGGACAAAATTCTTCATCCGAATGGCTTGGTAATTTTTCGTTATAATTAATAGTTACAACGTAAAAAATATTTAAAATCACCCTATAGCGGCGGTAGGTTACACGGACATTGCTCAGCCTAAATCCATTTAAAACCCGCAATTGTTCAAATAGCGTTTTAAAAAAAATACCAAAATCTTGGGGACGAAATTCTTTAGGCGAATGGCTTGGTAGTTTTTCGCTATAATTAATAGTGAAAACATAAAAAAATAATAAAAATCAATGTTTTAAATTGTTAATAAATATTAAACAAAATATTTTTCTTAATTTTTAAAAAGCCATTTGCATGCATATTGACCATAGCTTTAAAATGACATATCGTTTATAATTTTCCGATCAAAAGTAAAGGAAAAATATGGATTTTAATTTGACATTGGTCTTATGGAGTGTCAGCCAACATGGCCTACAGCTAGAGCCGACCCTTAAATAAGAAAACTATGAAGGTTCAACAAAAATACTTTAACATAACAAAATCATTCATCATCATTACATTATATAATATTTTACATGGGTAACTGTGAGATATTTAAAAAAAAATAATCATGGCAATTGGTGTTTAAAAGGGTTTAAATTCAAATTAAGGGTTTAAAAGGTGTTCCTGACCTGACCCCCCTCCCCTCCCCCCGACATTTTTCCTGGCTATGGCCTTGTCAGACACAGTTAAATTTTGTATAGCTTTTTAGTATGTTATTCTTTTGTAAATGATATTACGTATGTAATGAATACAATTAAATTGTTAAATATTTATTTTTCGGACATATTTGTTTCGTCTTAAAGAAATAAACATTTTGGAAACGTAAGTTTTCTTTGTGG
>JAGFPH010000032.1:1213886-1225820 GCA_018207615.1 Philaenus spumarius
AGTTTAGTTACTTTGATTATATTTTCAAGTTCTTATTTTTTCATTATATGTTCTGATTATTTAAATTTTAGGAATTATGAGCACAAAGAGTTTAAATTTATATTTAAAAACTAACGCAATTCTTCAAAATTATTTTTCCTGTATACATTTACACCACAAACTCAAAATTCAAAAGTAATACAGGATTTAAAAAATCACCAAGCTTTTATACTGTTTCGAGCTTTTATTAATTAAACTCACAAAATTATAATAATAATTTTAAGGATTCAAAAATATTATTTTTCATTATTGCTATACACATTTGAATTAAATAAAGTAAAGTTTTTATTTTTTTTAAAGTCTTAGTTAGGTATTTTGAAGAATAATTTAAATTTTATAAAACTTTGTATTCAATGAAGGCGAAAAGTATGTTTAAAACTAAATTCTTTGTACGGGTATTATTCGGTTGTTATAAATCCATACTCTTTCTGTGATCTTCTCATTATTTATTTTTTCCTACACTTGTTAAACCAAAAGCTAAAATTTTTACATATTAAGCAAGTAGGATAGTTGATGAAAATACGTTAAAATTGTTATAAATTAAAAGTATATTGGCAACTGCAACCAATACGGGCAGTCATGAAATAAATATAGATCTGTTAAAGGTTTTGAAAAACCTTCATTTAATAGCGTTGCTTTCTATAGGAAATTATTTAAGAACTATTTAAATTGTGTTTTTCATATAAAAATATACTAATTCAATGGAAAAATTAATTGTCCTATAGTTAAAATAACAAATGTCTTACCTGACTAAATTTAAAGTTCAGTAAAGAAAATTTAATTTATTTTAATTCAACTCTATTAATAAAGGGAAATAGTAATGTTGCATTATTTGTGTTGTTCAATGGCCCACAACAGACAACAATGTATAAACCAATATCAGAAAATGATTAATATTAATAATGGTTTTGATAGTGGAATTTATTTAGTAGAGGATCGCTTTGAATGAAATTTTAATGTTTCGTAACTATACGATAATAAATTGCGGTTTTTCAATCGGAAAGTGACATTATTAATGAATACAAATAACTAACATCTTAATCTTAAAGTTTTAATCACCTAAATAACGTTTTAGTAAATTTGATTTATTTTTATAGTATATTTTCTACAAACCAACAGATAATATCAAGTATCATAAAAAGTGCTGATTAGTTTATAATGATACTAATTTTCAATGTATAAAATACAATAATAGTAGTAATTATTAGATTGTTTAATTTAATTTGTTTAGTAAGAAAATATTAAACATAATTTAATAAGTATTTTGAAAATATCGTAATTCGATTTAGAAATTCCACCTACATGTCGATAAATCGGTGAACATATATTACATTAAATCCAATCTAATAATTTTTCTTAAAAAAGTATACTTAACTCCTGAAAGAAAATTTTGTTGGTAACATTTCACTCTTTCAGGATAAACTATATCTTTATTTACAGAACTAATGTATTTAGGCGTGTCTACGTCGCGTCGTGTGTTCTGAGGTATATGTTTGTAAGAGATAAATATATAATACCTTGTATTTACCATAGGCCAGGTATATTATGTGACCTTGTACTTTGTTTTACTTAGGCCTATAATAACTTTGTTTTACCAATACAAATTTCTGGTAAAATAAACTATTAATTAACAATTAAGTCATATATGGCACCATCCAAATAATTTTATAATAATTATTACTACATGTATTTTTTATTCAATATTACTTTAAAAAACAAGTAAAACTTACTGCATGTTTTATAAATTTAAATATGCCCATTTTAATAGTTTCACTATACAATTTATAGTTAGCAATCTCAATTTTATTAGGTATAACCAAACAATTTTGTATTAGAATGAAATATATATTAATAAATACTTTTTAGTAGAAATTCCAAAGGTTTTTTTTCTACTGAATGACCTGATAACATTATATATGTTATAACGATGTTCATACATTTTTATTGATTACGTACTATAGCCTACATTGTAGAAATGTACGCATACGAAGGGGTCGGGGGTTCAAACATTTTCAAACACGTTTTTCTCTGTTAGTTAAGCTGAAAATTTATGTTTTAAATCTTAGTAATACTATGAAAAACGTGATGTAACGTTTATCCGAAAATAAAGAAAAGATATTCCACCAGATTGAAAATGTTTAGCTTAAAATTATTAACATACTCTTTATAATATTATGAAGAACATAACATAACTATTTTCCCAAACATTTCCAGCAAGAGGACAAATTTCGGAGAACGGCTTTGTTATGCCCTTCTAAATGTTATAAAGAGTATTTTAATCAATTTTTAGCTTTAGCACTATATAGATAACTGAAGAAAATGCGTTTGAATTGAACTGCACCTCCCGTTAACGCTTTATATATTTATTTAAAAATTTCGCTTTTCTTGTCGGACTAATTATTTACCCCAATTTTTGTCGGACAATTGAATCACTGATCAGAAAATAAGACATTTTACATGAACTATTTTGGTCTGACAAAAAGTCATAAATATAGGGGTTGCATGTATCCCTTAACTTTAGGCGTAACTAATATGCTACGAAGACTTTGTCGGACAAGGTTAGGCCTACCACTTAATTATAAATATATTTTTTAAACGAGTCTGAAAAAATCAGCTGTTACGTGCTAAATTTGATGATGTCATAACTTTGCCATGTTCGGAAGCGCAGAAATAACCGATAATATTTGTCCGACTAAATGTTTTTCGCTTTCTATATAAAACAAACTTTCGAAATAAACTTCGAAACTAAAATAAATGTTATATTTATGTCATAAATTTGTTTACAGCATTAAATCAATGACTTTGCCGGGGTCTCAAATGAAAACGCCCTGCTACCGAAAATTGTAGCAAATAAAAATAAATGTTGTCCGACTCGACATAAATAAGAGATATACGAAGTCTCAAGAGTTAGGTAATGATAAACTTTTAAAGGCCTGGTCCCAAGGACTATTAAGTTTTAGATTTTTAACCATTCTAGGCCTTTAGATTATTTTCGGAGATTTAAAATTTGATTTTTGTGTAATAACAACCTTAATTTCATAAGATTCGCTCCTAGAATCAAGTTTATCGGTAGTAAACCATCTTTTATTGAAAAATCTAGTAATACGTTTCTAAGTTTAAATCAAATAAACCCCCCTACTTTCTGCTTAAGAGTCTAAGGACTTTTTTTAAAGTAATGCCCCAAAGTATTTTAATTTTGGATATTTTGGTAAAGGTGGAAGTTTAAAAAATACCAATTATATACAAAACTAAAATTTATGTGAGTTACATATTTCAATATATTTTAAAGGTAAATATTTGTATACGTACATGTATTCAAATATATACATTATATATTACATAATATTATATATTAAGCTATAATACGAAAATTTAGGTTATCTTTAGATAAAAAACATTTACAATTACCCTACGGTTTTCTGGAAAACTCTACTAAAACACAAACTTAAATGTTTGGAGCGGCGTCTAGCTTGTACATTTGGAATGTCAAATGAAGTGAGCAGTTTCGATCATATTTGAATTGGGCGGCGCGGCATTATATTTAGTCAAACTGGTTGACAGAGAAATCGTTAAAAGCCTAAGGGAAATCAAGTATATAACAAATCAGCAAAGGACAATAGGTATACATTAAACTGAGACTATTTAAAAATTATGAAGTTAAGGTCTGTAAAAACAAGTAAAAAGCAAATTTCTTTATGGTTGGGGGAAGTAGGGAGGGATATATTGTGAGACCGTCATTTCTTCGGACTGTGCACAAACTTATGTTTATATGTAGCTCTTTTCATTTTTTATCCCGCGTCCTACTTCTGATTTTTTAAAGAGTATTTTTGTGTGTGCACTGCAGTGTCGTTGTTGTTCTAATGCTAATCTTATTTATAATTTTTGTACATCTAAAAAAAATTTTCTATATTTTTTCAATAATTATTATTATTGTAAAGTTATGATGTGACCGACTCGTTTCCACGCACAGGCCTCGTGCCTATGTGGGCACTAATCCATAAATGTATATTTTGTTTTGAGGAATAAATAAAAGCAGTAAATTAAATTGAAAACGAAAAGCAAATTAAAATAAACAATAACTATAAAATATCTGCCCCATCGTTCATTGAAAGGTATATCTTTGCTGGATATTGGATATAATTTGTCGCTTACGAAAATAGAAAAGTGAGTCATCACTAAAAAATAACACCAAATTACTGAAATTTCCATCTAGAAGCTACAATTTAAAATAGATTCTATTGCCATTTTATGTACATTATCAAGCTGTACGGTCTAGTATTTGTCTGCAAAGGGTCATCAAACCGCGGTCTAAATCAATAACACTTCAGCATATTGATAAAATAAATGGTTTTAGAAAGAATGAGCAGACACTGCAGTCTCCTCGTTATTTTTAATGACGTCATATTTTACCACGAACACAGACTAGTGTACAACAACACAGTACTTTTGCAGAAATTTGATTGGAAACGATCAAATAAAACTGATAAAATGGTGAAGAAATTAACAATATCAGGTCATTAAATAAAGTTGAATATTTAAACGGAAAACAAAAACAACCATAAATAAAATTTACTTCTATATTATGTATAATGGAGATGATTATATAACGACCAGCAGTATGCACTCGTTAAAGTCGTTATTCGTTTTCCTACTTACCAAAGAATGTAAAACTGTTTACTCGTATAACTTTGAATGAACACAAATAGTTTAATCAGTTATACTATTACTGTATTCACCGTACTTGCTTGCTTCCCTCACCAACCCCAGCTGCCGCCCATGGCTAAGGCAATGCAAACGAATTTTTGTGTATTCTGATTTGTTTTAAGGAAATTACGATTGAGAAGTGATACTTAGCTAATTTAAGACAGAGAGCGAAATAGACACGACAAACCACAATAATTCTAATTGCGGCATGCGTGAAATTTCACCATTAATTAAAATTTGTTTATTACCTTATTTGGTCCGTCACAATCCTTGTTTGTTTGTTTTTTTATATTACCGGTTTCGACATTGCTATGATGTCAATGTCAGATATTCAAACACAGTCATAATCAATAAATACACGCAACACACAATATAAAAACACTTAAACAAAAACACTATACAAGTTTTTAACATTTACACAGAAAATGTGATCAACATGCATGGTTCACTGTGGAAGTCTGGCACACTGCTAAAGAAGGTGGTCTCCACTCATAATGTTTGTATTCAATGATCCACTAATGCTTGCATTGATATAATTGTGTTGAATATGGCATTTGAACTATGGTGTATTTTATCATTTAAAAGAAGGTCTTGTTGTGATTTTGTGATTTTGAGCAGTTAGAAATATATAAGTTGTCGTGGGATTATTGTAGCCTTTTAAGTACTAGCAAAATGATTTTTTACATATTATATCTACTGTATATAAAATCCAAATCCACTGACTCACTGATCACTATTTCCCAAAAACTAATGAACGGATAGGAACGAAATTTGGTATATAGCTTCATCTAGGGCCAAGGTGCTCACTAAGAAACGTTTTCAAAAAATTCGAAATTTTAGGGGGTGTTTGGGGGGGTCAAAGTTACTAAATCACACGATTTCTCTAAAACTACTGAACGGATTGGAATGAAATTTGGTATGTAGCTTCCTCTAGGGCCGTAGGTGCCGATAAGAAAGGGTTTAAACAAATTCGAAATCTTAGGGGGAGTTTACTAAATCTTATGGTTTTAAAGTTACTAAATCACGATTTCTTCAAAACCATTGAACGGATTGGAATGAAATTTGGTATGCTTCGACTAGGGCCATAGGTGCTCGCTAAGAAAGGGTTTAAAAAAATTCGAAATTTTAGGGGAGGTTGGGGGGGAGGTCAAAGTTACTAAAAATCCTCATGAGAAATAGGCTACATAGTGTAATATATTTATTGATATGATATATTTTTTGTTAATATACATTTAACTTTGATTTGTCTATCCGTGCAAAGCCGGATTGGGCCAGCTAGTTATAGCATATTATAGTTATTATTTGCTTAACGTATATTCTTTATGTTAGTTCAATCACTTTATTTAATAAAAATTGCTTAAATTGCATGTTCTAGGTGAAAACAACATAAAATCAATTTAGTATTTTATTTCAACCTTTGTGGTAATATTAATTACTTACCATACCCTATTTTATATTACAACACTACAGTATCAAATTTTCTAAAATTAAAGAAAATGTTGTTCTAGTTCGTCATCCTCATATCGTACTCACTTCAAATCTGTAAACACGAATTGTGATTAAGAAAAGACGGAATACTACAAGTTTATGTTTTATAGACACAAACCATCTGCAAACTCAAATGTGCTTAAATAGAAAACAAACACAAACAAAATAAATGCAAATAATTTATAGACAAAGACATTCTTGCAGGTAAAGGAAAATAATTTAAAAAAATTTTAGATACATAAAAATATTAATTGAAAGTATTGAACAGTCACATAAAAGTAATAAAATATACATTTAGCTAAATCAGAAATACTTATTTAATTATGAAAAAAACATAAGCTAGTTAACATAAGCTATTGAAAAAACGTCTTGAATAGAATGAGAAATTGGACAAAAATTCGTTTTATTTTAATATTGTGGTCGATGTTTACAAAATACTAAAATGAAACTTGTTGGGCTACGAAAAATAATTTCAAAACAAATTTCATTGAAATGTTTGAATATGTGTTGACTAGAAATTAAATATTAGTTGAGCATTTTCACCACAGAGAAAATATTACACAAGTTTGTATAATACTCTGATTGAAGCTATTACCAATTATGGATGTTAAATTTTATTATTATTAATGATTCTGACACTGCCCATTATTTATGTATTAAATCAACCCAATGACGGTTATCTACTCCCGTTATCTAGTGGCAAAAAAAACTACAGGACCTACAGAACTAGGCCTATGTTAAACAATTAATTGTTTTGACTTCTCTTGATAGTCTCAGCTCTGACATAGTTTGATGTACGTACAAGATTAGTGGTACATTTTAGTCTTAAATTGTTTGTCTTTAATATAGCCCTAGTTCTCTAGGTTTATGTTCCTGTAGGTTTTAGTCATTTGATAACGAGACTTGATTCGTATTGAGTCGTGTATTGATTTAACACATAAATGATGACAAATATTCGAATAATTAATAATAATAATCCACTTGTAATATATCTGTTGTCTGTGTTTTTGGAGAATAGAAACGGGAAAAGTTCCTCTGCCAGTAGTCACGCAAAATGGAGTCTTTAGTACATTAAGTGGGTTTAAATACCAAGTAATTGTTTACTAAGTTTATTTTCTATTATAAATGAGTTTGATTTTTCTGATAAAGTACAGTTATTTGAGTAGTCCCTTCTTAAAGTGGGTATAGACTAGGGAAATTAGACCAAAATCATCCTGAATAACTAAATATTTTTCTACAGCACCGATCGAGATGCGGTTTTCGGCATTGTATTCGGAGAAGTCTCAGGAAAAAATTCTACATGTAATACCTAGTCGGCAGACAAAAAGTGCATTTTGGGCATGCATAAAGTGCATCATTTCAAATAATTTATAAAAATTGTTTGAATTCATGAAAACTACTTATCAAAATTTCTATACTGGGGTTTTGGGGTTCGCAGATTCCAAATCTGCCCTTCAAACATATGTCCGATCACCCTGGGTCCCCCAATGGGGCGGATAGGGGGGCACTTCGGCAAAAAGTAACAAAGTGCAGCATTCTCATTGCAGTAGAATCAATCAGTGGGCCTTTAAATGTTTTACCGAAGTGCCCCCCTTACCCCCATAGGGGGTTTCCAGGGTGATCTGACATCTTTTTCAAGGGCAGATTCAAAATTAGCGACCCCAAAAACCCCCAAATTTACATTTTCGAGTGATTTACTGAGCCCTTTGATTTTTTGCTGAAGTGCCCCACCTGCCCCATGTGTTGTCCCAGGGTGGTCGGACATATTTTTCAAGTGCTGATTCATAATTAGCGACCCCAAAAACCCTCGAGTGTACATTTTCGAGTGATTTACTGAGCCCTTTGATTTTTTGCCGAAGTTCCCCCTGGCCCTATGGGGGGTCCCAGGGTTGTCGGACATATTTTGCAAGGGCAGATTCGGAATCTGCAACCCCCAAAACCCCTGCATACAAATTTTGATAAGTTTTCATGAATTCAAATAATTTTTATAAATTTTGGGAAATGATGCACTACTAGATGCACTTTATGCATGCATGCCCAAAATGCACTTTTTGTCTGCCGACAAGGTATATTATATGCAGACTTTTTTCCTGAGACTTCTCCGAATACAATGCCGAAAACAGCATCTCGATCGGTGCTGTAGACAAATATTTAGGATTTATTGTCTAATTTCCCTGGTCTAGTAGCAAATGATAATACTGATAATACTTCCTGTGTGTGCCAACTTACAGTAGAGTACAGATTATGTTGTGCTGTTTAAAAATTAAAGTCAAAACGTTTAAATAAGTCATATGGTCGATTTCCAGAGTTATTTCTTCTTAACCAAATTACATCTGTTAAAAATATATTAAAATTATAAAATGAATAATTAATAACTGAATACTCAAATGGACTTTCAGTCAAATGATTAAAGCAGTAGAAAATGGAAACAGTTTACAGCAAAATTCAAAAGCATGGAGGGCTGACACTTCGGTGTAAGAACTGTTTATAAAACATTTAGGAAAGTCGTAAAAGGTGGTGAGAGAAGGGTAGCAGCCCCCAGGGACGGAACAAGCGCCGTAATGACGTCTCTTAACGAAGGCGATTGTCGTCGACTTCACTTCGACGTAAAAATGACTCCGATTAATGAAGGCAACAGTTACAAAATTCGGTCGGACTTAAGACTCTATTTGGCTGAATCTGAACAACGTTTGTGTCTTGTTTTTAGTCGACCAAATGAAGACGATTAAACAGAGGGGAGAGATAAATGTGTTATCTAAAGTTTACAAATATTCAAATGACATAAATGTATACAAATAAATGTCGAAAAGTGTAAAGAAGCGGAGCCGTAAATAAAGGCTTCAAAAACACAAATAGACTGAAATTAAATAATAATTCAAAAGTATGATTCGCCTTACCAAAACCACTTGTAAAGCCAAGTTCTGACAGGTTATGCACTGTATTCTGTATATATGAAGGGGCGTTGCGAGTTAGCAGCGAACACATTAATATTAATTTACTTATTTCCATAGAAACTCTAATTAATGTGTTGTAACTTACCGTAGTAGATGTTATTTTTTACTGTTTTAAAAGCTACACATAAGTTGATTACAAGTGTTTAAATTAACACCGCAGTGAAAGATTTTTAAAAAAGTTTCAAGATTATTCCAAACGTCCAGACAGACAAACAACATACAAATAAAGGTTACATCTTTATAATATTAGTAAATAAGATAAAAGGTTAGTGTGAACCTCGAACTTGCGACTTCAGTTTATAAACTGCTTAGCTTCGGTCATAGGCCTCAGATCAAAAGAAACTCAACACAGATTTGAACAGATATTTTACGTTTGTATCTATTTTAGAGGAACTAGACGGGTAAAAAACAAAGTGTGCAGGATAATCTCCTACATTTATTGCTTTAGATAAAACTCCAAACAAATTTAATTATAGTACGAAAAATCTGATAACAGAATTACTTTCGATCAGAAAACGAGCTTCCTGTTCTTGGATTTTTTGGCTAACGAAATCGTCCGAGTGACTTAGAAACTCAAAGTGATTTTATATAGGCCTAACGTGTGTTTTATATAATATATATAGGGTTTCTTTTTTAAATGTGCCACCATTGGTCTCTTGTAAACTATAAATCTGACATCAAACTTTAAATGAGGAACCTTTTCTTGTTTTTGAGAAAAAATTTTGTACGTTGATTTTGGATTTTAAAAGATATTTTAAGACTTTTTTGTTCTTGGGTTTTTTTTTTTTTTTTTGTTGATACGACTTAATGTTTAGTTTAAAAGTTAGAGGAGTATACAGTTTTAACAACATCCTACAAATAACTTTTAAAAATCAACAAATACAGTTTTTGTTAATTTTTTAAAACCATAATCTTAGTGATGAAACCATAATGAATTAAGTCACAAAACTACAGATTTGTCATACATGAAAAATGAAGTTGATAACAAATGTTCAATATCAGCTGTTTATTCTCATTGTTGCAAATTGTTGTTTATCGAAAGCTCTCCGTTTATTAGGTTACAAGTTCTCATTTTAAAGTCCTGTTTTTAATATTTTTATATTGGAAATTGGAGGCCAACTTTCGATTTTTTTATGGAACACCAAAAAAAGTCATTTTATGATGATTTTGGATTTTACTGAATTCTGGATTCTGAATCAGCTGATATTTGCTTTCGGTAAACAACAATTTTCAACAATGAGAATGAACAACTGATATTGAACATCAAATCTTTGATCAAAGATCTTTGATAGTGTGATACAGGCCTTATCAACTTAATTTTTCATGAGTCATAAATCTGTAATTTTGTCACTTAATTCATCTGCAATATGTGCTTCAAAAATTAACAAAAAACGTATTTGTTGATTTTAAAAAGTTATTTGTTTGTCTAAACAGTGCTTTATCAGTGCTGAGAGCGTTTTCGTTGGTTCAAAATGTTTCCATACAAAAATATCTTCCGCTCAGATAGGGTGTTTTAAAAACTGCATACCCTTATAACTTTTAAACAGCAAGACGTATTAAAAAACACCAAGAAGGCCTTAAAATAATGTTTAAAATCCAAAACCATCATAAAATATAGAGTGGTCTATAAGAAATTCGAAAGTTGACCGCCATATTGGAAAATGGGGGCCATTTAAAAATACTTTAACTACATATTTTTCTTAATTTCTCGTAAAAAAGGAAAGATTCCATGTTTAAAGTTTTCTGTCAGATTTTTATTTTACAAGGTAGCATTGGTGGCCCATTTAAAAAAGACACCCTGTATATATATTTCATATATATAATTTAAAGGTACCCCAAACTGTGTTCTGGGAACCATGATCGGTGCTCATTAACTACTCCTGACCTCAGGTCTCATCATAACATCCACTGCAATACCTCCCCTTTCCTAAGGAAATTCGCTAATGATTAAAACTTGACCAGTAGAATTCTAGCAATGAACCTATTGAGGTAAATTTTTACCTATTTATATAACTTATGTATTAGTATAGATAGGCCGTAAAGGTAATCTCGCCTTGTATTTTAAGACTGACATTAAAACGAAAACAATAAAATTAGTAATATTAAAACCACAAAGAACTAAAACAATCGTAAGTTTCCAAAATAACGCTAACATTAAAACAAACACTCATTTACAATGCTGTAAAATACTTCGGATAAACAAAAATGTGGTAAGCCAACGCAGTTTTGTTCTATTACACAAATCAAGATTTTTAGTTTACTACACGATTTTAAATAGGAGATATATTTATTGCACTATATATTTTTGTATAGTTAAGTACCAGTTAGATTTATTTAATAATTATAAAATATTACTGACATTTAAAAAGACTAGTTTTAGTGTTGTTCGCAGCTCAGGATAGTTATTTATTAATGCCAGTTTCCCACAAAATATGAAAGCATTTTGTCAATAAATCTGGAGACAAGAACTCAAAGAAGTGAAGTCAAAGTGGGTGTAAAGGTTGGGTCACATTAGGGCTAGACCACACAGTCGTTGTTGTAAATCTTCAACCTTAATCCAAACCCATTTGCCACTCCATTTTGTCAACTCGCAATACAACTCTAGATAGTAGCCAAGCAGCAGAAACCACAAAGTCAATATAGTCGTTTAATATTGAGCAATGATTTGTACAGTAATATGAGGCAACGAATAATGCTCTTACTTACTATTGAATTTTGTATTATTTACTCTTAACTTTGTATTGTTGTT
>JAGFPH010000032.1:1231352-1257627 GCA_018207615.1 Philaenus spumarius
ACAAAGTCAGGAATTTGTAATAATTGAAGTGGTTATTTGAATGATTTCAATTTATATTTTCCACTAAAAAGCAATACATTTAGATAAAGTGATCATATTTTTAAGTCAAATTGATGTCGTAACTTTGAGAATGCATTAAAGTGATTGCACAATTTATTATTAGTTACAATTTCATTATTTTATTTACCATATCACCTATGGCATACATAATGTTCAGTCTTATTTTACGACGTGCTTAAAAGTATATTTGAAAAATAATCTAAATTATTAACATAGATTTAATTCTTCCAAGCAAATTAAATATACAACGGCCAAGCTATTTTAATTGTGTGTTTACATAATTAAAATTAAGATTAATTAGATAAGATAAACTTCCAGGACCTTAGAAGTCTAAAGTTTTCAGACGCAGAAAAAGTATTACCTAAGCGAAAAGATGTTTATTTAAAGAAGAATACATTTCCATCATTTAAGTTTTTCAAAGGTTTGCCAAGAAAAGGGACAAAGTATTAAGTTTATTTGAGTTTGGAAAGATTCCATGTTGAATTTCAATGAGGAAATAGATGAATGTTTTATGGTAATACAATATTCGAGCAAAAACTGAATTTATTAAAATAAAACATACGTTTTGAGTAAATAAAGCTTAGTTTCAATTTGAATGTAAAAAATATGTATTTCTTAATTATAAGGAATAGTTTGTATGATTCGGTAACCATTGTGCAATATTAAAAAAATTATTTTAACTAGCGATTAAATCCGATCTAAATTTCGCCACTGAACAAACACTAAATGTCCACAAAAAAAGGATTTCAATAAAGAATAGAGTTTAAAAAAATATCGGTCGACTAAATAGGTAGCAATAAGTCTATTCTGTTCTCATTAACATGTCTTATGAATAAACGTCCGCCCAATCTGCAAAGGATGTGCATTTTACTGAGCCACAATTATTTATTTTATTGGTTAAGTTTCTATGTTGTTCATAGTAGATAGTCTAGCTGTGTACATGTATTCACTGCAAAAATATATTCCTGCTAATTTACAGATTATCCACAATATACATCGAATTTTTTATAAACTTCTAATAGTTAAATTAATTACTGTACATTAATTACATATACATTTAAAAAAAACATGATAAAACAAAGCCAAAAGGAGATTTATAAATATTAGTAAAAGTTTCATCAAAATCAGATAGGCCTATTTATTAAATAAAAAAACTAATACACAAAATCCATACAATTTTTGTTTTCCATTCCTGTACTCGTAGGATATATAAATTATTGTCTAATAGTTGGAATATAAAGAACAAATAAAGGTAATTAAATAAATAAAACTATTATACTACTAATATAAAGTTGTTTTATAATATAGTTTATTTTGTAACTTTTTTTCAAGTTTTCCATCATTAAATTCACTTTATTTCCCTTTTCCCTCTCTCTCGACAAAACATCAAATAACTTGCTACATTTTGTTAGTGTAACGTTTACTTCTACCGATGAATACAGAATACTATATAGTATTCTGTATTCATTGCTTCTACTTTAAAATTCTCATTTCAGTTTGTTTCTACTCTGTTTATACAATACAACTTGTTATACAATACAAATAGTGTCCTTAAAAGTTATCTTCGTTTTATAACAAAGTATGCATTGTTAAAAAGCAAAGTGACACAGCAACTTTTAACGATATACACATTTTGAACAACCCGACACGACATTACGTTGTGTACTTTGAACCGTGAACATATGCGAGCTCATTAGCGAAATATCTGAGTGAATTATAACGCGTGTTGGTGAAAACGGATGCTCAATCAGATGAACTTTTTTTATAGCGACAAAGTATTATTTGATATAAATAAGTTAAACTAAAATTCGGATTATGGTGGTGGTTATTCAACTGCACTTTACTCATTTTAGATTAAGACTAATTTTAAAAAGTGCAGTTTTTTACTAGTCGATTTTCATTTTATACAATTGATTTTGGATTCTCCAAAATAAAGATCATCCTAATTAAAACGTCAGAAACATTTTCAGGTTCTGCTAATAGTTGGCCAATTATTAAACATAGCTGAGATGTAGTAAAGATACGGGTTTTTTTTCTGATTGTAGCAGATTCCTGAGAACTAACAGGTAATATTTAGTACAGGTACAGTATTTAAAATGCTCAATATCCAGGCCATATTGTGTATTTTAGGCTACAATCTTTCAAAGCTGAATAATTATTTATTTTATGTTTGTCTACTACCAATTTAAGCCACTATATAGGCTATACTTATTTAAAAGATGACGAGTCGCCAAATGTAAATAAAATAATATGTAGTACAAAAATATGATCACTAATAATACTTTAAATAATTAAATTAATAAGAAAACTTATTTGTTTGTTTCATTCAAAAACTTCGCGCAATGAAACATTGTAATTTTAATTCAATTCTGCTTCAGATTAATTCCAAAATAGTTGTACAAAGTTTCAAATTTGTATTATTTAAGTAGGTAAGTATAAACGCATATTAAAAAATGTATTTACAAAATTAAGTAAGAAATAAATGAATAAATTAAAATAATGTGCGTGTATTTCAATCTTTAGATCTAAAATTGTTCTATGGTGAATACAAAATTATATTTACTAGTTTCTATTGTGGTCGAAATTCGACCAATAGTATTTGTAAAGTATCGAAATTCAAATTGTTTTCATATAGTTGATAGGCATTTTTAAATATTTACTTTGACGCTATGAGAAAATGACTGGGCAAGGGCAAAGAGGAAGCTTCATGGAATCAATGATAAATATTTAGTTAACAATGAAATTCCTTAGAAGTAAACAATTCAACTATTAAACGGTAGAATAATTTAACAAATAAACTAGTGACAATTCAATTTGAAAGAAATGGAAACAACGCAAAGTAATTTGTCTGGCAAATTTTTTTGCCAATATTTTTCCGTTCTGGGTAGGCTAAGAGGTACCACAGCCATCAAATTTTTATGGGAAAATCATGTGCATATGAAAAATATAAACCATGATCTACAAAATCCATTTTTATATTTATTTTCAACCAACAGCATATAATAACAGATAAAATCAGCTGTTTCAAATAACCAGCTTGGCAACACAATTTTAGGTTAGGCCTAGTTGTTTTATTTTAGCGGCCTTACCGGCAACCTACACACATCAGATTTTTGGTACCTTTCAAATTATATTAATTTAATTTCTGTCCTTTTATATAATTAATACTAAAAAAAATGTACTTAAATTTTCGATGTTCACGTATTAATATTATGATTTTTTAATTACTATAAGTATTTTCTTTTGAAATATGTATATTTTCTTATCAATTTTTGGTATGAAAAGCATATTTGCCTAAAATATAATGTTGCTTTCATAAAACTGTATTCAAAATCAAGTTTTACTAAATGAGAAACTAACAAAAACTCCAAAAGTACTAATTATCGCGTTTTCTAAATAAGTTGTTCTTTTATTTATTGAATTCCCATGGTTAGATTTTGGGTTAGATCAGATGGATACTCATAAGTTCAGAATTGAACCTTTTACGCAGGTTGCTTAAAAGTTAAATCGACAATAAATTGTTATTAAGTTGAATCAAAATTGGGGAAACTAATGAAAATTTAAGAATACACAAATTTGAAGACTAAATGTTTTTTTAAAATTATAAGACAGAAATATAATAACCATACATTGACTCTGTTATACTTACTTAATCAAATATCCAAGCACAAAACTAGAGTTATTTAAACATAGCGCCGTCAAGCAAACTAAAACACATACTCGAGCACAAGTGTAAAACGAAGACTGCATCTTGCTAACTGAAGGGGCTTTGTGTTAAATAAAGCACTCACTAATATTTTGTGTATAAATATGTGAAAGAAATATTATTTATTCTTGTAAACTTCTTACATACTAAGATCAAAGACAACCAAAGACTTCTGTATGTTTTAATAGATTTTAGGAGAGTGTTTTCTAATGAAATTTTGATATTTTAAATGTGAAAATACAAATAAAAACAAAACATTTCAACCCCGAAAAATAATAATGATGAAGGACGTTAAACCAAAGAAGCTTTATAATATAACAGCTAAGCTTAAATTGATTAAACTCGGTGTAATTGTTTGTCATTTAATGCACTGCACGTTTTTTTACAATTATAATGTAATTGTCTCTATAGTTAATTAGAATACTTATAATTAGTACAATTATGTTTATATTATTGTTTACTCTCAATCTGTTATCTTTTGTTTTCTTGTCAATTTATATTTATTTAAAGAAGACAGACAATCCATGTCATAGATTTACGTAAAATATATAGATAAAAGAGAAAAATATTTTGTTTTGTAATAACAAAATTATATGGCTATATTATTATGGTATTTATTTCATGGGATCAGTGAGTGTGCTTAGTTCTTTTCAATGTAATGTATATATTTTATGTTATTTGTATAAATATGATTGTAACAAACCTAATTCTGTTCTATTCAATAAAATGCTTTCGTATGGCTGTTTCTTAAGCCCTAACTGTGTCTCACGTGGTTGTCATAGTTACAATTCAAACAGGGTTGTTCAGTTACAAAAACCAAGGTGGTTTTACAGTAGTTCCCCATAAGCGTCACTAATGCAGTATTGTAAATATGGAACGAACATATTGACCCTCTAAAACCTTTATAATATGTTACCTCTCGTGTCTGCACACAGATTGGATGTAGTTAATCAAATCTGGTGCCTCGTAATTATGCAAATATCCAACTCGCATAAGAGACTTTGATTTAAATAAAATTTTTGCAGTACCAATGGGTTTGTTTGGGATAATGCCACTGTTATCGGGATCGAACTAATGGGAACTGGTTTTATTGTACTGAGAGATAGATACAAACAGTTCTACACAGCGTAAAAAAGTTTATGTTTATGTTTCTATAACGTAACTTCATTTGATAAAATTTGAAACATTTTAATATTATGTTATATTGAAGTTGAATTGAGATAATGTATTTAAATAAAACATTAGAGAGAAACACTTGCGTCCATGTCAAACCTTTATAACATCATAGATAAATATTGTGCATGACTTGTGACATACATACTTAATAGAATAAAAAGTTGAATAACATTTTTCACAAATATGTTTATTATTCAAACACCATTCAATGACAATGTCACCATCTTTAATGATTCAAGAATAAATATAATTTCAACTTTGTATCTCGAATATCACTAAGGACGTTTCCATTGGCAACACATTTGTGTAAATAAACGTATTCATTGAGTTCAAATTGTATTATATTAAAGATAATTTAAAGTTATATCTCTTGCTGTCTTTCGTAAGGTACAATATACAAAAGTATTTTATTAGAAACAAATTATAGGATGAAGCTAAGGTTTCTATACGTACAAAGGAATATTATCTTCGTATGCAACTCATTTTCGTAAAGCTTGTAAAAAGGGTATTTATTGTTTATAATATTATT
This sequence comes from Philaenus spumarius, assembly GCA_018207615.1. Taxonomy (NCBI): domain Eukaryota; kingdom Metazoa; phylum Arthropoda; class Insecta; order Hemiptera; family Aphrophoridae; genus Philaenus; species Philaenus spumarius. The sequence continues at coordinate 1,236,824 of JAGFPH010000032.1, forward strand.
GTATGAAGATATTTTATTTACTAAAATAAAACCGTAATAACCCATGTTAAGATTATATTTCTAATTTTATTATAATATCTACTATTTTATAAAAATACCTTTTACAGCTTATATTAATTAGTTTTAAATTATATTTTAAGTTAGAGCCATAACAAGAGGTACTTCAATGAAAATCCCTTAAGATTTAATTAACGTATTTGCTATATATTTCTACTCAATTTACCTAGTTTGAATTTAATTTAAATTTTTAATTATATTGTTTTAAAATATTTAATACAATTTTATTCCGTCCACAAGAACTTTCCTTATACGCAATTAAACTAGTATCCATTGAGAGCTATTGATTTCTTAATCAGATTAATTATATATATTACTATAAATGTCCGACGCATGGAAAATGCTGAAATTGACCGGAAAACTTAAGATATTCCAGTGATGTTAGTATAAATCCGAAATGAACTCTCAAATCGCAGATAAATCTTGGGATTGTCAATATGCCTTAGAAAATTTTAAAAAGTATTTAATTAAGAAAGATAATTAGAACTTTTATTGCTGGATTTTGAAAAAATCTCAACACTTGCTAGTGGACTTTGGTAAAAGTAAGTTAGCACATCTTGATGACTCAGTTTCAATGGCTAGTAGTAATGTGCTATCATGGGCGATACGCTCGTTTGCCAAAACAGTTTGGTGAATAAATCCTAAGTTCGAAATACAAAGGGTCTTAACTTTTACCAGCTCTAAAAAAAGCTCGAATCTCTTTAGGTTTTCGGACTTCTTCGACATTTATGGGAAATTTCTATATTTAACGGTAAATTTCAAGTTTCCTGTGCCGCACATTTACAGTACAAATACAAACTTAAGTTATCTTTTGTCCCAAGTTTACATCGCATTTTAACCTATTTAGCGTTTTTATACTCGCAAAATATTGTTATTAAACAAGCTTTCAACATTTCATATTGGCTTACTTTATCAATTATTGTTTCTATTTGAACGAAATTGTTCTGTTTTATTTTAGTTGCTACTTTTACAGTACCAAATAATTTATTTCCTTACAAGAGTAACACTTAAAATATGTTTAAGGAATACAATACCCTAATAAATGGCATTTAGCTGTGGTGACTGTTTATGTGTTGGTGTGTTTGTGTATATTCACATTTTACGCATTTTAGTCCAATTTGGTCCAAATTTGGTACACACGTTGGATGTGTAAGTGGCTCGGACAAGTTCGTTAGCCAAAAAAGTCCAACACTTTGAAGCCCTTATTTTGACAGGAAGTAATTTTGTTTTGCGATTTTCGTACTACAATTAATTTTTTTGTGGGATTTATGTAAAAATATAAATATAGAGATTATTCAACAGTTTGTTTTTTTACACGACCTTATAGCTCGTTCAGTTCCTCCAAAATCGACCAAAACGTAAAATACCAAAGAAGTACTTGGTTCAAATCTACTAGGGGGATTTTATCTTTGGTCAGCTTCTGTTAAGAGGCCGTCATCTGTGATGCAAACCGCTGCGAGCGAAGCAAAGCAGTAAAAAATCCGAAGCCACAAGGTCAAGGTGCAAGCGAGCGGAACGAAGCAGCGCGTGGGCCGTGACTGGTGTCGGAGGTGCAAACAAATTCAACTAATATATTTCGTACACGGAGGCAGCTATTCAACGTCTTCGTCAGTAGACCAATTCAAAAACAGTTGGTTAAAACCCTAAAATCATATAAACTTAATTTTGGAATTCGCTCAACTAACGCTAGCGGTTCAGCTTCGTGGTAGAATTATTTAATTTTAATGAACTAAACACGCTTAAGTACATGACGATAATAATAATTGATAAATACAATATAGGGGTAAAAGAATGATATTATTATTTTATTGTTGGCCGAATGTAAAGATTGGAGGTATTAGCTGTTTAGTTGTGAAAGTATTTTAAAATGAATTGGTAAATGACTGCTAAGACAAAATAATTCGACCACGCAGCTGAAACGCTAACGTGAGTAGAGCAAATTTCCAAAATTAAGTTTATAGGCCTATGTTTTAGGGTTCCCAGCCAACAATTTCGGAAATAGGTCTACTCACGACGGTATGAATATTTGTACGAAATATATTAGTAGAATTTGTTTGCGCCTAAGCCTCCAGCTTCGTTCGACTCACGCGCTCCTTCGTTACACTCGCAGTGGAAAAACTCGCTTTGAGAGTTTGTACCTCAATCTTGTGGCCTCGGGTTATGAGATTCGCTTTGAACGGGGTACTTTGATAGTATTTTACGTTTTGATTGATTTTTGGGGAACCAAAAGGTCGCGTAAAAAGCAACATGTGCAGAATAACAGCCTACATTTATATTTTTAGGAAAAAACTCTAAAAAGAAATCATTCTCATAGGAAAAATCGCAAAAGTTTTTACCTCCGGTAAAAAAACGTACTTCCGATTGTGTGATTGTTTTGGCTAACGAGCTCGTCTGAGCGACGTAGACAACCAATATGTATACCAAATTTGGTTCAAATCGGACTTAAAATGCGGCCGCTAGAGTGCGAACACATATATCACATATATTATTTCTCAAGGCCATTTTTTTGTCGGTACGCCATAACTTCCTTAATACATCATCAAATTACATAAATGTGGCATCATTTTAAAGCTTTCCTTAACCGCTACACCGGAAAAATATACAAAATACAATTATAAGGACAAATACAAAAAAAAGAAATAGAAAATTCGAAAGTAACAGTGATGTAAGATCAAGTAAGTTGTAGGGATATTTTCCTTGCGTTGGCAACACTGATAGTAGAAGGTAAATGTAGGTTCTGGTGCAAGGTCATTTGAAGGTCATCCATATACCACACATGCCTAAGGTCATTGACCCCAATTACCCGGTCATTGACCCCTAATTTGCATAATTGGCCCCCTAATTTGCATAATTTTGGTAATTGACCCGCATTCCTGCATACTTTCTCTAATTAACCGGTCATTGACCTTGACAGTCGATGACGTCACAAGGCACTTACCGGTCATTGACCTTGACAGTCGATGACGTCACAAGGCACACGCGCGGGCATCAAGGCCACCCAGTGATGACGCACGCACGGGTTTCTCCCGTCAAGGCTAACACGTCCGCAAGGCTATGCCCGGTGATGACACATGCAATTAGGTTCACAAAGTTGGTTTTTCCCGTCAAGGCTAACACGTCCGCAATTATTTAGCAAGGTTACCCGGTAATAACACAAGTTGTTTTTCTCGTCAAGGCTAACACGCCCGTACCCGATAAGTGGTTTTGTTTGCAACACAATGTCGCAAGACGTAAATTCCCGTCAAGGCTACCAGCGATAAACATTCAATAACATCCGCAATTAGTGTCAATTATTTTTCAAGGCTATTAGCGACAAACATGTTTCTCAATGTAAATTCCCAAGGCTGTGACAATGTACGCTTTCCTGTTTCACAATTGTTTTTGTTGAAGGTGAACAAGTCGGACTACGATATATAAACAGAATGCTCGGTGCAAGAGTTTAGTTCTGCTACCGCCAACGAATACAAGAGTAAGTACTTTTATATTACAATTATAATAATAATTTTAATGAGTACTAACGAAAAATTACAATTTTTTTAAATTACTGAAAATGCTTATTCACCTGAAAAAATGTCGCCTTTTGCGGCTGGATTTGATTTAAGAAGTGCATATGATGTTATTATACCAAAACATAATAGACAATTAGTAAAAACAGATTTGGTAATAATAGTTCCGCATAATTGTTACGGGAGAATTGCTCCAAGATCTGGATTAGCAGTGAAAAAATTTATTAATGTTGGTGCCGGAGTAATAGATAAAGATTATCGTGGTAACGTTCAGATATTACTTTTTAATCATTCAGAATTTGATTTTTTAATAACTAAAGGTGACAGAGTAGCACAATTGGTTTGTGAAGTTATAGCTTATCCTGAAATTGAAGAAATATTTTTAATTGATCAAACAGAACGAAATTGTAACGGATTTGGATCAACTGGAACTTGACATGAATTTACTAACGTTATTTGAACTATCTGCTATAGAAATATGTAAGCAAGTTTTAATAGAAGATATTCATATAGATGAACTGCAATTACCTGTTTCTATTAAACATCATTTGAAAGAAAATTTTTCAATCTATTTAGTGCAAGTGAAATGTGATTTCAAGGGTTATGAGTTTTTAGATATTGATTTTGAAAATATCACTATTACAGATTTTTTTATGCTGTTGAACCTTGGTTCTGTTACCGATGTACCACCATTCATTCTCCGTCGAAAATATTATTCATTCAATTCAAAACATCCTCATGCTGGATTTGATAAATAAATTATTTTATTTCAGAAATGGATGTTGTTAATTTATTTTGCGGAGATGAACTTCGCAGACTTTTTAAGCTCGAAGAAGAAGAAGAAGAGGGGGAATTTAAAATTGATTGGGAGGTATATTTTTTCGAACATTTTGAAGAGCACCTGGAAGAAGAAGAGGATATTCCACTAGAGTGGGAAATTGAAATTTATTTTGAAGAGAGGGGGTGGAGGGGGAATTGATATATAATAAACAAATTCTGTGTATATGACTTTATTATTTCATTTACCCTATATACCCACGTATAAAGGTGTTAGAGGTGTTATTACTTAATTTGAGAACAAACAACAACAACAAAAAAATGCTTATTTATTTTGCATTTCTTTATTTGTTGCCAAGCGGTTTAGCAGAAGAAAATTGTACATCGTTTGCAATAAAGTATCTTACGGATTACGGTTATTTATCATCTTCTTCGGAAAATGCTTCCGATTTTTCTTTTATCGATATGAAGACTGACGCTTTGTTCGGATTCCAAGAATATTATAATATTACAACTGACGGTGAACTTAACAATCAAACCTTAGAATTGATGATGACAAAAAGGTGTGGTGTAGCAGATGAAATTTTTAGTTTTAGAACATCATCAAAATGGTATAAGAAACAGATGCGATGGTATTATATTGGTGTGAATAAACAATTGACGGATTTACCTGAATTAGCTTTTAAAACTTGGGCAAAGTATACAGATCTTGAATTCATACATGACAGACAGAATCCTGATATAATGATTTCTAATAAAAGAGGACGGCATAGGTATCAAAAAGATGGTACTGTTTGTCCATACGATTTAGATGGTCGCGGTCAGATTTTAGGTCATTCTTTTTTTCCCACGAAAACCGGTTCTCAGGTTGAAATACATATGGATCTGGATGAAGCTTGGTGTTTGGAAAGCGAAACTGAAAAATGTGCTGATGATACAACGAGTATATTTTCGGTTTTAATTCATGAAATCGGGCATTCTTTAGGAATTTCACATTCAAGTGATAGAAACTCGATAATGTACGCATATTACAAAAAAGCGGATACAAACCTTACAACAGACGATGTTTTAGCGATAGAAAGTTTGTACGGGAAAAGAAAAATTGTTACCTCTACTACCACCACCACCACCACCACCACCACTACCATCACCCCTACCGCTGTCTCACAACCCTCAGCGACTCCTAGCGCGTCAAAACCCGATCTATGCGGAGTAAAAAATATCAACACATTTTTAATAATCAATCAAGAACTTTACATTTTTTATGAAAAATGGTTTTGGATTGTTCCACTCGATGGGGAAGAGGAAATTAGCAACCCGCAATTGATAAGGGACTGGTTACACTTTTTACCAAACGATTTTGAAAAAATAGATTTTATCTACCAAAGACCAAACGGTGCTGTTATAATGATTATAAAAGAAAAGATATATATGTTGGAAATTCCATCTCTACATCTTGAATACGGTTACCCAATTGATTTACAATCGTTGGTTCAAAGAGTAAATATTAGAGTGCAAGGTGCTGTCAATTCTTATTTAGGTAAAACATATATTTTCTTTGACGATAATTACTATATGGAAATTGATGAATGTAAATTTCGCGTTTTAAAATATGGCCAAATTTACAAAACTTTTATAGGAATTCCCTCCTCTTTTGATTCTGTTTTCAGATTTACAAACGGAAAATTATATTTCTTTAAAAACAACAATGTGTTCGAATATGATGAGTTTTTAAACTCTGTAAGTCAAGTGAAAAAGAATGAACTATCAATTTTTGGAATTCAAAAATGTTTAGAATCAAAAAATAATACAAATATATTGACGCGAATCAAAAAACTTATCGATTCCCATCTTTTAGCGGTCAGTTAAATTTGTATTGTCAACGAGGAAGGACCTATGGAGAACGAACAGGTCATCCTAGAAATAAGTAAATTGCGTAGAAATATAAAAGAAAAACACCGAGCTCTAACGCGCGGTATTTTATATTCAGAAGCGATGTTGGAAAAACAATTTAAACCTATTGTAGATCCTTTGAAAAAACTCGTTTCCGAAAAGGAACAAAATCTAGATGCTGACGTTGCAAAATTGGTAGATGTAGAAAAAAACCACTAAAACGTAGATACATATTGGATTCGACAGAAGAGGAGGAGGAGGAATTGGATCCCGAGAGTATTGGAAGATCCGATGTAAAACGTAAATTTGTACCCCCACCGCAAGGTTTAAAACGTAAAAAATTGGTAAACAAGTCTCGCGAATACTATGCAGATGAGGAGGAGGATTATGATTACGAAGATTACGCTAGAACCGAATCCCGAAAACGGATAATGCCTCGGCACGAACCGCCTATGGATGATGAGGAAATTGAAGATAATGAAATGGAAACCCTCCCATCCACCGCAACACCGGTGGGTGAAGATGTTTATGAAACTCGAGAGACTGGTCAGGATCTGATGAGTACAACGGAAGGCAGAAAAAGTATTACCGATTATATAAGAGAAACTTTTACAGGACCAATTTCGAAAAAATATTTTGTAAAATTAATTGATGGTGGTAGGAAAATAGATAAAACGTTTGGAATTCATATCGATGGTAATACATGGAAGATGGGTAATCAAATATTAAAGATGGTAGGTGATGATTTAATTATCAATGAAAAATATTATAAAGGAACCGACGGTCTATACGAATTAATCATTATGAATGACCCCGATCCATTTATTTATACAAAAGAGGATCTCTCGGTGTATGGAGATATTTTACACGAAACAAATGTATACCGTCAGGACTATTCCGCTATAGGGAAGGTGAAATCGAGTAAAAGTAAAAAATATAAAAACATAATATCAAAATTAATAAATAAAGTTGGCAGTGGTGGGGATATGATATTAAAACCATCTTCTAATTATGTCTACTGGAATGATCCAAATGAGTTGTGCGAAAGATTAAAACTGTTATTTGCTTCTCAGAGAGCGGGGAATACGGGTCACGCCAACGAAATTGCATCAATTCTCGAAGAACTGGTCGAAGCAGGAATAATAATTAAAGAATGAGTGTCGATAAATTTGGTCGTCATTCTGTAAAACGTTTTAAAGGTGCGCAAGGACCGCCTGGAATGGGATTTCAATTGACAGAAAAAGGTAATTATAATATACAAAATAAAAGATTGACAAGCGTTGGGAATCCAATAGGCGGCAGGGATGCTGTTAATTATCACACTGTTAAAAGATTTTGCCTAACAGGAGATAATTTTTACGATGGAAATAAAAAGAAAATCAGTAACGTCTCACCACCGGCAACCGACAATGATGTTGTAACAAAATCATATTTAGAGAAAAATTCTGTTCCTGTTAAAACAAAGGAGGGTCATTTTTCATTTTCAAATAAAAGATTGAAAAATGTTGATCAACCTGAAGCGGACGATGATGTTGTAAATTTAAAATATTTAAAAGATAATGTGTACATGAAAAAAACACCAAAAGCCGATTCAGATGCTGTTAATTTGGGTTACTTGAAAGACAACACCTATATAAAGACTGGGGGAAATGTCCTTGACTTCAATAATAAACGGCTCAGTCATATACAAACCGAGGAGCTGTACGACGCTGTATCTCTGGGAAAAGTGTTACAATTGTTATATTTATCTTATTTAAGAGATTTACGTGACAGCGATAAAAACTTGAAAACTTACCCCGATTGGCTCAGTACGTTATGGGTAAGACCAGAACAGGGTCTTGTATTCAAAACCAACTAAAACGGGGACGCGGTTTAATTAGTGATGTCATAAACAAGGCTATTGATATTCTTCCGATAGAACTTCATTTACCGGGCTATCAGTTTTGCGGGCCGGGAACAGCTCTCGCAAAGAGATTACATCGCGGTGATTCCGGCATTAATAAACTAGACGTCGCCTGCAAAGCACACGATATTGCGTACAGCAAATATAGTGATACCAAGAATCGTGCAATTGCGGATCGAAAACTTGCCGAACGGGCCTGGGAACGTGTTAAAGCATCCGACAGTGGACTGGGGGAAAAAACTGCAGCTTGGGCGGTAACCAATATCATGAAGATGAAACAAAAATTTGGTGGAGGAGGAGGGGAGCAAAATGAAATATTTAAATTACTTGCAGAGGTTGCAAAAAAGGTAAAAAAGAATAATAATAATAATAAGAAAAAGAAAAAAGGAAAAGGATTGTATGTGCGTCCGTATAAGGGAGCAGGTTCAAAGGTTCAGAAAAAAAAAAATCTCTACTCGTCGAAGATGATTGAATCTATACCATACAAACCAATGTCAACACTGGATATAATAAAGTATGCAGAAAAATTTAAAATTCCCTATTTTAGAGGAGTTTTTATGCGCGATACGCTTCCGAAATTACCGTTAGTAAATGAGACGGCAGTAGTGAATTTGGATAACCTTAAAGGTGATGGTACTCACTAGGTGTGCTATAAAAAGCGTGGAAGTCGTGTAGATTATTTTGATAGCTTTGGTAATCTGCGCCCACCTGCAGAATTAGTGGAATATCTACAGAGACAATATCCTGTACTAATAAGGTATAATTACGAAGCGCGCCAAAAGAGATTGAACACCTTCAATTGCGGTCATTTGTGTTTAGACTTTCTAGCAACAGCATGATTTGTATATCGGGAAGAAGCTCATATTTTACGTGCGAATTTTTCCCTCCCATAGATCTTTCGTCTTCGAAACAATGGGAAATTGGATTAGTCGATTTAATGACATACAATTCTATTCCAAATATAGAGAAAAATGTAAACGATAAATTCTATTACGGAAAACCAGAAGAATCGATTACGCTTCCCGAAGGAACGTATGAAATTGATGATATTAAAGATTATTTGGATGGGGAGCTGAAAAAGAAAAATAAACAGAGCTCGTTACAGATTAAAGCCAACAATAACACTTTAAAAACAGAACTTTTCTGTTCTGAAGTTGTACACTTTAAACAGGATACTATCGGTTCGCTGTTGGGTTTCGATCAAGACTCGAAGTTGGAAGCGGGTAAATGGCATGAATCACCAAATCAAGCAGCCATTGTTAGAGTGGACGTCATACGAGTCGTATGCGATATTGTAAGAAATTCATACAAGGACGGTGTTGAGGGTCACGTATTACACGAGTTCTATCCGGTAGTCGAACCGGGGTATAAAATAGTTGAGAAGCCTGCATACGTAATATATTTACCAATAGTCTCGCAAGGATTGCTTTACAAAATAAATATTAAATTGGAAGATCAATATAACCGATTGGTTAACTTTAGACAGGAAAACGTAATCATTCGCCTTCATTTGAGAGGGGTTAAATAATGGTGTTTATTTTTACGAATAATTTATTACCACCAGCACCGATACCGCGCATTCATCATTCAAAGCTCAAAGAGGTAACACGGGATAATCTGTTGTTTTTAAAATCGATTCCCGGGTACAGATTAAATCATGCTAAACGTTAATTCGGCTGTACACAGCAGCGAAATTGTTACAGACTATGGATGGCATTCACATTCGCCCTACTCATCAAATTCGTATGGAAATAGCGATGAAATAAGGATTCCTGTACATCAACAGGATGTGTATACGTTGCCGAGTAAAAGTTACTTGCAAATTGAGGGAATGGTTGTAAAAGAGGACGATACATCGGCGGCAACGACAACAAAATTTGTTAATAACGCGCCAGCATTTCTGTTTGAAGAAATACGATACGAACTGTGCGGAACGGAAATAGATAGAGTTAAAACCGTTGGACATACAACGTTGATGAAAAATCTTCTAACCCTACGCCCAGAAGAAAAAAAGTTTTTAGGAAATTGGGGTTGGTCAACAGGTGCTCAACCTTTTGCTCTGGAAACCGATGGAAAATTTTCATTCTGCATACCGCTCCGACTCCTACTCGGTTTTGCCGAGGATTACAAACGTATAATTTTAAACGTTAAACAGGAGTTGATTTTATTGAGAGCCGCAAGCGATAAAAACGCTATTCTTCAATCGACGGCTGATAATGTAAAAGTAAAAATTAATAAAATCGTATGGCGGATGCCGTACATAAGAGTTGTGGACGAGGAGAAACTATCTCTGCTGCGAATGACCGAAAGAGATGAAACAATCTCGATTCCTTTCAGACGTTGGCAAATGCACGAATATCCAATTCTTCCAAAAACTAAATTTCAAACTTGGACGGTGAAAACATCATCTATGGTGGAAAAACCTCGCTACGTAATAATTGGTTTTCAAACCGACAGGAAGGATTCTCAGACCAAGAACGCAGCCCATTTTGATTTCTGCTCTATTGAAAATGTAAAACTCTACTTGAATTCAAAATATTATCCATACGATAATATGAATGGAAACAAAGCTGTAATGTACGATTACTTTTCAAGATTTCAATCGTCCTACTACCAAGGAAGCAGCGATCAACCTTTCATCGATCGACAAACGTTTCTCAATAAAACACCTCTATTCGTCATTGACTGTTCAAGACAATCGGAAACTTTGAAAACAGGATCCCTCGACGTGAGAGTCGAGATGCAAAGCAGCGCAGACTTCCCGGATTCTACCGCATGCTACTGTTTAATTATTCATGATGCACTTATGCAATACTCACCTTTGTCAGGAATTGTAAGAAAAATTATGTAAATAAAGATTCTTTTTACCAGAACTTGTGTGTATTTATTGGATAGTAAATAAGAACACCAAATATTAATATAAGTAATTTATTAGTTTTAAAAAAATACAAAATATTAAAAAGAGGGCGTGACGTTAAAAAAAATAGTGGCCAATACTTATGGTACCCGTGACTCTAAACGTTTCGCGGAGTCTGTCGATGTGAGCATCGGCATACTCCACAAAAGGTAAAGTTTTCGGAATACCATAGTATGAGTACGTACGTACCCTATTTGGAATATTAAAAATATGGAAAAAGTCTAAAAATATTTTCAACTTTGTGTCTGGAACAATCAGTTCCAAACCCACAGCCGATTTCTTTATAAATTCGATTAAATCTTTTAATTCCGAAATTGATAAAAATGGGCGGCCAAAACCCCCAATCTTAAAAGTTGTCACGCCCACTCTTACACATAACACATCCAACAAAACAAAATGGCTGGCGGTTAAAAAACTAAACATATTCCGCCTCCACCGGAAACTGCTCACAGGCAAAATTTCTGAAACACAAAGTCAATCAATTAAATAATGACCATATGCCAGTGTTGTAATCCCATCTTCACATATATATCTTTTATCATCCTCCGAGCTTAATGCTAATTTATCAACAGTAATTGATTGAATATTATGTTTTCTCGATCTAAACAGTTTCATTTCCTTTCTAAGTTTAACACCTTCAAATAAACATTTCTTGTAATCTTCAAAACAAATTTGTTTCTTAACCACAGGTTTCGTTACACCTTTTGCTTTTTTTGTCACCTCGTCGTTTACAGTTTTAAATGTGTACAATTTCGGGCGTAAACCCACAAATTCTGAGATTACAACACCCATACATTCGTCTTTGAAACAGCCCAGTTTCTTTTTATTTTCTGTTGAATAGTTCTTATGTTCGGGAGGATAATCAGATATATCGAAATATTTTTTCATTTGTAAAAGATCTTCGTATACGTTTTCTGTAAAGATTTCGTAGAAAAAGAGTCTGTGTCTAGATACATCAGGTTTACAGTTTTATTTTTGTAAATTTTTTTTATAATTTCATAATGAAATTCGTACATATGATATTTACTTAGTTCTAAAACAGAGAAACCGATGTATATAGGTTTATTGAATAAAATTTTCTCTTTACCACATTCGATAGCGCAAAGATTTTCATTATAAATTATTCTATTCAAAAAATTTGGTTTTGAAATCAATCGTTTCAATCGTTTTTCGTTGTTAACAAGTTCGAGATTCATCCTTTTTCTAATATTTTCAATGCTCTTTCCAAACATTGCATTATTTAACAACTTGTAAAAATCCTTTTCAAAATTATTTTTCGCCTCTTTCCTTTTCTCTGTGTTAAACGAAATATAAGGCGCCAACCATTTACTTTGATTGAATTTCAATATCCTATGTATTTTTTCAACAACAAGCCCATTCCTAATAGCTTGTTTAAGGTTCATATAGTGGCATATGTAACGCTCTTTTATCTCTAGTGTTGTCAAAAGTTTTTCCTGTTTTGATCCGGACGGAATTGTGCGATCCGGAAAAAATGGTAGATCATTATGAGAATTGTGTAAATAACTCGGATAGTCTACATCGCATTCAATTATATAACCTTCATTTCCCTCATCCTCGATTTTGTTTACATCAAAGTTTTTTATTTCTTTGCGGCTCAACCATTCAAAAGAGTTTTGCGGCATAGGTTTCGACATTGCGTAACCATACAAGTTGTTTGCATCTATGTAGATTAAGTAGGAATTTGGTTTTTCCGGATCATACGAGGCGATGTACGGATTATTTGCTTTTGACCATCTTTTTGGACAGCTTGTTATACCGCCTCTAATTCCTCTCTCTATAAACATATACATATCGTAATCCGTGATCAGATCCAATTCTATTTTTGTATATTTTAACATCGCATCAAATGTCAAACTGGGTACCGACAGGTAATACGCAGGATCAACACCATAATTATCTAAACAAATGTTGCGAAAATTTTCAAATATATCTGCGAGCAAAAGCACATCCGTGCGCAAATACAAATCGCTGTATTCGCCCAAAGTCTTGCATTCGAAACGTTCCCAAACTTTTCTTGCATGATTGTAATCGTCCTCGCTTACGTTCTCATCGGCGATGCTGTTATAAAAAAACTCCTTTTTTGGTAACTCTGTTTCATCCAACCTTTCCCAGGAATCTGTATATTCATAGGGATAGACACCCTTTCTCGTTACAAGATCTAGATCGTCCGTAAAAAATTGAGATGTATGAAAAAATCTATCTTTTGGAAGATTATTCGCAAGACGGGCTAAACTATCACTTAGAAATCTGAAACTGTCTAGAAACCTTAATTTTATTCCGCTCGCAGTCTGTTTGGAAAAAGATATATATTTTTCAGAAGTATTTGGGATTACACCAATTTTTTCACTATCACAACCCAATTGACGAACAATAAAATGTGAATCATAATTAGAACTGCCGTGAATAAATACGGGAAGATAGCGTTGATTTTGTCTTTTCAAATTACAATCATTACATAATACATTTCTAAATTTACCAGTGAAATGACAATGATCTCTTACACGTGGATGTAATGCAGTAAAGTCTCTATTACAAGATTCGCATTGCGTAGCCAGTTTTACTCTACGCTTTTCATCACGGCTAAGAGGGAGAAGAGGTATATTAGTTTCCGAAAATAAATCACCAATTAGATTTGCTATAGAAATTAAATAGTCCATAAATTTTGCAGCAGCATCCTTACCCCGATAAAAATATGGGTCGGAAGGTAAATTAGACGAAATAGAGTCGGGGAGGTTCTGGTGAACCAAATAAACACAAAAACTCATTGGTTCGTGGTCACTATTTACTTTTGTAAATTGAGAATCAATTTTATCTACTTTTTTCAGTATACTTTCAAAATCACAATATGCCACAATAGGAATTCTAAAACTGTGGTGAAAATTTGAAAACTTTAAAACCGAATCTTCTTTTGGCATAACACTTGTTACAGGTTTATTAATACAACAATCTTTTTTATGTATTTTTAATTTTTTACGCGAATCTCCTCCCTGAAAACGTGTAAAACAGCGTTTACAAAATAACATAATTTCTTCATGCTTGGTAATCTGGCTACGCACTAATCGCGAAAAATTCTTAATATAACAATAGTGATTTACATTATTACAAGAAATTAGTAACAAGTCAAAATGATTTCTTCTCTGTTTTAAAGATATTCAAGGATAAATTGTATTTTTTCCATTTACTCCATATACGTTTACACTAACGCCTATATTTTGTTTTTCAAACACTTCTATTTGTTTTAAAGATACAGGAAAAGTAATTCCGCTAAAGTTAAATTTACCAGTTAATTGTTGATATCTTTTATCCACTCTTTCTAAATTTACTCCTTCAACATAGCGTGAAAGAATAGCCCATTGAAAACATTTTTCATCCCGCAAATTCTTAGGATTAATAACAGCTTTTTTATTTTCAATAAATTTTGGAAGGGGAATATATGAACTTCCTCCAAGCGGATTGTATTTGCTGAATCTCAAAAGAAGTCCGTCTACAGAGAGCAGAATCTAGCCACTTCCCTTTCCCTGATATTCGTTTTCTTCCAAACAAATTTTTAAAAACATTTCCGATAAAAGTTCATCGATTGATGAGTCTTGAAAAACCGGAACATTGATAGTTTTAAAAGCTCTATTCTCTACAGTTGTATCGGGCAACATTGGTTTAGTATAAGTACATTCTACAATAATATTAAATTTTAAAGGTGTTTCATATTTTAATAATATATTTTCAATTAACAGTTTCATTTTTTCACCATTTCCAATTAAAAATGAACAAACATCCTTATATCTTGCATTATTGTTTTTTAGATAATATGTTTTCAAAACACCTCTAAAAGCGTTTTCAATTTCCATAAACTCGCCGTTTTCATACCGTAGTCCCAATCTATATTCCTTTCTTCTTAAATCCATATTATTTATTTAAGTTCTGAAGATTCAATTTTAACGTTTTGAATTTTTAAGACTTTCTCACAGGCATTTGCTAAAATGTTATTAATGGAGTTATAAATTGCGATATCATTTAATAACAAATAACCTTTTTTGTTAATCTTTTGCCAATAATTTTTTTCAGTTGTGCATTCTTTTAAATCTTTTACATCGGTTATTTCAATTTTAATTAAATACGTTCCAGTCTCACCGGGAGTAGTAATTTTTTTCCTATCATTCAACATTTTTAACTGAAACTGTTGACTTATAAGAACGGAATCGGATTTTTTAGCCAATTTTTTTGAAAATATTTTTATAAAACTATCCTCATCCTCGTCCTCGCTCTCGCTAGATTCATCAATTTTCCTTTTTTTACCTTTACACTGTTTTGCAATATTACTTAATTTCTCTACAGCTTCGAGTGAAAATTTTTGATTAGTTTCTAAAATATGTTTTATTATAGTATTAATTTTAGTTAGCGATAATTCTTTGTCTTTTGATTGAACTTTAGCATATAAATAATCCAAAATATTTTGAACTACAATGAGCGGCTGATATAGCAAAGAATCATTCGAATTTCTAAATTCCTGTTTTACTATTCGATAAAATCTCTCCCACTTATTAACAGAAACTAATCCCAGCTTAAAAAGAATTGATACAATTTCACCAATACTAAACATACCAGTCAAAACAGTGCTGCTCTCTCCATTGAACGGCCCATTCGTTTGCTGTTGAAGTGCCGGTGGTGGTGGTTGGCCCGAAGGTCCAGCCTGTGGTGGTGGTGGTGGAGGAGGAGTCAAAGTCGGAGGTGAAGACGGAAGAATGTATTCCTCGTCAAACTCTCGAACGAAAATGCCAGCCATTTCTATAATAAATAGAATATAATATGACTATCAGTTTAAACAACTCTTGATGTTGAAATACAAAACAGACGCAAGTATACTCTTAGCGTTGTAATACAAACACACACAAGTGTTAATAGTTTATAAAATAACAACAAATACTTACTTAGTATGTTGAAGCAGATTTGAAACTATTGATGTCTGACTCTTGTAAGTCTCTCTTTATATACTATATCCCAAGTATTTCCCCTCCACAATTATACACGTGCATGTAGGTTTCACAATGCCAGAAAGTCCGGTTTGCGTAATATCCTTGTTATGTCCTTACTGGTCACTTAAGTTGTTTACAAAATCATATTTATTACTTGCTTCAATCAATTAGTGGTTTTTCCCGTCAAGGCTAACATGTCCGCAAGGCTTCCCGGTGTTGACGCAAGTTGTTTCTCCCATCAAGGCTAACACGCCCGAGCAAGGCTACCCGGTGATCAAGGTTAACACGTTCGCAAGGCTATCTGGTGCAATTATTTTAATAACATCCGCAATTAGTCGAGTGACAAGCCTGTATTTCCCAGTATCATTGAATAATGAGCCAATTAAAATTGTTTACAAGATTTGTATTTCCCCGTAGCAATTATTTATGTTTCACAACCTTCAATAAAAGCTAGAATCGACTTGGAATGTTACCAGTTAAAAGATGTTGTGTGTTAAAAGGCGTCAGAGTTTTTCAGCGTCCGATTTTATTTTTATAACTAGTGTTATATCGTGCAACAGAAAGTGTAGCAGTTTTATTGTTAAGAAGAGACTCGTTGATTGTGAAATAACTACACAAACTATAATTAAATGTGAATTAAACAAATATAAAGGTTGTCGTGAAACTTTGTGTGTTGAACATAAATTAAATACAAAAACTCATGAGACAAATAATAATAACAATTCGCATATATTAAAAATTGAATTAATATTTAATAATATTTTTAATAAATTATTACAATGTTGTACAGAAAGTGCAGTGAATTTTGCTGTGACATTGGACATGGGTGATTATGTGTTGGACAATTCTATAAAAAATTTGAAAACGGACAGGGAAAGTGTAGATAAATTTAGAGGACTATTTTTATGTTTGTATAAATATATTACAGATGAAACCATAATTGAACAAATTCCAGACAACTTAAATGTTTTAAATATTGTATTTATGGATAACGATGTTCCATTATGGTTTCTCGATAGATTTGCTCATAAATTAGATTTAAAAAAATATTGTTCATCTTATAATTTTATTAGTGGTAATAAATTACGTCCAGGAGTATTAAAATTTTAAAAAAAAGTATGAACAACAATTAAATTGGAATAATCTTCAGGAAATGTTGTCATACTGTAAATTAAAATATGTGAAAGAGTTAAATAATTACCAACATTACTTTGATTTTTATTTTATTTTAGATATTTGGCAAAAACGTATAGAAGATTATAAAAAGATGTATGAACAGTTCTGATTGGAATAAATGTATGTAAATAATAATTGTTGGTTGTAATGAATAAAAACACACACACAATGTATATATTAAACATATTTTATTAATTCAGATAAAACAGTGTCTACATTATTATCATTGTTTACAATCTTTTTTACATTAGTTAATTTTTCTTCGTGCATGTGGTGCAACTCCATAATATAATTTAAATTAATGCGTTCTATTTCTTCAGGACGATTCCTCGCAATAGTTCTCAAGTAACAAGTGACTGGCTCCGTGTTTACGTATAGTTGTACGATTTTCTCATCCTCCAAATGTTTTGGTAAAAGATTTCCCAACAAAAGAAGCACATTATTCTCTATGCAATTAATCTTGCCCATTTTATACAATAGCGGGGAAAATATTTCTCTAACGCTGAACGTAGATCTCTCCATAACAACAATATATCCATCCTTTGAGTATTTTTCAGCTTCCATCTCGTTTTCCAACATGTGCAACAACGCCATCACTTGGAAAGTGAATGCATAACGCTCCTGGTCTTCATAAAATGTTTTCAAAACATTTTCACCGTAAAAATTTGTCCATTTTTTACAGGTTCTTCTATGTGCTTTACCTTAGGATTGCAGGATCGGAGTTTCTCATAAAGTTGAAATGCGATCGTGCTTTTGCCCGAACCTATATTTCCTTCCAATACAATTATCATGATGTTGGTAATTTAAAGAATCGGTCAAATCCTGCTCGATAACGTCCTTTGTCTCGCTCACTCTCCTTATTAATAACGACGAAAGAGTAACCGTCGTTACTATTCCAAACATTGGCACACGATTCTTTGAATAATTCGAAGGTCATATCAGTATTTACATGATCATTATAAACATGACGTAAATTGCGTTCATCCTGTTTGAATAGTACAATGAGATTTGCATTATCACGAATCAGCTGTTTTGGAATGTGGCTGTACGTCTGACTCAGATAAAACACATCAAGCTTATAATGTCTTCCTGTTGTGAAATAGTTGCGAATATTATCTTGTTTCTCGCATGATACATCGTCAAAAATAGCAATAGAATCGGTTTTTATTTCTGTTAAATCGGGAACTTCTTCATTTTCCGAAAACATATAGTAACCAATTTCTGGGAGACCATCCAAAACACATTTTAAAAACTTATATTTCGTTTGACATAATGACTTTGAAAATACATACACATTTTTAAAATGTAAACCATTGGGGGAAAATATCAAATTCATTATTAAGTTTGTTTTTCCCGAATTACTGGGTCCTGCTATAATACACCTAATATTATTTGGAAGAAGGGCATTATGTTTTTTCTTTTTTCTTTTAACTGTGGGGGAGATGATATCATCAAAGTTAATAATTGGAAGTTTAACACTTTGTTTCACCAACTTCATAATAAATCTTTTTTGTCTATCCAAGTATCTCTTGCACTGTCAAATCCTAACCAGCGAACAAGTAATTTATCCCCTTTTTTTTTAATCACTTTCTCTATTAAATATATAATATCTCCGAATTTTGTTTTACTTAATTCTTCCGTATAAAACCCTCCTTTTATCACATCGCCCGATTCGTCTTTTAAAATGTATGTGACCGGATCTGTTGATTTTATCTCATAGACTGTATAAATTTCGTTTGACCAGCCCGGGTAGTAGCCCTTATCAAATAATTTCTTAATCCTACTGATTCTAACCTTTTCCCCCACTTTAAATCTGATTTTAATATTTTTCTTTTTTTGATTCTTAATTATTCTCTGCAAAACTAAATGCTCGTTAGTCTTGTTTACGTCTACCAGTTTCATTCCAATTGTTCTGTGCACAGTATTATTATATTTTGAAATAATTTTCGGTAACAAATTTAACCATTTATAATTACCTTGTTCGCTAAATGCAACCCACATTTTATTCTTTATTGTTCTATTTAACCGTTCCACAATAGATGCTTTTTTATCAGAAAAAGTAGAATAATGATTAACACCATACTTATCTAACAACCTTTTAATTTGAACATTATAAAATTCTTTTCCTTTATCTGTTTGCAAATGTTTCATAGGATGATTATGTAAAATTGGTTGCAAAACTCTTGCCAACTCATCAGCATTTTTTGCTTTTATCGGTTTAGCTATTGCAATTTTACTAAAACAATTAATTACAACTAATATATATTTATATCCTTTATTGACTTTAGAAAATGGAATCATTTCAACAAGATCTGCTTGAAAAAGATCATCTATACCTTTAAGTTCAACATAACGGGTAGAAAAATTTCTACGAACTTGTTTGTGTAATTCTTTTGCAATTTTATTTTTTACATTCATTTTTTACATTAATAATTTTCAACTAATTTACAATGATGCGCAAATCTTCTATGCTCCCATTTTGGGTTGTCTGCTTCCTCCCAATGATTGATGGTGACTCCGCAATCAATACAGCAGGCCGAATCCCCTTCTCCTGTATAATAAAATCCTGCGTTAACCATATCATCAATTTTTGGATAGGGTTTAGGCCAAAAGAGAAATGTCTCTTTCATCAATTCTTCAATTTCATTGGTGATTTTTTTACACTCGGTATATTCCACCAAATTTCCGGGAATATTTCTTTTACTTTGTTCACAACTGGGGTTTGCTATCTTGTGAAGAAAATTAACATGATTGATTGTTAATTTTGCCAAACCAGACTCCCATCCACAACCACAGCACACAATATTTTGAAACTTCCTTGTGCGGTAAAATCCAGATTTGACCAATTGCTTAGATGTACAACTGTATAATGCATCACCCCAACGACCTGTATCATCTCTGCCGTAGTCGACCTTGTTGTTGTCGGTTTGGGTAGAGGCGTCAACCATCCTAGTTGGTAAACCCTTGGCGGCAATAGAACCAGAATCGGTCATGATTCACTTTTCGGTTTCTTTGGCGGTGGTTGTAACGTAAAACCTTCTAATTGATTGGATACTGCTCTGCTAGACTCACCAGTTAGACGTTCTTCTCTTGCACGATCCGCTGCTAATCTGATCCAACAGATACCGTTTCTAGCCTCCTTATGTTCAGAATCGTTGCCCACGTAATGAATGGAAGTCAAATCGTCTCGAAAATGAACTCTACGGATGCTGCTGCTGCTGCTGCTGGACATAACCTTTACACTAACTCTCGAAACACTGAGCGCAAGGCTTTAAATACAGAAACATTAGCCTTGAGAAACCTTTACGTAACTGTGGGAATTTACATTGCGAAACATGTTTGTCGCTGGTAGCCTTGACGGGAATTTACGTCTTGCGACATTGTGTTGCAAACAAAACCACTTATCGGGTACGGGCGTGTTAGCCTTGACGAGAAAAACAACTTGCGCCATCACCGGGTAGCCTTGCTAAATAATTGGAATGTTTGCCTTGACGGGGAAACATAGCGGGCGTCATTACCGGGCTTGACCTTGCTCGAGCGTGTTAGCCTTGACGAGAAAAACAACTTGTGTTATTACCGGGTAA
>JAGFPH010000032.1:1262627-1327298 GCA_018207615.1 Philaenus spumarius
TAGTCTTGTGTCAGTTGTAAATATAATGTACAAAATAAATTATATTATTATTATTTAACTTATGAATTGTTTTCATTCTAATAATCCTTTTTGGGCTAGCACCCGACCACATAGTTTTAAATTGCGTCTTTGGTTAGTTGACGACTTAGTCCATCACTATTACGTAATGCACCGTATTTAGGTAAGATTAGCTAACAACTAGTTAATGGTTTTCTAGGTTATTTGTTGTTGCAACACATGGAAGTAGCATATTTTAGGTTAGATAAGAACATAGGCATAGGTCTCGTCAACGTCTGCGATTATGTAGTTAACACAAGGCTAGGCTATGTTGGGCTCTTATGTGACTACATCTGAGATGCGTTGCTGAATTGAACGGTATCTCTTCCGTTCTCGTTACGTTCTCGTAGTGTCGTCGTCGTGGATGTTAGGTTAGGTTAATTTGGGTAAGTATTAGTTAGGTAAGGATAAGATAGGTTCTCAGGTTAGGTTAGGTTATGTTCTCAGGTAGTTAGGTTAGATTAATTTTGGCTCTCTGGTATATTTTTGTTGTATTCGTTCGGCTAGGATCGGACAAGTCCGGACTACAACTTAGGCCCCCAAAAGATCCAAGTCAGCTGTTTCTTAGGTTACCGTTTATGTTATTACAACTTAGACCCCTCACCACCACGAACTCTTGTTGGTTAGGCTAAGGAAGGGGGCAATCGGGGCTGGGGCGGAATGAAGTCACGACGAAAGCTGTTTCTTAGGTTAGTCACTCCTCCACCGCTTAGGTTAACCGAGTCCCAAGGATTCCACACCGTCCGCTAGGATAACAAATTTCATTCGTTTAAGTTAGAGTTAAGTTTAAGTGCTTTAAGCGATACTACACAAATAAACGAAATGTCAACGATACGTACAGTAAACAACTCTCTGACAATGGATAACGTAGGAAAGGAATTTGTTACAGTAGTTATCGATTTGTGCAAACAGGGATCATCGACTAAATACTTACTGTATAGTACAGCAGTCAAAGTCAATGCAAGCGGTAGCGATCTGATATCTGTAAAACTCGAAAGAAACACCGAATCAAATCGTGTTATCAGTGGAGAAGTACATTTTAAAAATAATTTAAAACCCATCATATCCGATGATACTTCTTTAAGGGTAAATAATATATCTTATAAAAGGTACATAAGTAATTCAGCTAGATTGGCTTCGTATAAGAACAGTCCTGAACAATTAAAAGTAAAGTCTCAACAGTTTAGCGACTCTGGATTCTTTTACACCGGCGTTGGAGATCAAACGATATGTTTCTGTTGCGGAGGCGGTTTAAAAGATTGGGAAGACCAGGACGATCCTTGGACTGTACACGCGAAATGGTTCCACAAGTGCAAGTTCCTATTGTTAGCGAAAGGAAAAGACTTTGTGAATGCGGCTGGAAAATACGACTGTAATATTGTGGTACCGAAAAATCGAACTCTACCTACGACCGAGTGTAAAATCTGTTTATCGGACGAAGTTCAAGTAGTTTTCTACCCGTGCAAACATTTAATAGCTTGCGCTTCGTGCGCCTTGTGTTGTACACGCTGCAGTGTATGTAGAGAAAGCATAGAATCTTTTTCGAGAGTGTTTTTATCTTAGAGGACTTTATTCCATCGCATGGATCAGTATACTTACCTAGGAGATTACCGTGTTAAAAAAAAGTACCAATGCGCCGACAATCTGTACAGTATGATTTTAAAATCAACTGTGGTGTGTAAACCAACTTTAAAGTTTCTTTTAAGAATCGTTAAAAAAAAAGACAACAGGAGTGGTCCATCAGCATAGACAAATGGGCGATAGAACTGCCCACATATAGAAACAGCAGTAAGGACGAAATAATAATTGTAGTTGGTTGTGAATAAAGTGGGATAATAAATTGTATTTAACCTTTTGTCGTCTTTCATTACAACTCCTATGAAAAAAAGCTTCTTCTTAATACTATGCAATTTTAAAAGTGGAAAGTGTATGCCATTAAATATTGATATTAAATAAATATGACGGCATTCCCCCACTCCCACCAACACTCCGGACTCTGTGTGTTTGACGACGACGCATTCTAGTAGAGAATTTTTGAACTATCCCCCATCCGACATCAGCGCGTTCTGGTAAAGAAATATCACCGTGCGAGAGGGGGATTCGGTCAAGTCCAGGGTATACATCATAATACGGTGGAAGTACTCACCGTTGGCATAAGTCTTAATTCGGGGTAAGATCGGTTAAGTTCGGGTTATACTTGGAAATATATCGCATTTTATGTAGGTATTTCAAAGTACAGCGAAGTCTAAGGTTAAGTTCACCCGGAGTATTTTCGAGGCAAAATTTTGGGGGGAGGGGGTTACTCAAGCCGCCTTGTTTTAAATATAATTCAGGGTACAGCGAAGCCTGAGCATGTATAGCTCCAAACTACGCTACAAAAGCAGGAGTGTCGTCATAGCCTAATGGAAAAAAAATAAACAGAATGCAAATGTAATTTATTTTTTGCATTCGTACATAACATTATATTTACAAGTTTTCGACCTTAGAGCTTTCTGGTAGATAATTTATAAATATTTGCTTGTCCGACGGTCACATTTTCTGTTAGAGAATCAGCCAGTTCAATAGACAGTACTCCGGGGTGCAATTCTGCCAACTCAGCAATCTTATACGCGTTAGCATAACTTTCTGCTGATTCGTGGCGGATGTATAAGTCTACATCGGGCTGCAAGAAGTATTTTCTATAAATGTTTCTTTTACTGTTAACATAGTGGTAAATTGTCGAGTAAAAAGAAACGCAACATAAAGTCATTATTGATAATTTTAATGTAAAAGCTAAAATAGTTGTCCAGATTTATTTAGGCTACCATTTGACAATTGAAAATAATACCGATAGAAGTAAAGTGTTACACACACACACACGCGCGCGCGAGCACACACACACACACAAATAGATTATGATAATGTATCCTATTTAGGTTAGGTTAGAAAACAGATAACCATGGTCTTCTAGGCTATTTGTTGTGCAACCCATAGAAGTAGTATATTTTAGGTTAGTTAAGAACTTAGGCATAGGTCTCGTCGACTGTTAGTGGTGTCGCCATAGCATAAGGCTAGGCTGTGTTGGGGTCTTATGGGACTACATCTGAGATGTGTTGTTGAATTGAACGGTCTCTCTTCCGTTCTCATCGCGTTCTCGTAGCGTCGCTTCGTCATCTTGGTCGTCGTTGTTTTTGTCGTCGTCGTCGTGGTCATCGTTAACTTCGTCGTCGTTTTTGTCGTCGTCGTCGTTTTTGTCGTGGTCGTCGTTAACTTCGTCGTCGTTTTTGTCGTCATTGTCTTTGTCGTCAAGTCGTCGTCGTCGTCGTCGTTGTCGTTTTTGTCGTCATTGTCGTTGTCGTGGTCATTGTCAAAACAGGGTTTAGCTAATAAGTAATGTCCGCTAATGTCCGTTAGGTTAAATAACGTTATGTATCTCCAAGGTATTATTTGTTGTAGTTTGGGTTTGGTTAGTTAATAGCCTAGACTCCTATGCTAGCCTAAGCATTTTTCCTGTGCCTATAAAGTCGAAATCAGGGTTAGACGTAGCGGCCGCTTTGGAATCGATATTTGACAATCATAAAATGAAACATTTCCAGACCGAGCAGGTGGGTTGTTTAATGTTAATAGTAAACGTATTGTAGGTATGTCCAATGGTTTAGGGTACGAAGATGCCGTAAATTTGCGACAATTGAATGAACTAAAAACGTGGGTCATAAACAATACATTAACTTAAAAAAAATATATTATTAATATGTGCGAATACTATGACTGTAATTATAAGCGTATAGGTAATTTAGCCATGGGAATTATCGACAACAATGCTGTCACAATTTCTAAGGAGCCAAATTAAAACGAATTAACTTTGCGTCATTCAAAGACGAGCTAAAGCGGGCAATTACAAGTATTGTACAAGCAATAAACGAAAATAAAAAGCATAATAAGGACGCGTTTGTAGTTCTACTTTCTGCCTTTTAAACCGAAAAACACAAAAACTTTCCAGAATTTATACAGCGTTTATATTCACCGACATTAGCGATACCCCCATTCGCTATAGGTCAGTAGTAAACCAAGCTTGAAATTCAGGTAACTTTTCAGTAACGATCATGGAGCCAGAGAGGATGGTCGTAGGGAGTCTACCTAACACATCGTTGGGTATTTTCTTAAAATCAGTACATTTCCTAAATTCCGAGTGCACAAAAATCGCAGCAACAGGACTATTCCAGCATACGGGTTATAGCCTAGGGTTGTTGATTCAGGCGGGTAAAAATTTTGTTTTCTTTACAGACGAAGTGTTTAACGAAATATTACTTTTGGACATAACTTCTGCTCTTGAAGGAAAGGCTACTCATGGTTTTACTCTAAGTGTTGGGAATATTCGAGTAACAACGGTGTTTGGAAAACGTTATGTTACATTCAATGACGGTCAGCATTTTTTAAACTTGAACTTGTCGGAGTGGGGGCTGTTTAAAGACGCCATACCTCTGATAAACCTTCGTATTAAACAATTATTTTATTACGAGGAGGATTTGCGCGAGTACATCATTGAGTGCCTGACCACAGACGAACTCGTTTCCAGCACACTCCAGGAAGTGGACAGATTGTACGAAGAGGTGAAGTTGTTCAAAAAATATGCAGGCAGTAGTTGAGTTTCACGGTTACCACGATAACAACTATAAGTTTATAGTCAAAGAGTTTGCTATAGTCGGTGAGAATTTCTCCAGTGTCGTTGTTTTCAAACCGCCTTATACATTTGATCAACTGAATAGTGGCGCTCGGAGGACAGCCCTTTGGTTACAAAAAAACTATCATCATATCGGCTGGGAAGAAGGTGACGTTCCTTACGACGAAGACGTGATACGAACGCTTTGCAAACCGTTTTCCATAATTTACACAAAAGGATTGGAAAAAGCTCAGTTTTTGAGAAAGCTTCTGCCACACGTGGAAGAATTACCAGAGATGGAAAGATACTCGCACTGTACAGAGGTTAATTGTATATTACCTCAGCACCTTCAATACGACAGTAAGTGTGCCTTAAAAAGTGCTAAATATTATTACGATTCTCTTTTTAAGTTAAAAGAACCACACGGACTGTAAACACCGAAATTATTGGCAGGGCGAATGGCCAAAACATTGTATTTTTATTTATATCCAATGTATTTTGTATTCTAATAGCCGATATTACTGTAAATACTTTAGTGTTGTAATGAGAGGGAATTATTAATAATAAACTGTATTTGTGTAACAAAGTTGTTTTAATGAGTCATTCCTATAACCATTTCTTTACTGTAACTGTTATCAAATTGTCATTTTAATGTGAACAAGAAAAAAAAAGTGTTTGGAAAAGAGTGATACGGTTTTTGTACATGTCTAGGGGTCAGTGACCGCCTTGACTCCTGGGTTAACGCTGTGTAACGAGATTTTAGTACAATGGTGTTAGAGGCTATTGCACAACATTATGTATTGAAAACTGGCAATTAATTGCTGCCATGGTAAATATGGGGAAATAATAAAAAAAAAAACAGAATTTAAATGTAATTTATTTCTTACAAGGATTTGACGCCAGCGCATTCTGGTAGAGAGTTTTAGAAATATTAACCCGTCCGACGGTAGCGCGTTCTGGTAGAGAATCAGCGAATTCATTAGACAGTACAACGGATACAATTCTGCCGACTCGGCATTGTTGCACATGCTAACATAAGTTTTGCTGATTCGTTTGGAATGTGTAAGTCTACATCTAAAGTTTGGTTATGTAATTACGTATATCATACACAAGGGTGTGGCAGAGCCTAAGGTTAGGTAAGCCAAATTTTTAGTTCGGCTAAGTGTTGTTCGGTTGGACTCGGGAGAGCCTTACGTTCGGGCAAGTAATTATAATAAATAATTGAAGTTGTAACATAACCTCAAAGTACAATCTATGCGGGGCTTGTACAGTATAAACAGTCACGAGTACAGCGAAGCCTAAGTTTTTAGTTCGAAAAAGATCGGATAGGTCTGGGCCACAAAATTTGTAAAAGATTTACATTACATTTGCTAACTATTGGAATGTCTAGTCAGCATCTAGCTGGGGTGTCGATTTTATAACAATGTACAGAAATGTTAGTCAGTTAAAGTTCAAAATGCAGGTCACGTCTTTGATGTGCCTTTATCCAGCGAATGAGTTAAAAGTATTACGCTACAAAATTTGGGAAAAAGCGTTAAGTATAATCGTGCTAGTAAATGATTTAGAAAATAAAATTATTATTGAAAGTTTTGATGGAAATCAAGGGGTGCGGCATAGTCTAAGGTCGTAGAAGTGTTAAAGTATCGAGTAAAAAAAAACGCGTTATAAAACAGAGACATTTTATTAATAACCAATCGAATAAACGGTACACAACATAGAGTAATTATTGATAATTTTAATGTTAAAGCTAAAACCGTGATTGTGTTACTAAGCTACCGTGTCTACCGACAAACATATGGAGAATTTATATTGAAACAAATTTTAGTTAGAGAAAGTTTTAACGTTAAGTAATACAGTCGGATTCGGTTACGTTTGGTTATGTAATTACGTATATTATACACAAGGGTGCGGTAGAGCCTTAGGTTAGCTAAAGTTTTATTTCGGTTTAGTTACGGTTTGTAAGAGTTGCGGCAGAGCCTTATGTTTGAAAAATACCGGTAGAAACAGTTATATCATACGCATGGGATGCGGCAGAGCCTTACGTTGAGTTGAGTGAATTTTATATTAATAACCATTGCGGAGAAATTCCGTTGCGGGGAAATTGCTCTAATCACGACGGTGCTGAATAGCTGCCTGCGTGTACGAAATATATTTTAGAATTCGTTTGCACCTAAGCCTCCGTTAAAAACATTAACATTTCCGTTTTTTCGAAATTTTGTTGCAAAATTTGGGGGAGGGGTGATCTCCGGGGTTGAGTTAGACCGAATACAACTTGTTTGACTTTCTAGAAACATTACGTTATATTTTGGTCGGTTATGTAGTTACGTATATCATACGCATGGGTTACGGCCGAGCCTAATGTTAGCCTAAATATTAATTTTTACTAAGTTCGGATTGGACTTGGGCTGAGCCTTACGTTTGGGTTAGCTTGGTTTTCCGTACAATATAACACATTTTATAAAAATAATTCGGGTTACAGCGAAGCCTAAGCTCGGTCAAGCCCGGCGTTTTGGTTCGGGTAAGACTGTTAGAAACAGTGTAAATCATACGCACGGGGTGCGGGAGTGCCTATGGTTAGCCTAAGTGCGGTTTGCAAGGATGCGGCAGAGCCTAATTTTGGCCAAAATTTTATTTCGGCCAAGTGCCCTTCGATTGAACTCGGGCAGAACCTTACATTCGGGTTAGCTCGGTTTTCCATACATTAAAACACATTCATAAAAATAATTCGGGGGGTACAGCGAAGCCTAAGCTCGGTCAAGTCCGGCGTTTTGGTTCGTGGTAAGACCGGTAGAAATAGTGTAAATCATACGCACGGGGTGCGGGGGCGTCTACGCTTAGCCTAAGCTTTATTTCGCCTAAGTACGAATTTTGGGGGTTGCGGGAGAGCCTAATTTTAGCCAAAGTTTTATTTCGGCTAAGTGCCCTTCGGTCGAACTCGGGCAGAATCTTACGTTCGGGTTAGCTCGGTTTTCCATACGTTATAACACATTTTATAAAAATAATTCGGGGGTACAGCGAAGCCTAAGCTCGGTCAAGTCCGTCGTTTTGGTTCGGGTAAGACCGGTAGAAATATATTACAAGGGGTTGCGGCAACGCCTATGGTTAGTCTAAGCTTTATTTCGCCCAAGTACGAATTTCGAGGGTTGCGGCAGAGCCTTACGTTCGGTTAATTACGGTTTGCAAGTCTTTATTTTGACTAAGTCCGATTCGGGTTTACTCGGGCCCCCTCGGTAGTGTTCGGGGTTTATATAATGCACTTTATACTATATTACAAGGGTACTATAACAATTTAAAGCTAATAATTTCTCTAAGTGACCTTCGGTCGGATTCGGGAACGATCGGTAATGTTCGGGGTGTTATAATACAATTTATACTATATCCCAACGACACTATAACACCATGTATCTCACACAAGGTTGCTGACGGATGGTAAACTTATATACCTCACAAAACAGTAGATTCTCAACAGAGTCGGCCTAGCTTAACCGCTAGCGCTGCGGACTCGGGTCATGGTGATACCCGGTTCGACTCTCGGCGACACCCAAACTTTTTTCAAAGCAAAAAATTAAATTAAATTAAATATTAATTATTACAAAACAAGATGGCTGCCAAAAAAAAAAAAAAGATGGCGGCTCAAAATTCCCCAAAATCTTTAAAAATCCAAAATCCCCAAAATTTCCAAAAATCAAAAATCTTCAAAATTCCAAAAATGTTAGGACCCACCAAAAAAAAAAAACCCAAAATCCAAAAATGTTAGGTTAGGACCCCAAAAAAAAAAAACCCAAAATCCAAAATTCCCAAAAAATGGCTTAGGTTAGGAACCAAAAAAAGGGGGCGTGGCTTGGGTTAGGAACCAAAAAGACCCAAAAAAAAAAAACACCCAAAAAAAAAGGGGGCGTGGCTTGGGTTAGGAACCAAAAAGACCCAAAAAAACACCCAAAAAAAGGGGGCGTGGCCCAAGGTCAATGACCTTCCCCCACCACTTTTGGCGCCATATCACTGCGGACTCTACTAATTGTATATTTAGTATCGTATAGTATACGCACTATACGATACTAAATATATGGTGTGTACTTCAATTAAGTGAGATTCAAGTAAGTTAGAATTCGAATGCTTCGCACGGGTCAGCTAGTACTTATATATTTTAGTTCTAAAGGACATTAAACTTTTTAGGCGGGGTGATATTTATTATTTTATAATAACTGTTTTTTAGGCTACACCCACCTTATTTTTGAACCAAGGTGCAATCTCTTGCTCTCCTGTTGTCGAAATTGTCAACACCACAACACAGCACAAACAACAACACAAAAAAATCACATACAAAAGTGACGTTATGGCGTAGTAAGCGTCTAGCAGGCCTTCGTCCACCTGAAGGCACGTAATACTGTGTATCGGTTTCTGAAGAAGCGAAGTGTTTATCAGTCTTCGCGAAACTTAAGACAATTTTGTGCAATTTCATGTTCTTCTTGTGTTTTGTGTTTTCTTGTGACTTTGACCACCGTGTTGAATCGGTAACTCCCCTCTTTTTTATGTGTTATTATTATTATTTTTTTTTTGTGCTGTGTTGTGGTGTTGACAATTTTGATGACAGGAGGAGAGCAAGAGATTGCACCGTGGTCCAATATAAGGTGGGTGTAGCCTAAAAAACAGTTATTATAAAAAAAAATATATATATATATGATTTTTAATGGCACCCAAAACGTGTTCTGGTGACCATGATCGGTGTTCATTTGCTACTTCCGACCTTAAGTCTTACCATAAGGGTCAGTGCAATAGCTCATTTTTCCTATGGAAATTCGCTAATAAAAAAAAAACATTGTAGTATTTTTAGTCTTAAGAAAGTCTGCTTCTTTGAAGGAAGTTATTTTATGAATGCCCTTCATAACCAGAGTTGATGTGATGATTAGTGACACACACCCATTGGACAAAAACCTTGACAACGCCTTGGCCCAATACTCTCGCATGTAACGATGTAGTATCTTTCCTGTATTGAATTGCTGATGGTTATTTATTAGCATATATTATTAGCGAATTGCCATAGGAAAAATGAGCTATTGCAATGGCCCTTATGGTGAGATCCAAGGTAGGGAGTAGCAATTGAGCACCGATCTTGGTCCTCAGAACACGTTTTTGGGGTGTCATTAAAAATCATATATATATGTGTTCGCACTCTAGCGGCCGCATTTTAAGTCCGATTTGGTTCAAATTTGGTACACATGTTGGTTGTCGACGTCGCTCGGACAAGTTCGTTAGCCAAAACCAAAAAAATCCAACAACCGGAAGCACGTTTTTTGACCGGAAGTAACTACTTTTTAGGGTTTTTTCTACAAATACAAATGTAGGATGTTATTTTGCACATTTTGTTTTTTACGCGACCTTATAGCTCGCTTGGTTTCCCCAAAATCGATCAAAACGTAAAATACCATAAAAGTACCCGGTTCAAAGCCATGTGGTGGATTTTACGGTGCAGTTGGCGTGCAAAGCACGCAATTCATTGTGCATTGAAAATACTACCAATACGGGGGTTGGCGTTCGAAGCACGCAATGCATTGTATATTGAAGATAATCCCAATATGCGGAATGGCGTACGAACTATTTTAAAGCTATTCAGCACCATCGTGAATAGATCTATTTCCCAAATTGTTTTTTGAAACCCTAAAACATGCCTATAAACTTAATTTTAGAAATTTGCTCAACTCACGTCAGCTGTTCAGCTGCGTGGTCGAATTATTTGTTAACTTTTTAGTAATAATCGTTTACATTTAGTTTTAATTTAAGTGATTTAATTCTAAATATTTTAAATTAAATTTGAATAATTTTCTTATCATAAAACTTGTGTAGTAGATCTTTTATAATTGTTTCCATGACCTAGATAGGAAACTAACCAATTGACAAAACGTTTAGTAAAACGCATAAGCAAAATCGAATGATATAGTTAAAATACAATTCCATATACAGTTCTTCTTTAAGTATTTTTAAAATATTGTAGTCGAATTTAAAATACTGTTTACCTATACATATAAGCCAGAACAATGAAACAGTTTTATTGTATATTAATATATTTGCATGTATATACTATGCCAGTTTATATTTCGTAGTGAATTTTTACAGAATTGGATTTACGTATGTGTCTAAAACATCGATATTTAACTTAACCGTAAATTAGTAAAGGTTAAAAAAGATATCTATAAAATAATACAAACGTAAACCGTGATTGTTAGGGTTTTAGGTATAATCTCAGAAATCACTATTCATATTTGAAAATTGTATTTTACTTTTGAATAATTAAATTTTTCTGAGTAACATTGACTATTAGTTTATAGATTATTTAATTCTAGTATAAATAAATTGTCATAAACTCATGTGCCGCTCACTCCTATCCGTCTTGTGTTTTGCGCGAGCTCACTTTTAGGCTCAGTTTGGCGCCAAAGTGACATGCTCGGAATTTTGTAAACTGTTAAAAAGCTTTGATTGATCAGATAAAATGTAAAATGGGCTTATTGTTGTCGATATTAATTAATTTGCATTAATTTCCCCCCCCCCCATCATGTTTTTTCTGTAATACCGTTTCCTTGTTGGAATTATACATAGTTCATGTATTCTAACAGTGGGACAGAAATTCGTTTTATTATGTTTTATAAATCAACTAATAAAGTCTAAAATTAACATTATAAATATACACATCTAAAAATACCGTTTTGACATTGACTAGCCTACCTTGCATAATTAATGTTTCTGTTAACAACGCTCCACTTCTCTAGCCGTAGCCTTCAACACGAATTCCAACCCACGTAAATCACGAATACTGAGCACGTCAGGTAGACTCACGAATTGTGCATGCTTAAGTCAGTCAAACAACATTTATAATTTTACCACTTTTATCTTACAAGAATGTCAGTCACGAACTGGGAGCTTTTCTTGTGTATATTTTATACAACACAATGTGCATTAGAACAGCAGTTGTATAAACCCACGTTTGCTGATTATCATAAAATATAACTTAGTAACTTTGTTTAGCTGGCAATTTACTTCTTCACTCCCTCCCCGTCTTCCCGGATAGTTATTTAGGTGATTTTTTCTCTTTATTTTGTTGTTACGTCTGTATATATTTATAAAAGAAGAAGCCCTGAATGACTGACTCATTCATAATCAGCCAAAACGATCATAGCTAGAGCCATACATTTAATTATCAGTGTACAACTTTGTAGAAGTGCGCTCAGAAGGGGTTTTGCAAAATTTTGATTTTAAGTGTTGAAATTGGTCAAAATACGGGGGTTCACTCCCAGCTCTATAACAGATAAAACAGCTGATTTTAATCAAAAGCTTGGCAACACAATTTGAAGTGTGGCCTATACTGAACCAACCCATGTTTGTTGAATCACCATAGCAATCAACTTAGAAAATTTAGAACTAGTTAATCATACAATTATGTTTCACAATCAAATTTTTTAGGTTTGGTTAAGAAATTAAAAACAAACAAAAAAATAACGAAAATGTTTAATGTGTACTGTAGTTCAAACATCTGTTGTTACATATTACGCATAAAATAACCGATTTGGATCATAAGTTTAACACAATTTTAGTATATATTGAACCAACACACCTTTTCTTGAAAGCGTTTAGATTTATTGTACCAAATTTAGAATCAAGTAACTATTCTTCACAATCAATTGTTTTTTTTTAGGTTAGGTAATAGCAACAGAAACAAAGAAAAATGTCAACTATATCATAATTTAAACGCCTATAAGTATTAAAATTATGCCAACTTTATTTTTTACTAGGCCTATTTGTCCAGCTTGAAATACTACTTTACCGTATTACATTTTGGTAATACTGTATTTTATTACTTGAAATTGCCTCTCTTTCATATAAAAATAAAAAATCTTTGTCCTAATCAATCGTCATTAACGTGAAAATATCGTAGTATATAATAATCTGTTTGCATTTTCTTCGCAGGGGTTGGTCAGCGAAGCGAAGGTTTTATTACGACTTTATCCTTCGTTTCATTACACTTCACGTCATATCTTAAATCACAATTAAAAGTTTTTTATTATTACATAAAAAAGGTTTCGAGAAAAGTAGCAACAACAAATTATTGGTCCTCAAATACGAAAGAATAGAGAAAGCAGCATTTTTTTACTGATTACAAGCTGACTACTGACAGGTCTTTGAAACAGTGGCGGATCCAGGACCTCATCTGGGAGGGGCCAATACTTCCCAGGTATGCAAAATAAATGGTAGGTTTTGGGGGGTTCCCACAAAATATTAAAAAATTTTAACGCAAAACGTTGAATTTGAATGGAAATATTTTGGTTGTCAACAATGTTTTACTTGTTAAATTCTTTATTTTTGTATTTACTGATGTCTAAAAACTTTGGTTTGGCATCGGCCTTTGTACAACGCAAATTTGATTGTTTGCTTGAGATCTTACTCTCACTTGTATTACATATATCAAAATATTACACCTTCTACGAAAAAATATTAGTTTTTGTGACGACCTCTAATGAGTGAAGTTCTGATTTTGGGACATAATCACCGAAACTAATAAGAACAAGAAAATAGAAGTCACAGACGATGTGACATTGTAACTTAGCCTATCACTTAGGCCTATAACCATATAATACCTCACCCACAAAATACTTTTGATTTTAATGAAATTCAACAAATCTATTTCGGATTATAATTTTATTCACAAATAAAAACGTGCCTACACGCCTACAATATAATATTTTATTTATAACTTGCGGAATTATCGGAGGTTAGGTTTTTAGTGATTTTATTATGTTTTACTATCATTGTTCATTATTAACTTTTTAATAGTTTTAATTTAGAATTACGTAAAGTAAATGCTGAACAAACAAAAAAAAATTTGTATTTGCACAAAACATTAAAAATAAAATTCGTGCTTAATTTGATTAAGGTACGTAAACATAGGCCTATGTCGCCAAAATATCACCTATGTACGTGAACAACTGTGCCACAATAAAGAGGTAGCTTACCTATTGATGTCTTCTGATTTTTTTTTAGTTTTGAAGTTCGTTTCATATTAGTTCAAAACTATATCTCAATAAAATATCAAACAAAAATACAACTAAAGTACACCAACAAATTAGAAAACTTGATCTGTTTTTGAAGCAAAGAACTAGCCAAAAGAGCTAAGAAAAGCATAGATTAAAAATTTTACTATATAAGTTACTTAAGCCGAAAACGAAGTAAGACGCGATGTGCGAAATTCATCGTCAGAACGGTCAACCAACCGATTCAACTTCAATACGCAAGAAACGAACTTGGAAATCGATTGCTTTCCCGATCGATTTTTCTCGCGTTTTTCCGGTAGAAATCAGAATGTAACAGGACAAGTAACATTTTTGTTTCGGAGTTCGGGAGGGGCAATTGTCCCCTTTGCCCCTCCCCTGGATCCGCGCCTGCTTTGAAATTTATTACAAAGAAAACATTTCTACAGTGCACGTTTGTCAATGTCTAGGTCTGGCCTTTTACATCCTTGGCAACCTCTAAAATCAAGAAAGAATTATTACTAGATAATTATGAAGTTTAATTATAGTTTTAACTCACAGTGACAATATTAACTTGTTTTCTCAGGTAAATATAAAAAGTAATTTCTGTAGGGATTTCTTAAAATTGGTGGGTTCTCCAAAATCGTCAGCTTTTTCTTTATTAACAAAACATACTATGGCGAGAATAAATAGGCCTAATACATTTTAGAAGTGTGATTACTGTACACTTAAGATGGCTCAAATATACAGTAATGAATTAATTACAGGCTCATGAAAATATATTTTCCTAACTTCTCCCCAAGATTGAAACCACTGTAAAGTAATTGTATGCCTACCGAGCTTAGAGTTCTATTTTAAAAACTTTAGCTGAAATTACTTTCAGAAATTGTGTGGGGTTTTGACTAACATTTCGAGAGTATTTTGGAAACGATTCATCACAAAGTTTAAAACAAAATTGATTTGATATTCATTAAAATATCAATTTCAAACGTCATCTCACTCGACATCATCATAAAATATGTTAATAATAATAATATTACCTTGTTAGGTCCGTCACGTGACTTCTAGTCGTGTATTCCTTATCAAGTTATATTCACTCCGAAGAGATCGTCGCACATTAAAATAAATAAAACATATACACACTTACATATCACAACAACACATAAACACGATACCGCGATTGACATAAACTTAGGTGCGCAACCTATCATTGTCGGTTGAATACTGCCGGTATTGCGTTCAGGGATCTTAACAATGTTTATCTCTGTTTGTCTTCTGTAAATATTTGATGGCCGTATCATATAAATGGTGAGAGTGAAATGAAAGTTGGTCATTTAAGATATCGTCCGGTTTATTTTTGAATGCTTTATAAATTTCATACTCTTTCTTAGCATTCATTAGTCTACCTTTGCCGCAAATGTGTAGGGTTTCTACCGAAGCGTGGAAGTCACCTGGGCTATGTTTGTTTTCGGCAAGGTGACAAGCGTAATTGGAATTGTTAATGCTGGACTTATTGTTGGGAAGATGTTCCTTGTAACGTTCGATGAACGCTCTCCCTGTCTAACCGATGTAATGTTTACTACAATCCTGGCAATTGATTTTATAAACTCCGGACATTTTTTCAATTGAGGTGTTGGTTTTACGCCTAAGCAATTTTGATAGTTTATTGGTAGTACGGAAGGATAAAGTGATGTTGTGTTTTTTAAAGATGTTTTTTAGGACGTTAGGTAAAAAGTTCGTGTACTCAGACGAGACATATTTATTATCAGTAGTACTATGGGTTTCTATGAATTTATTGTTCATTTTCTTTTTATGGTTGTTAATCATCTTATCAATTATTGTACTCTTGTACCCATTGGCTACGGCTATATGTTTAATGTTGAGCAATTCTTCTTGGTAATCAACTTTACTCAATGGGACAGTGAGAAGTCTATCAAATATTTACAGAAGACAAACAGAGATAAACATCGTTAAGATCCCTAAACGCAATACCGGCAGTATTCAACCGACAATGATAGGTTGCGCACCTAAGTTTATGTCAAGCGCGGTATCGTGTTTATGTGTTGTTGTGATATGTAAGTGTGTATGTGTGTATATGTTTTATTTATTTTAATGTGCGACGATTTCTTCGGAGTGAATATAACTTGATAATGGAGTTTCGGCTCCGAAACATGTCGTAAGGAATACACGACTAGAAGTCACGTGACGGACCTAACAAGGTAATATTATTATTATTAATTATAATAGTGACTTGGTACCACAAACGTGCTAATCAAAATAAAATATGTATTTTTTGTAACTTTGCTCTTCTTCCAAAATGTATTAAAATATACCCGTGCTTTTTTTTGCCCGATAGACAAACAATTATTGTAACGAAATCACGTAGAAAATAAAAAAAATATTTTAGTTCAGGAAGTGTGATATAAAAAGTTAATTGTTTCACTTTTAATAATACGATTATTTAGTACGTTTACTAATACGTTTTTTAAAGAAGGAATAAGGATAATTAATAATCAAAATTACATATTTTTAAATACAAAAGTTACTACAAATTAATAAATAAAACTTGCATAATACGAGTTGGAAATTTCCCTGAAGAAATTGGCAAATTCACACGAATTTAAACCTCGTTTCTAAACATAAAAATGAATGACCCGTTTAAAACCTCTCTATCATAAATAAATGTGAGCTTGTTGTCCAGTTTTAGAACTTTGCCGTCCTCTGTTTTCTTTTCCAAAGCAGTTATTCGATCTGGCCTTGAACTGAAATAGACATTTAGTTATTTACTTTTGCTGAAAGACATTTAGTCAGACATTTATCATACAAGTAAAAGCCAGTCATCATAAACTTCTAAATTTGACAAACTTAAAAGCATCAAGACTTTTTTGATTTTCCTTACAAATTTTTTAGAGAAATGTATTTGTAAACTGTGATTTTTGTGTACATTTTTTTTATTTTTATTTTTTAACTAATTTATTTTGTTTGTTAACTTTACTTATGAAACAAACTAATTTATGTTGTTGGTTTACTTTACTTATGATACAAACTAATTTATGTTGTTGGTTAACTTTACTCATGATACAAACTAATTTATGTTGTTGGTTAACTTTATTCATGATACAAACTAATTTATGTTGTTGGTTAACTTTACTCATGATACAAACTAATTTATGTTGTTGGTTTACTTTGCTTTATGATTGATTATAAAGTGTTTGCAACTTGTGTAAGAACAATTAACATACAAATTGTTTATAATTATTGTATAAAGTTATAGTGTCAGGCAGGTGTTTCCAGTGACACAACATGTAGAAATATTTCCATAAATACATTAATTTATATTACTTTATTTCGGTATTTCACACTAATCCACTGTTGATTTCATACGATTACTGCAGTTTCGGGCTGCGTGAGCCCATCATCATATCACGTAAGGTTTTTTAGTAGGTGTTGCAATCGTTCCATACGGAGCTCGTTAATGTTTAAAAACAATGGTGATTACAGTTCACATGTACAAATACACACAATACACGTTTACACAAATACACATAAACACGTTTTACAAAGGTTATAAAACACACTATATCGGTTACATGTCGGTCGGTGCGCATTCTTCAAAGAACGGTTCGCGACATTATTTAACTTTGGGTCACCGGTTCCTTTCTTTGCACCTTGATAACGCTTCATATAGGGTATTGGAGGAGAATGAAAGTTGTTCATTTAATACATTGATAGGTTCTTGTTTGAAAGCTTTGTAAATCTCGAACTCCTCCAAGGAGCTCATGTAACGTTCCTTAGGCCTACTGCATGTGTGCAAGATGTCCATACTAGTGTTAATGTTGGAGTAAGTGTGGCAGTTATCAATGAAGTGTTGAGCGTATCTCGTTTTTTTAGGTTTCCCTTTGATTGTTGGTAAATGCTCCTTCAACGTTTTTGAAAGGGCGGGGCGTGCCGTTTGGCCAATGTAAAAGCTTGGACAACATTGCAAGTCATTCTGTATATTCCTGATTTTCTTTTTCGACCCTTAAGTTTTGGTTAGGAGGTTTCAGTTTCGAATCAAGTTTCTTGCCATCCTAATCGTGACCTTGATGTTTTTCCCCTATTTCGTTCTTTATCGTGTAATTTAATATATTGCAGAATTCCCATGATATTTACTTTATTTTTTGTTTATTCGTTAACTTTTGGGACTTGTACTTGTGTCTTTTTACGAGTTTGTCAACGATTGAGCTTTTATAACCTTTAGCGACGGCAATATGTTTGATTATGTTAACTTCTTGGTTATATGCTTCTTGTTGCATTGACACGGTTAAGAGACAGTGTATGGAGTAGTTGGTTATAGGCTGCAATTGTTTGTGAATGAGGATAATGGGAAGATGCATGTATTATTATAATCCAATTATAATTATTAATTTCTGCTA
The DNA here is from genome assembly GCA_018207615.1 of Philaenus spumarius. NCBI lineage: Eukaryota > Metazoa > Arthropoda > Insecta > Hemiptera > Aphrophoridae > Philaenus > Philaenus spumarius. Next base: position 1,280,753 of record JAGFPH010000032.1, read on the forward strand.
ATCCATAGGCTTCAATTTTAAAATTGAAAATATTTCTAGTTTATTATTTGTTTTTCCCATAAATCCAACTTATGTTTCGGGAAGAATACATATCATATTATTAGAATAAAAATAAACGGTACCAGAAACTGGCACATACTTTCTCACAAACATATTTAAATTACTAAACAGATTCTCTGTGACTTCATAATTGTATTAAAGTAGGAGAGGTGATACATTAAAGTAAGAGAGTAACTAATAAATATTACTATTATTAGCTAGAGAGAAAACTATTCGATCGATTTCGAACAAATTTGCACCAAACATGTCAATTAGGCCTGTATAGATTCACGAAAAAAGGTTTTGAAAATTTTTTAAAATAACTCAATTTTTGGCCAAAAAACCCCCAAAAATCAGTTATTATTATTAGCTAAACGAGAATTTGTAGAAAGATACGGTTTTTTTGCATATGGTAAAGTACATTAAGGGCTACAAATAAGCCAAATTTTATCAAAATCGTAAGAGCCGATTTTTAATAAAAAATTTTAACAGATTTTTGGATGTCTTTTGGCCAAAAAAGGGTTTGTGTTTCAAAAATTTTCAAAACCTTTGTTTGCGCATCTATGCAGGCCTAATTGACATGTTTGGTGCAAATTTGTTCGAAATTGATCGAATAGTTTTCTCTCTAGCTTTGTATACATACAGACATATAGATAGACATATAGACAAACATTTTATAAAAACCACTTTTTGGACTCAGGGGGTCGCAAAACGGATATTTCCACAAAAATATCAACATCGATTTTTTTTGCGATCACTATACTTTCTCTATACTATAGTATAGTGAGAAAGTAATAGATCCAACTGAACCAAATGAACATTTTACTTACTGTTCCTCTTTAATCCCTTCGACTCTTTTCAGAAGTTGGCAAAGTGTGAAGAATAATTAGACAATCGTAAATAAATTATATGTCTATTTAAATAAGCACAATCCGTCTATAAAGTGTCTTACAGGTGTTAGCTTTGCCCGATGGCCCGTATATATCAAACTAAACAAACTAAGCCATTTTTCACCTGAAGAATCTAATTTCTGTTTGGGACACTGGGATATGGCACAAATATTTTCCTTAGATTCTTCAGATGCGAAAACTAAGTTCATTTGAAACCAACGTTTAAACTGATTCGTGCATGGTCTGTTGCAGTTACACTGATATTATTTGTCTATATATTCTCGATTCTGGTAAAATCAACAACAAGAGCGTAGTAATCGGAAGTAGTATCTATATTTAGAGGAAGGGTTGCTCAGTGTGTTTCTTTCAACAACCTTCTTACTAATTAGAAGCATTCCAAGACCTCGTAAACTACGTATGTCATTCTACTCCTACGGAGAGACAATGTAGGGGGTGGGAGAAGAATACACAACATACTTCCTCATTTGTAACTGCGCAGTTCTTCCTAGAAATGGGCAAGTAATCCTATCTAAAATAAAAGAGCAATCATGGTCAGTGTACATTAGTGACTTTGAGTAATTAAACATTATGTAGTAAAGTTGCAACGAAAACTATGACTGCAATCAACAAAAATTGTTTTAATTCCATTAAAGCTGACGGATTAGCGATTTTATGTTGGATACATTTAAAACCTCTGGTCAGACTTGTACGTTCTCAGAACGCAACTAAAGTGAATATTGTGTTTTTTGTTTAAACAATGTACGATCTCCGCACAGAGTGAAATTTGTGTTTTGGGATACTTATACATTTTTATGAAGATATATAACCCTAAAGATGGCCGAACGACCGAAATTGCAATAGGTAAGACATACCTACAATAAGTTGGATTAATTGTCATAATTACATTAAGAATTTAACAAAAAATATGTTGACAAAATTTTGGAATTAACTAATTAGGTATTAAGTCGGTCGTAAGTTGAGTCATAACATTGAGAACCCGAAGGGACACTAAACACAAACATTCTATGGAAATTCAAGAGTCATCGACGAAATGATGTCCTAGAAACCATAAAAATGCTTGTTAAATAATGTGTAAAAATAACATGAGAATTATATGTTGTTTATCCTGTATTTGTTAAGAAAATAGAAGCTATGTACTTAGATCATAACTGCAGAATTTTAAGTTAAGAATTTATCATAACCAAAGAAATAAAAATCTAGTGTTAAAAATTAATTAAGGTATTTTATTTATTTCTTGGAAAAAATATTATTAAATATAGGTGTGTGGTAACTGAAGTAAAATACATAAAGCACAAGTTCTGAATTAATGCTACTTATAAAGTAAAATAAATCTTGATATTTCTAAGAATATTGTAATATATTCTCTTTAACAAATTCAATAAAATAAATTTCTACATTTAAAACAATTCAGATTATAGTTTAATGCACAATTAACAAGAAGCTAAAGTACGTGCTGCTACAGTTTATGAGTGCAATTAATACATGTCTGCATTAAAGTATCTATCAAAGTGGGTGGCGTTGTAGTGATTCTCTACAGTTAACACAACTTAAGTGTGTTTATATTGAATGTGTTATCAATGTTGGGTTTCAGCCAAAACACTATTGAATTGACTCAGCTGTTATTAAGTGCCTTCACCGAAAGCGTTTCTTTAAAATGGTCTCACTATCGAGAGCAACACCATCATTCTAGTATTATTTATAATTCCAGGTTAGATACTTCATCAAATTTATAACAACTTGATATTATAATGCAAAACAATTCAAGTTTAAACGGTGTGAAGAAGTTAGTTATGTAATGGATTTACTAATATTACCTTTTTAATATATTTTTATGGATATGCGTGTGGTCCCATTTCTTTATCAGTGCAATGCATAGTATACAAATCTTACACTAGTACATGGCTATACACATATTACAAGAAAATGTATATAGGACCTAATGACTGTTTCTCAAACCATTACAGATTTAATAATACAAATTGAACATTAAATATAAGCGGAAACAAAGAAATCAAAAATGTTTCTTCTCCAACTACACCAAATAGGTTATAAGAATGTTCCTTGTACATTTTTGAGAGTGTTTTAAAAAGTAATTCGATCACGCAGCTGAACCGCTGACTTGCAAAATTGAGTTGAGCGAATTTCCAAAATTAAGTTTTATTTGGGAAATTTGTATAATCACGAAGGCGCTGAATAGTTGCCTACGTGTACGAAATATATAAGTAGAATGTGTTGCGCTTCAGTCTCCAGCTCCGGATCACGCGTTGCTTCGTTTCGCTCGTAGCAGAAAAACTGGTTTGCGAGTTTGCACCTTAACTTTCCGACTGCGGATTATGTAATATGCATGGGGACCAGAACCGGCCCCACGTGGATTTTAACCGAGAATTTTTATAGTTATTTTAAGAACGATTTCAGAAAAACCAGGCGAGCTATAATGCGTGTAAGAAACAAAATGTGCAGAATAATATCCTATATTTATTTAATAAAAAGTTTCAATGTAGTACGAAGCATAGTTTCGCGCAAGAATTCGTCAGAATGACTTAGAAAACCACCGTGTGTACCAAATTTGAACCAAATCCGATGTAAAATGCGACCGTTAGAGGGCCAACACCACTTTAATTAAAGACACCCCATAACATATTCTGGGATCCACGATCGGTGCTCATTGACTACTCCCGACCTTAGGTCTCACCATAAGAGCCACTGCAATAATAGCTCACCTTTCCTATGGAAATTCGCTAATAATCTGGTTTTAAGAGATAAAAAGGCAAATCTTTCAAGTTATATCTTGGAATGCAAGAGCTATAAGCCTATAATTGCTCATTGACCACAACTGACCTTAGGTCTCACCATAAGAGCCACTGCAATAGCTCATCTTTCCTATGGTAATTAATAATAGAGATAAAACGGTTATTACTCTCTCGTGGACATTGAGTTGAAAAATCGAAATACTTAAAAAATAATTCAAATACGAAGAACTTAATACAAATTAATGCACTGAAATTAAACTATACACACTTAACATTATTTCAATCAACTTTTAAAAATATATATAATTACATAATATACAAATTATTGAAATATATTTAAAATAAATAATAACATCTTTAGAAGGAGACATTACTACTAATGTCTATTAATTGTTAGTATACAGAATGTATACGATACTCAAATACCCAATCTTCAATTCTCCTACGTAAGTTATTTATGTGACTTTGAACATTAATTTTCAATTTATTAAATTAATTAAGACTCAATAGTTATACTTTTTGTATGTATTACTTGGTCTATATGTGATTTGGAAATAATTAAAATTTTCATAAATAGTTAGATAATATTTGCCTTCGGAGATTTTGAATATTATAAAATAACTCGAGTGTTTTATAAAGGTCTTCTGAAGAGATAATACTCAAATTATACGGAAGGATGTGAAAACTAGCCTTATAAACAACTTTTTCAATTTCTTAACCGATTTTATAAGAACTGATTATAGATTCTTTCCCAATATGTAATTTCACACTCCAGTCGGCTGTAAAGTAGTGTAAAATAAAAACTTCACATACTGTATGATTGCTATTGTCTGGATGGAGTAAACATTACGAGCAGTTAAGAGGAGATTAAAGTTTAAATTTATCAAAACATTTACAGTTGGAAAACTCCTAAATACTATTAATTGGTTTGGTTTCAAGAATTACAGAGCACGAATCGTACACTTGCTAAATATTATAAGAATCTATATTAGCAATAAAAATCATAAAAGCCGAATTCTACGAAATCACATACCTAACTACTTCATTCAGCTGTGAAAAGCGACCCAATCTTTTGGATTGCGGTACACGATTGGAGGAAAATTTACCAGACTTTATCATACGTAAGAGATTCTCAACTCACTTTATGTGTTTGACAAAGAGGACATGTTGTATACAATTTATTACTCGTATAAGCACCAGAAATGGAAAATAGGAAATATATTTGATATAATGAACACATTTTAAACGTTTGAAGTGCAGACAATATAATGATATCCTAAAACACCTTGGAATGTGTTTTCGATTTTACCAGGCCCAACAGCCAGTAGTGTAATACAATTCTCCAGCGAAGTAATAAGATATCAAGTATACTATATTAGTGTTGTAGCCTATTACCGGTAAATCACCCTGGCCGAACAACACTAAGTACGTGTCAACATGTGGTGAGCTATAAATCTTCCTAAGTGCTGTAACCCAATGAATTTACATGCCGATAGTGTTAATGAATGACAGTAAATGGAATTAATTACGTTCTAAGGTTTCAACATTAGATAATATATTCCTGCTCCAGTTCACGTTATAATTAAGGGGCAATATAATATATGTGTATACATTCTGCAACAACAATTAAACAAAATGTTAAATATCTGTTTAAGTTTTATTCCATATAATCTCACAAGTTGAGCTCAATATTTATTTATTTAAAATGTAGTTTAATAAATCGTTGAATTTATAAATTGGAGGGTGTAGTCCTTGAAGTGTTTTATATAGAGAATATTTAAATATTTTATATACATACTAGGGTTAAACATTTACGTGTTTATTTTAGTTAATTTTTAATTAGTTAGTGCTTAATTTTAATATTTTAAATTATGTATTATTGAAATCGACATTGTTACAAAGTTTAAATTTGAAAGGTTTTATAAATTTGACTATTTGCCTTACTGACATTTAACATTGCAAAACAGATGTTTGAGATAAAATAATAATAAGAAGAAGTACAGTGAAGTAACGTTTTAAATTAACTTTTCAAATATCTGTACAATATTGTCCACTATTTCCAAACTTTAGGTCCCTACCTTTGTTTAAACCATTGAATTAACTTGAATTTAGTAAATGTGGACCAAACTATGTAAATTTTCCTACTTAAAATGTTCAAATTAAAAATAATTCAAATACATAAGGTTCTATCGTTGACTGAAGGTACATAACATAATGTCAACAGCTGTACTAGCTATGTTCACACTAAACGGAATACCATCTAAATTTCTAAATTCATCATGCTACATGGAATATACAACGAAGTAATTCATTACAGCTCATGGTTTCCTGCTTCTGGTATTTTTAGACCTTCCCGTGAAAGAAACAGCGACATCATCACTTCTATAATTTCTTCGTCGTCTCCTCCCACTGCGTCACCTACGTACGATTCCTTCTTCATCCTTCAACTACTATTATAGCAGTGAGACTTTTAATCGCATGGAACTACTTTTTATACAACATGCAATTTACGTCACATTCTTAGACGTAAACTTCTTTGTGCCTTTAAATTCTTAGTTCAATTACTTTGTTTGAACTTGTTAGAGTCTAAAACTAAAGTAAACTTTTATAATTTAGAACCTGTTTTGTGGGCAGTAAAGGTATAATGTATATACTGGTTTCAAAACTTATTCAATTTAAAAATAAATGTCTCCAAACGAGACTGTAGAGCACATTTAAAGTGCGGAATGGAAACCCAAACATATCACAAAAATAAAATGTAAGCGCATATTTGTCGTCCGTTTTAGTTTTGTTATAACAAAGTTTGCTTACTTTTATAAAATGTAAAATAAGGTTTAAAATATTTGGTGTTTTAAAGCTGGTGGTAGCTTTCCATCTTACTTTCTGGAAGGAATACAATGAATCGAAACCAAACTCAAAACTATTCTATGCCAAATTATGAGGCTAATCGAAATTCATGTTAACTCTCTTTTAGACAAAGAATTTATATTGTAAGGAGCTTTGGACACTAGTGGTGTTACGATTAATTGAACTTTGCATTGTAGCCATGTTTATTTGGACTTTTGAACTTTAAGTATACATGGCAGCAATTTTCAACATGTAATCATCAAAATTAAATTTATATTGAAGAAACATTAATTTCTTTAAAAAAATTTTTAATTTCGAATTTCCATAGGAAAATGAGATATTGCAGTGACTCTTATGGTGATACATAAGGTCGAGAATGGTCAATGAGCACCGATCATGGTCTCCAAGTTTTGGGATTTCATTAAAAATGTTATATATGTGTGTATACTATATGTATTCGAACTCTAACGGCCGCAATTTGGTCCAAACTTGGCACACTCGTTGGTTTTATGAGTCGCTTGGACAAGTTCGTTTGCCAAAAAATCCAACAACTGGAAGCACATTTTTGACCAGAAGTAAATATTTTTGGTACTAGAAAGAAACTTTATTATTCTGCAAAATTGTGTTTTTTTTATAGCCCGTCTGGTTTTCAAAAAAAATATCAAATCGTAAAATACCATAAAAAATACCATTCAAATCCAGTTTATCAGCTGCGAGCGAAACGAAACAATCCGCAATCCGAGAATGCAAGGTGAAGTTGCAAAGCGGAAGGAAGCAGTGCTAGCCGGGGCTGGAGGCTGAGGTGCAAACAAATTCTACTAATATATTTCGTACACCCAGGCTGTTCAGCGCCTTCGTGAGTAGACCAATTTTCCAAATAGTCGGTTTAAACCCTAAAACTTTTAAAATAATTTAGAAAATTCCCTCTCAACTCAAGTCAGCGGTCAGCTGCGTGATGGAATTGTTTATTGTTCCATGGGCGAATTTTTAACTATGTTTATGTAGTTAGAAAAGCCTTGTTTTAGTAAATTTGCACAAAATTCTAAAATGTGTAAGGAAAACTTATGAGAAAATCTAAGGCTTGTGTTACACTATCCAATTTCTTTGTCAAAGATCTTTGATCAAAGATTTGATCACAGGTTATCTCTTTGATCAAATATTGCATCAAAAAAAGATCTTTGACAAAAAACATTGATAGTGTAATACAGGCCTAAAGCTATCAAATTCATTTTTGAAATGCATTCACAGTTAAAGCTATAAACAGCTGAAGCCTGTTCGTATTCATTCTAGAACCTAGACATACGATTACTCAGGCTTTTTTTTAATAACGTGTCTAAATTCAAACACTCAATGTGCTGTTTCACATTGTGGAAGGGCTTCAGTAAACTAACAAAATATACACCTTTTATAAGTTAATAATAACAAAAATCTGAGTTTCACAGTAATTTTGTTTTCTTTAGCCGTTGTGGTAAATAAAAACAATAAAAACGGCCAAATTTGACGGTATAACGTTTGAAGTGATGATGAAAAAAGTATAAGTATTGTGTGTATATACAAAATGTTCAGTTTAAGTACACCGTATCCTTCATAAATCTTCGTTAGGCTAACTGTCATAGAGCAAAGACAGCAAATCGTAAAGATAGCTTCAATTTAACAGATTTAAGCCGCGAAATTAAAACAGATGGTTAATAATAAAATTATACAGGTATAATAGATGCAGATAAATAATCCTACCGTTTAAAATCAGAAAAGGTACGTCATAAAACCAACAATGAATCTAAATGACGCATTTAGAATTTCCATCAGAAGTTAACTGCAAAATGGTTGTTTTAATAACCTGCGTTAGACGTTCATTGCGCGATTTAGGCTTAAAACAACACAGATTTTTATCATTGGCGTGTAGCCAATGTTATTATAAAATATTTCTAATAAACATTTTGAGATTTAATGATATCTCTTGTTTGATGATATTATTTTAAATTGTAAACTTAATACAATAACTTGTAAACATCAATTAAAAAATAAGTCGATTGTCAAGTAAAAAATGTTGTCGTTGGAAAGTTCTTTTTATATAGCAGTTACTAAATCCAGATATCATCCTAAAATTTGTTAAAAACTTATTAGTTTCACCAAGTATTAGATAGCAACGACTTGGTTTCGTTCCAAGAATACAAATAAATAACAGTTATAAAACAAAAACAAATCTAAGCTATAAATGTATTAAAAAACTATTTTACTATTGATTTCTATAGGATATATCTGATCATTCATCACCTTATAGCCCAGTCAAATTAGGAAATTATATAGTTTGAAATCCCAAAGTTTTGAAACTTTGTAGTATTGTTTGGGAATGTCTAATAATGAATGGTTATTATTAGACCTGGATTTTAGACCTGATCTAATAATCTAGGTATAAAATTGGTCTAATTTGACTGGACTATTAGTTATACGTTACTGTGAGGATGTAAATTTACGAGCCATTAAAAATTAAAAAGAACCTAAGTTAAGCACAACCTTCGGCTAACATTGTCTTAACAATTAATTATGTTCTTTGACGTTTCGCAGATACACTTCTAGAACTATACTAGTACTGTACTCACACTTTGTCTGGTATTAGTGTTTTTCAGAAGCAGTGAATTTGGTTTAAACATGATACTTATGATAAATATCTTAACCTATGTTTGTGTTAAGGCTAAACATCCCAGGATTAGTTCCAAATTCTGCCACCACGGCGCAGCACCAAAATGGAGTCAATTTGTATTGGTGTTTATTGGTGGAATTTTCGTCCGATATTCATTTGCAAAACTGATTTGTGAACGGAATAAGATTAGAATTCACGCCAATGAAGCTAAATTTTAATTAAGTCGCTGGTTTAAAAAAAATAAAATAAAATAATTGTGTTACAAAAAGAAAAATGCAAATCGCAGGTAGTCATTTTGAAGACAATAATTTTTAATTAATTTTACACTTTTAATTTTTAAAATCGCCTGACTGGTTTAGTCGGTATCGTTGTTTATACATTTACAGTAATGAGAACAAACGCGAGAGTGACACGAAGCAGGTGCAGTGCCGCTGTGACTCACTCGCGCCACCTATCCCCCCACCACGCGTCTCAGATGTTGCTTGTATACAGTTGGATGACGGTTTCCCGCGCTTCCATCCATGTACTGAAAATGGATAGTGAAGTTGAACTTCATGTAAATGTTCTTAAAACTCTGTGAATTTTAAAACTGTAAAATTTTGAAAAAAATATGGTTTATTCCACAGTAAATGGAACTGTAATTCAAATTGATATTGGCATTCAATTTTTTTAAACATAAAATTAAATCTTGTGTAACGGGTGTTACGTTAAAATGTAACGGGTGTTACGCAGTTGCTAAAATTAAGATTTTTAACATATATTATATAATAATAAGGTGTCAAATAACAACAAGAAGTATAATTGAGGTTTCTTTGATCACTATGAGAAATAAAAACTTATATTTCATAAAAAACTTATATTTAACAAATATATACTGAATAAATTACATGGATATAGTTCAGTACTTTTTATACCATGCTTTAGGGCCTATTATAAATTACACTTACTAAAGATCAGTCTTATATATGCCCCTATCAAGAATTAATAGAATAGGCGTAAAACTTTAAATAAAAACAAAATAATCGCTAAATCAAATTCTAGAATTAACAATTTGGAACTTCATAAGCGCATTTATTTTTCAAAAATATCAACTGCTAGTGGAAACTCGTAAAGAATTGTAAAATGTCCTTTGAGCTACTGTAGGTTGTTGTAATTTGCCAAAAATATTCTTAAATTTGTCATCTCTCAGAATATGATATTTAATATCCCAGCGAAATCTGAGATATTGATGATAATTGCGCTCCTTATTTTTCTCCCTACATTTTTTTACTCTGCTTAGGATCTTTTCAAGTTGTTCTTCTTTTAGTGTATCGTTCTCTTCTCTTCTATTTTTATCTCACTCTCTGGCTTTTTGCAAATGCTGCTGACACTTTACAACGTCACTACTCATCATTTTATCGTGAGAAAAAAATTTATGAGGTGTAATAGTAATAGAATTAAAACTTTAAAGATAAATAAAATCATTTGATACGCCTAACATTCATTGCCCAGTAAATATGTTAAAAGATTGATTCTGGAATTACAAATAGGAAATTCGCAGTATGAAATTTGAAGGTGTTATCGTGTTCAATTTTATTTAAAATAACATATCATTCTTAACTTTTTAAGTTGCTACCAAAATTAATAAACTCTCAATAGGGCTATGTATTTAAATTCTACTTAAAATGAATATAAATATACTAAACACTGAATGGTTGTGAGTTTGTTGAATTGTAACACCCGATACATTAAATTATGTAACACCCGTTACGCGAATTACTCATTAAATTATAAAACTAAAATTAAAATAATAATACCAAAACATTAGGGAAACAAAACCTCTTACTTTTACAGTAAACGTATTTTCCTAAGGTGTTTGTTCATTTTGTAATACTAACTTTTGTAAAAAAAATGTAACGGGTGTCACATCACGTATTACTTAAGTTTAAAGGCAAATTACAAATGAAAAGACAATATATTATCTTAAATTATGGCATTAATAGTTAGAGAAGTCTTTCAGCTATCTTCTGTAGCAACTTCAATCACTAGATCAGCTGTATCATATTTATTGCAGTGCTGCTAAGTTCACAGAAAAAAACATTTCCGGAAGATAGCTCTTGATACTCACAGAAAAAAGAACTTAAACTAATTAATTACAAATACCAAAATTTGCTAAAAATGCTAAACATATTAGAACTTTTCACCTTGACATGCAACATATTAAATTATATTATATTTTGTTTTTATTTTTTACACCTCAGGCTTACTTTAAGGTGGAATGCCTGAAATACTAGTTTCATTTCTACAAGTTTCAAGGTTTTGTTAAACATATATCAATATACCTACTTTTTTCAGAGTGACTGAGAACGTATAGGTTTGCTGCAATAGGCTAGAATAAAATGGGTTTTTTGGCAAAACGAATGCTGACAACGGTAATAACTTATAACTTTAGGAAAAATTCGCAATTAAGCATTTTGATTTTTTTTTGCAGAATGACCTCCGTATGTGAATATAACATATGACAGAATGACATATGCAGAATATGTACCGTATGTGTATATCCTTGAAAAAAGCTTTATTGTATTATTGAAACAGTCCATTTTATGACTGTCACGTGTAATAAATGGTATTTTGCACTATTAATTTTTTATTTATTTCTCGTTTTCATGTATTAAAATATAAGTTTTATTTGAAAGAAAAACGTTATAGGGTAATATTATTCATATCCTGGTGTTATTGAATAATGTATGGCCAAAGAACCTGTATATAGGCCTACTTTCATAAATCCTTTAATTTGAACTACTGTATATTTTCTATATTTATTCTAGATGTCTCTTTTCGACTTACAGAAAATACTTTTTAACAGATAACAAACACCTGTCGTAATCAGTAGTCTAGTCTAGTAAGAGTGTCCGGCCAGAGTATGAATGCGAGTAGTGAGTGAGTTGACGAACGCTACAGTTGCAGGGCCGGGCAGAGCGGCTGGCTGGACTGTGCTGGAGGGGAGGGGGGGTGATGGTGCTCTACGCGGCGGGGGGAGGGGACCGGAGCGTGAGAGAAATAATGATAATATCTTTAAAAAACGATTCCGATACGACCATTTGACCGAGTTAATATCTGAAAACGGCAAAATTCTTTTAAAATTTGTATTTACAAAATGACTACCTGCGATTTAAACAAAATATTACAGCAAAAAAAAATCTGTATAAAACTTTTTTATAAATAAATTTAAAAAAAATCACCACAATAACGTGAATGTTTTATTCATATCATTTACAAAATAACTTACAAAACAAAAATCGGATAATAATTACGGAAATTATTCGTAGTACAAATTTGCCGCAGAGGTGCTGCCATCTATCGGGCCAAAAACACAACTTTTTCAGGGATGTTTAGCCTTAAGCAATAAAACTAATCACGTTACAACTGGTAATCACAATCAATCAAATTATGTTTTAAATTAATCTCAATTAACATACATAAATTGTACTAAATATAGCCTATAAATGCTAAGATTTGTGTGACAATTTTATGATTACCTTGCTCTTTGAAACAATTGCAGTTATATTCTGAAATTTGCAATTGAATATTGTTAAAAATTTGCTACTGATGTAAAACATTATTTTTATCAGACGTCAGAGAGATGTTAACAAGTACATGTTCACTGCTATGTTAGAAAAGAGAGAATGGATTTCTTTCATTACCAAACGTATCATAGAAGTCATTCAGTAAATGAAAGCTGGTATAGTCCAGTTGTTTCATTTACAATAAATGTCCTTGTTCTTAGGAAAACACACGTTATTGTTTCTATTTAACACATTGAGAAAAAATCTCTTATATTCCTATAAAACTACTATTAACTTACAAATTATTCAGTGACGTAATATCATAAAAAAGAAATAAACAAACTTCATACACAAAGACTAATCATTCAAATTATGTTACATTTATTACTAAACCGTTACTTAATTGTTACAAAATAGGTATCTTCATTTATATTTGTGTACTTAGTAAGTATAAATTGTACTACCATATACACATATTTATATTGTTCATACATTCTAATACGTACTTTACTTTAGCCAACGCCTGTCCGTCAATTTTCAGCCATTTGACATCGATCCTCCCAGTAACGCAAAGTGATGTCGTCAGGTAAGTGATGAAGACTTAGGCAGGTGAGCAGATGTCCGCTGTCCAACCTGGATGGCAGGCGCAGGGGACATACGTCGTCATCAACTGGCCGATAAGGGGTCATGGTCGTGCCAAAACATGATGCAGCTGTGGATCTCTCCAGGTTTCTTGGAATCGGCCCTTTAGTGGCTAGACACTTCCTCCGTTTGCCGTTATTCAGGACGTTTTTATCGTATTGGTGATTTCCACTGTTATCCAGTTTTGGGCTGCTCTATGTGCTGCTCTGGTTGTTCAGAAGTTTCTCTAGGTTATCGGCTTATCCATTGTTTGGGAATCTGGGATGTCCACGTGGTTGGGAATTCATTGGAGGCGAACAAACCCAGCCTGCCTCGATTAATTCTGCCAAGTTGGCTCGGAAATGATTGGTGCGTAGACATTCAGTAGGGCTGATGTTGTTTCAGGCGGAAACAGCGGCTTGGGAATCAACTTAGACTTGTTTGTTAAGAACGGTTTGTCTTTGAAGACTAATAGCATTGTATTTGGATAACCTAATAAAACTCCGATCCAATGCAATATTTCCTTCCACTGAAAATTCGACGATAGTGGCGTTATCTATTGGGGAAACGACGGAAGCTGTGTGAAACACCAATGCTACCAATGATTTCTCCCTAGCGCTACCTCGCGGCGCGATCATGCACTATTTTCGCGACAACCTTTTTTTCGGCACACAGCCCCCGTATGCATGCATGATTTTATATGCTAATAGCTGCTTCGTGTATTGCTCGTAATTGCTGGCGTTCCTTGCTACTCCCCAGTAGCTTTCGAATAGGTTACAGTGCCAACCAGCCCTGCCCCATTTAACTCTGGTATGTAAGATCCGTCTATGTAAATGTGTATCCATTCTGTAGCTGGTTATACAAATTGTGGATAGTAGAGAATGCACAGTGTCGTATTTCGGCTGGGTTTAATTAGTTCGTGAAGCAATTGAGGTATGGTAGGTTAAGTTTGGTTATAGGCAGGGCTGTGACAACTGAATTAAAGTGCTATAGAGAAGCGGGTGTGCCCATCATTAGCTGGTATTTTTGTAACCGCAATTTGGCGTGCAACATGGGCGAGACCAGTGTCTTGAGGCGTTGGGAGACAGGTTTGTAGTTATTTAAGTAATTAGCATCTCTCTTTTGGCCCATTCCTATAATTTCAAGGTGTAGTAACTCAACGAGCGAATAGGGGCTCAATGCCCGTTTGTAACTGCAGAGCTGCAACGTGGATAGAGGTTAGCCCCTCCCGTGATGATCCTATAAGCGTTTTATTGAACTAAGTTGTACTTCGCTAGGTTGGTTTGGTGGAGGTAGCCTTGCTACAATACTCCATTACTTGCCGGACAAATGTCTTGTAAGCAATAACTTTAATTTAACTACTAACTTGTAAAGGTATATCATGTTCTCTAGAAATATTACGCTAGACTATTACAACCAGGAAACCACGACTATTTATGGAACACTAGCAGTCATTGTTTTCCTTTCAACGGCCATTAATCCAATGAGACGCGTTCCAAAACCTCGAACAGAAATAGATAATTAAGCAAGTCATTCTACTTTCAGACGTAAACAGTAGTTGTGGAAGAATTAAAACATTTTAAAATTAAGGATGACCAAAGTGGTCAATCCCACTGTAATGATTGAATATAGAATTTTCAATACATAGTCTGACTAATTCTTACACCTTCTTAAAGTTATGTATAGTAACTTTATCATTTAAATATATCCTCTAGATAAATAAGCCTATATAAAACAATGTATTCACTAATGTCTGTATACACGTACAAACATTGTACATTTATTGTTATTTGTTATAAATGCGAACAGTAATGAATTCCCTTATTTTTTATCTGAATATAACTATTTATTAACTTGAAATGTGTACCACGAAAGGAGTTTCGCGGATCCAAAATTAATTCATTTTACTTTCTCACTATACTATACCATTTTTCAAAAAAAAATCGATGTTGAGATTTCTGTTTAAATATCCGTTTTGGAAACCCCTGAGTCCTAAAACGTGGTTTTTACAAAATGTCTGTATGTCTGTATGCCTGATGTTTTTCGTATGTATACAAAGCTAGAGAGAAAACTATTCGATCGATTTCAAACAAATTTGCACCAAAGGTGTCAATTAGGCCGGTATAGATGCACGAACAAATTTTTTTTAAATTTTTCCCTTTTTGGACAAAAAACCTCCAAAAAGTCAGTTATTATTTTTTTTATAAAAAATGGCTCTAACGATTTTGACAAAATTTGACTTATTTGTAGAACTTAATGTACCCTACCATATGCAAAAAACAGCATCTTTCTAAAAACTATCGATTAGCTAATAATAATAACTGATTTTTGGGGGGTTTGGGCCAAAAAGAGGGTTGTTTTTCAAAAATTTTCAAAAATTTTTTTTCGTGCATCTATACAAGCCTAATTGACATGTTTGGTGCAATTTTGTTCGAAATCGATCGAATAGTTTTCTCTCTAGATAATAATAGTTATATTTATTAGTTACTCTCTCACTTTAATATATCACCTCTCCTACTTTAATACAATTATAAAGTCACAGAGAATCTGTTTAGTAATTTAAATATGTTTGTGAGAAAGTATGTGCCAGTTTCTGGTACCGTTTATTTTTATTCTAATACTATGATATAAATTCTTCCCGAAACATAAATGACATTTATGGAAAAAAACAAATAATAAACTAGAAATATTTTCTATTTTAACATTGAAGCCTACGGATTATCAGAAATTAATAATTATAATTGCATTATAATAATACTGTACATGCATCTTTCCATTATCCTTATTCACAAACAATTGCAGCCTATAACTAACTGCTTCATACACTGTCTCTTAACCGTGTCAGTGCAACAAGAAGCATATAACCAAGAAGTTAACATAATCAAACAAAATGCCGCCACTAAAGATTATAAAAGCTCAATCGTTGACAAAATCGTAAAAAGACACAAGTCCCCAAAGTTAACGAATAAACTAAAAATAAAGTACATATCGTGTGAATTCGGCAATATATTAAATTTCACGCTAAAGAACGAAATGGGGGAAAAACGTCAAGGTCACAATTAGGATTGCAAGAAACTTGAGTCGAAACTGAAACCTCCTAACCAAAACTTAAGGGACGAAAAAGAAAATCAGGAATATACAGAATGAGTTGCAATGTTGCCCAAAGTTTTACATCTGCCAAACGGGACGCCCTTTCAAAAACGATTGAAGGAGCATTTACCAACAATCGAAGGGAAACCTAAAAAATCGAGATACGCTGAACATCTCATTGATAACTACCATACTTACTCCAACATTAACACTAATATGGACATCTTGCACACATGCAGTAGGCCTAAGGGACGTTATATGAGCTCCTTGGAAGAGTTCGAGATTTACAAAACTTTCAAACAAGAACATATCAATGTATTAAATGAACAACTTTCATTCTCCTACAATAAAATATATGAAGCGTTATCAAGGTGCAAAGAAAGGAACCGGTGACCCAAAGTTAGATAATGGTTTAACAAAAAACGGCTCTAACAATTTTGATAAAATTTGGCTTATTTGTAGCCCTTAATGTACCCTACCATATGCAAAAAACCGCATCTTTCTAAAAATTCTCGTTTAGCTAATAATAACAATATTTATTAGTTACTCTGCTACTTTAATGAAGCCCCTCTCCTACTTTAATAGAATTATGAAGTCACAGTGAATCTGTTTAATAATTGAAATATGTTTGTGAGAAAGTATGTGCCAGTTTCTGGTACCGTTTATTAATAATGTGACAGTTAATTGTGGTCCATTTATTAAACAAATTTGTGTATGTAATGCAATATGTTCACGTGATCGTATGTTTATTATATGTACTTTGTATTTTTGACGATGTCTCTTGTAGACCAAATATTTCAAGTTGAAGGATGTTAAACACAGATAGAACATATAATAAGGTAAGCCTTATGTATTAATGGTGAGCAAAACCAGCACGAAATGGTCTCATACAGTCCTCTTCAATACAACTTATCTTTCATCTAATTTTGAAGACAATATTTTGTAATTTGCAGGAAATCGTTCATAAATATCTAAATTACAATTCGCAGTTTACAAACATCGTAAATAATACATTTGTATTAAAGATATTTGCTTATAAACAATACTAAACAAATTATTTTCAATTGAGTCACTTGATAATGGTAGAGCATAGGGCCGAATTGTGTTATCTGCTAACTATATAGGCCTATTGGAGCTTTCTGCAAATTTAAATGTCGAACGCACATGATGGAAACTAAAAGAAAGACCGGCATTAGTATTCTATTCACGCTCGAGCGCTTTTCCAAGTATTTTTTGGAAAAGCGGCTCCATAACCGTTTTTGAGTATTTTTGTACTAGAATAAAAATTTCATTATAGTTTTATCTAAAAAAATATATATAATTCCATAAAAGTACCCGTTTCAAATCAACGTGGTGGATTTTACCCTGAGGTAACTTTTGATCTGATGCCGACGTTCGGAATGCAAACTGGTCCTCTGTGAGGGAAGCGAAGCACCAAGTTGGCAAACAAATTGTACTAATAAATTGAATGCACGCATTCGGCTATTCAGAGCCTTCGTGAGTAGAACAATTTCCCAAACAGTTAGTTGAAACCCTAAAACATATAAACTTAATTTTAGATATTCGCTCAACTCACGTCAGTGGTTCAGCTGCGAATTATTTGGTTTACAGTTGTTGGAGTGGAGGAAGCATAGGGGTTGGCGTGAAAAGCACTCTGGAGTTTTCACCAGTTTCGGTATAATCTTCGCAAGTATTCACAATCATGTAATAAATTAAAACCATATCTTTTACAAAGAGCGATGAGGAATGAGCTATCTACAGTATCCCTCCTATATGTAATAATGTAATTTATAGATCAATACTGTTCTATATAGTTCTATATGTAATAATATAAAATATAGATCAATATACTGTTGTAGTAAATATTTTACAACATCGTTACAACAACCATTTAAAATTGATAACAAGTAAAATTCTACCTGTCAAACTAAAATCAAACATGGGATTTTAAGGAACTTTCTTTTTGGAATTTTATCTTTAAAATTCTCAAAATAAAACAATAATACTCTCATTAAGTAATTAATTTGTACTTTGAGAGTTTCCGAGCTTAATGGTTTAATTGGGCATTTGAAAATCGTAGGCACAAACTATCTTCAATTAATTGTATATGATTACTATATTTCTCTATATGCTTGAAATTAAACATATTTGAGTATATATGTGCTTCTTATACGCACTTTGATGTTTGTAGTTACAGTTTTGTAATGTGATTGTTTCCATGGCAACTAAATTCTAACGGTTTTAATTTTGAAATTTAATTTTGTCTAAGGAAATACTTTGTAATCCGGGTGTTGCAATATTTCCTGAAGCTGTGGCATAATCGATTGAGAACTAATAATAATAATTTCTTCCCGTTTAGTTTCTTCTCTTCTTTATAAAAGTCTTGGAATATGGCGGTCATTTCCCCACCAAAATAAAATTAAAACGATTTGAGCGGAAAATGTGGTTTGATCACTCTTTTCAAGATATTTCATTAAAAATATAATTTAAATAAAAATATACTATAGTAATATGTATAGTAAAATAAATTTGAACAGCAACGTCATACTATCGTTAGTCACTTTAGTATAATATATAAAGTGAGTTTTATTTTAAGCCTAAACACAATTTTACAGAAACATCGTATGTTTTTCTATCTTCGAATTTTCTAAACGTTTTAAGGTCCCGAGGTTAACTAAACACAAAGTTATGCTAACAATATATTTCAGTAAACAACTATCTAGGAGTTCTAAGTTACGAGTAAACATTACTTTTGAAAATATACACTGGATTCAGGAATCGTATAAAACAACGCAACATGTTAGGGTTAGCTTAGAAAGCAGGATGTTTAAAACACAATAGAGAGTTGTCTGTTTAGGTCTTCTATTCCGAGAATTGAATCCGGGAAACGTAATTTTAGTTATTTAATATAATTCTTGGAAATACATTTTCAATTTTCGTTAATTATTTCTCATCAAACATAGATTAAATATTCATGCATTCTTTTAATAAAACACTATTTTATTGAGCATTACAAAATGCTTTCATATAACTAGTATCTTATTAAAGAAAATTGCTAAATATACCATTGTATAGTTAAAACCCTCTTTACATACTTTAAATTAGATATTTAAATATATATGAATTAGATATTTAAATATATATATAAACTCCACCAATACTCGCTTCGTTCACCATCCCTCACGGCGAAACAAAAATGATGGTGGTAGCGGTAACCTGGATCCTTACGCATTTGCAGTAGGGCCAGAGTTTTTTGCGTGAATGACAAGAGTTTTGTATATAGTAGAGATAAAATGTATTTAAATATACTCGTATAAGAAAATGTATAGTATATATCGTAGTTTAGTTTAAGTAAAATTGTCAAAAGTATTATAAATGTACTAAATGCATACTTATATAGTACTTTAATTTACCCCTCCCCCCCCCCCACTTAAAAAAATATATATACATTTGCTTTGTCGTAAACTGTCGTGGAAAAGTAATGAAAATAGAAAGTTAAAATCAAGCGAAAGAAGTCTGTGAAGAAGTTCAGATTGTGCAACCTTGTTGGAGGGAGTAATTGAAAAAATATTGTAATTTAATCAATGGAATCGTTATTTCATTCTGAACTTAATTAAACCCCTGTTATTATTATACCCTGTTACTTAATGTTTTCCCTGATAGATGATAAAATAAGTAATTTATAGCATATGTTTATGTGTACTTTATTATTTGTGATTATCGATGGGTCATGTCCTAAAATTTCGCCATAAGACATCGTACATAATAAACTCAATTTGTTTCCACTGATTGTTTAATATCCGTCTCCTTATTAGTTAAGATAACTATTTAAAGTAAAATATGAATGACTTCTTTCATATTTATATTTCATAGGAGATCTAATTTCACAAATAGCATTACAATTAAACCCAAATAAAGTACTTATAAAAGCGTTTTTGGTCCTCATTATTTTTAAAGCGTTACAATTTATATAAATAAAATGATCATGCTGATATTTTTAAGTCTGAAGTTTCCCTAGGTTCGTGAATGAATTAGTTCTGGCAGAGTTAGCTACTGAAGTCTATTTCTGTCTAAAGGCGACAATGTCGGGAGGTGAAGTACTATCAATGAACCACAGATTCCCAACATAAAGATCCACGAGACGATACAAGACATTTACACGCCCTCCTGTCTACAACTTGGTTTCATTGTTGAGCGTATTGTCTTTGGCACGATCAATCACCTGTTCATTAGTGTTCTGTCTCATTTATTGGAAGCTGTCTCACCAACTTTAAATGATGTGTTATTTTACAATATCGCCTGTGCGTAGTAACTTTATAACAAAATGAAAATAGAAAAAAATACCCACAAACTGTCGCAGAGGCAAATCCAATATACTTTACATTTACATGTGATCCAAACAAACTCTTGAAACAGAATAAACTTTGCAGGCTTCACAATCTTAATACAATATACAGATATTCGATATGTAATTCCTGTGTGTCCCCTCCCCTGTAATGTATGCACTCAACCCTCAATATAATAACATTTATATTGATACAAATAGAAGTCATAAATTAGGAAAGCAGTATTAGCTAAATGAAATGGGAGGGAGGGAAGTAAGTGTTATACATGATTTAAAAAATGCAATATCAAACAATAATATTGTGAGTATTTGAAAGATACTCATACATACGCCTAAATTTATTTTTATTTTTATTTTAGGCCTATATATAAACAATATTTACAATTGAGTTAGGTGGCGGAATAATCGAAGCAATCTAATTGTGTAAATTGTGTTGCACTATTCTATATTTTACAGTTCCTTTAGTTACAGAATAATTAAAGTATTATTTATTTAATTTCACTCCAACGCTAAGCGAAATAATTTTCTGTTGGTTTTGTTATTTTACTTGTGAGGTTAAGCCTACTAGGTCGTAACATAACCATATTATTACGATCAAACAACAGTTATATTTCTACATCAGTATTAATATCTAACAGCTGTTTTTTAAGGACGTCTTTAGGAAGGTTAATCACTTCGAGGCATTCAACTGAAATAGATTGATAAATGAAAACCAATATTTGTTAACAAAAACGTAACTGTAGGAAAAATTATGTTTTAACAATCGCGAGTGTATTCATAATCCATTAAGTTGTATTTGAGAAAAATGGACAAATTGCGTAGTTCTCTTAAAAAAATTACTACGAATTTTACCTAGAGGAAAAGATTTTCAAAAACATGCCTATTTCGAAGGGTGTTTCTTAAATAGAATACCAAACTTTTAAAGCGTATTTTTTATATAAATATAAATAAAATGTAGGCCTACATATACTCATATGTCCTGGAACAAACTCTTGATTTATAAATAATCTACGATTTTATATTTTTACAAATACAAATATAACGTTAAAATTACTTAAAATATAAGTTCAGATTTGGCAAACCCATTTTTGATTAATATTTTTACAAACGTTCTAAATAAAGATTTTATTACATTTTCAAATAACTGCCGTTTAACGTTGCATATCTTTAAATCAGGTACTTTTCAGGAAACTTAAATTAAGCACTTAAACTTAAACGTATACTTTATGTTTGTGAATCTCGAAGGACAGCCATATCATACAGTGACTAGATAGAGACAGTGTGGCCATATGAAAGTGGCCGCCATGTTTTTCCTAAAAGTAATGTCATCTGCTCAGAATTATAATGTAAAGATTAGTGTTGTATCTCTTTGTAATTATAAGAGAAATGACCTCTTTGTTTTTTTTATAAAGGGAAAAACAAGCGATTTAATTGTTACAGTTTGATATTTATATTGAAATTAAATAATAAAAACTGTGTTTCTTCTTAAAAAGTGTATTCTGTTTTTTCGTGCAAAAAATTTAACAAATATAATAGAAATAGATAAGAATTTAGGAAAAACATGGAATAGGAAACAAGACCTCACTTGGCCACACTGTCTCTATCTAGTCACTGTACCATATCATATCTTCTACCACACTCTGGCGGCTGTGAAATTGTTCTTGAAACTCTACAGCAGTTCGCATCAAACTTGCACCACCAGAACAACCAGTTACGTATGAGCAAAAATAATTTTCTGCGATAAAAAATTTCTCTGGCATAGTAAGAACTATTACAGCGTAAACTAACCTCAAACAAGAAAGTAAGAATAAGCAACCAGGCCTCGCAACAATAAACAATGTAATCAGCTGTTCTAATTACCAACCACAGCTGCTTTAATTCCAGTACCGTTTATTTTGGGCATATTGTACTTTCAAAGTTATATAGAGTTAGATTACAGTTACAGGTAACCATCTTAAGTCTTCACATAAAAAATCCTTTGTTAAATTTAAATAAAATGTAAGCACAAATGTAATCAAACAATATTCCCTCATATATAAATTTAACACTTATATTCACAATTACTTATACTTTTAGTAATATTTCAAACAATATTGAGGCAATATTTCTGAATTTCAGCTTGAGTTTATTTAAAACAAGATTATTTTTGATAATATCTTTTCTGTTTTTCATAATGCCTCCCTTTATCTACATCATTTCCTTAAACATGTATTTATAAATAAGCAAAGAAGGTGCAAAATCTTTTATTGCTTGAGTTTTCTATTTAGTATTTTGAAATTATTACATAAAAGGCATGTTTCAGGGGATACTTTGACATGAATGTAATTACAGTATATATTTTGATCGGTGAAATCTTTACATATGTTAGCTATTTGCAGATATTTGTAGTAGCAGCCTCCGCTACTTGGAACTGTTATAATGTTTGCTGACAATGTAATAAAGTAAGCTCTCGCTATTACTTTTGGACTTGGTCTAGACCATAAAAAAACAAGTAGCTGAGATAATCTTCAGTTCTTGATTTATACAGACTTTGACGGTGTATAAGGTGGTATGAGTGGGAAGTAGAAGTGGATGCTGAAAAGATGTGTATTGATTAAAACCCACGGGTACTTTTTGTTTGTATAAAAACCTAAGATTTTCTATAAACCATGTTTCAAGGCAACCTCAGTACAGTAACTATTGGTTAAATTTCTTATCGTAAAGCTTTAGGAAATAATTTGTGTAGTTGGGAGTTGAGCTGGTTTATATTGGTTAGTGTCTATTGATAAATATATGAACAAAATATATCCTTTTTAACTTAAGGTTGCATTGATAACAAATATTTAATTCAATAGTAAATAAGATCTAGATAAAATGCTCGACTATAACAACATTTTTGCAATGATATATTGCACCTCAGTTGAGTAATTCTCCGGAAATAGGCTCTTACAGAAAACAGTATTTTGAGAAAAGATTATAACAAAGTATCCATTAAATTTTAGATTTTATTTGCATATATTATTGTTTTTCTTTTTAATATTCTGGTCCATTAGGCGTTTTAACCAAATATAGTGTAAACATTTATCAGCTAATACTGAACTTAATTAATATTTTACCTATTTTCAAGTGATGTAATGGGCCATTCTTCAACGGAACAATATAATTAACCTTTTTTTAAGAATAAATGTTAGTGAGTTAATAAGAACACCAAATAATTAGCCTGCTTTAAAGATAAAATCAGACAGTTAGTATAAAAAATAAAACATTTCATCCATTCTTCTATTATCATCTAAACCATCCGACTTCATTCTTTTTCAAAAACTTTAAAATGTTCACATATTTTTTTGCGGGATGATTTGTATTGTTAAATATATGACAATGAAATAGTACGTACAACATTACAAACCACATAAATTACTAAACAGACTTTGATCAGTGAAAATAATATATCAGTATATTATGAATTGTTCTATATTATTTAAATTTGTGCACTGTTTTCTACATTTGAGATATTACCATCGAAATTTTTTTACATATGCAGACAACAGTATGGAGGTACATTTAAACTGTTCCGTTGAAAATTGACTCAAATTAAGTAAAGTTGTATTTATTAATTAATTTTAGTTTCGCATTTTTTCTCTCTACCCTAACAATTAGATTTTTTAGTTGGTATTTATAAATTTTCCAACTAAATAAACAAGCTTTTTGGATTCATTAATGGTAACGTAGATTTATAGCTTCATGACATTTCTCACTTTTAAAAGTTGTGATATTATATTTTACAAGGAAGTGCTTTTAATATTTCAAAATGCACAAAATAAATAGACAAAATAATATTTTAATATAATTTCCTTAAAAATGGAAAGTAAATGAAAAATTAAATGTTTATATGTTTATAACAGTTGAGTATTTTATATGAAGGTCGCGAAATAAAAAAATTATGAAGACATTTGAATAAACTCACTCTGAAACAACATATGTGATTATATTAAGACATTTGAAACTATCCTTAAACTAAGATCGTTATTAACGAATTTCCATAGGAATGATGAGCTATTGCATTAAATCTTACGATGATAACTAAGGTCGGGAGTGGTAGCTATGAGCACCGATCGTGGTTCACAGAACACGTTTTGGGGTGTCATTTAAAAATGTTATAATATGTGTATTCGCACTCCAACGGCCGCATTTTAAGTCGGATTCGCTCCAAATTTGGTAAACACGTTGATTTTCTAAGTCCCTCGGATGAGTTCGTTAGAAAAATATCCAACATCCGGAAGCACAATTGTTGATCGGAAGTAAAATTTTTTGAAATTCTTCTTATTAAAATGAAACTTTTTTGGGGTTTTACCTAAACAAATTAATGTAGGATATTATTCTGCTCATTTAGTTTTTTAAACGATCTTATAGATCGTCTGGTTCCACCAAAATATATCAAAACGTAAAATTAAATAAAGGTACCTGGTTCAAATCAACGTGGGGATTTCAAATTTGACTATGTTACTATCTGTTACGAAGCCTACGGGCAAGATGCAAACTGTTTTTCAGCTGCGGAACGAAGCAGAGCGTGGCTGGTGCTGGAGGCAGAGATATGCAAACAAATTATACCAATATATTTGGTACTCGCAGGCATATAAACCAATGTAAATGGTTGAAACCTTAAAATATATAAACTTAATGTTGGTGACTCATGCAACTCAAGTCAGCGGTTTATCTGCGTATCGAATTATTTGAATATTACAAAACAACTTGCTCTAATTTTTAGGAATTCTGGATCAATTTTTCTTCCTGAAAATTATAAATTGCGCGAAGTTACATATTGAGAAAATGAGTTAAAAAATATTCAATGTACGTTGGAAGTATAACAATCGTATCTCCCCACCGACAAAAATGGTTGCGATTGTCATTTAATTAAATCTCAGGCAAAACACGGTTTCATTGTTTGATACGCGTTCCAACCAAAACATAATTTATTAGACGTGAAACTTAGCACACGGTTATGTTGAAAAATAATTAAATCATTCTTTGCGTTGAGTTTTAGTTATTTGATGAGGTTTTCCTGCAGTGAAGCCGTCATTTGGAAAACATAATATCTACACAAAATCTGTTGTCGAGATCGTACGAACGTATTTCCGACATCTGCCATTTATATATTGTTTAACTATATGTACAATTGAACCACATGTTATTCCTTACATTTCAAGTCACAGAAAAAGGCTTAAATTTTACAACAAGTGTTTAATATTTTTGGCTAACCTAAAGTTAGTTGAAAAATAAGGAAACAACCGTCTTTTTTAGTCGCTTTATATGTTTAAAGACTTCTGTATTTTTTGTAAGTACGATGATTATTTGATAGGAGAAATCTCTATCTTACATTCCGATGTTCTCTTGAGGTTTAGCTCGCATATAACCTAATTTGTTTTAAGGAATAATTACTCGAGCTGAGTTGGAATTGTATTAATGATTGAGTGATGCATATATTTGTGAAATCTTTTCATTAAATTCTTTAATTTGATGCCCACTTTATAGGTTTTGAAAATGTTTAACTTTTAAGCTGATACTGTTGTTTTGATGTTTCGGGTTTTTAAAGCTATGCTACCTGACTTATTAACATAACCGATTGACAGAATGTTTGTCAAAGTTTGTTGGCGTTTGTTTTAGGCACAGACAGTATATAACTATGTTATCTCTGTGCAGCCTTTGCTATACACTTTTTAAATCGAATAAATTAAATCGAACTGTCAAAACCAGTTGGACAGTTTAAGAGCTATGGTGAAAAATATATACACATCCAGAACTAATACTCAGAACTAATACATCACAACCCTTACTTTGACTTCGATTTATCAATTAATGAAAGTGGAAGAATAATTGTTTGAATAACATTTAGACAACAATAAAGAATTAACCCTGAAGTCGCATAACTTCTCAAAAATGTTTGTGTGCTTTTTTTATGTTGTAACATTATGTTATTTAGTTACTTAGGTGGTCTATAATAATAATAAATCTCAACAGAGAGTGAACCTTTTTTAAGTCAGTCTAAGTGGATTTTGGTGTCCCGGTGGTCCCGAGTCAAATAATCAAAATACAAAACATTACCAAAACAAATTTGATGTTTTAAAGACGCACCATACAAATTCTTATACTTATATTTCCTCTTTAGAATTCTTAGGGGGAGTGTAAACACAACTTAACAAAAGAAATTAAAGATGATTAATAAACAAATAAATATATTTTTTTAATGTACAATTAAGTTTTATTTAGTTTTTAAGACCTTTTTCTAATTTTGGATATTGTGTTTTTGATTTAACTGTATTATTCAATACAAAGTTTATTATTCTATGAATGATTTTTTTTTACTTTTAAATGTTATATTTATCAAAGTGATAGCCTTATTATTTGATCCCTAATCAGTTTTAGTGGTAGGTGATGACAGCCAAAATGGGTTTTTCAAAATCAAAATGTAATAAATACGCATCCTAATTTTCATCAAATGAAAACTTTATTTTAGAACATAAAATACAGTTTAATAACTTCTCTCGGATATCTTTAAAATGACGGGGAAGGGAAAGTTTATATGGAAACCGCTATTACTATATCTCCATAGCCGTTTAGTAGTAATGTTCCCTTTGTGTTTGTTTGTTTTCCTTAACATCTTTACTTTACATGTCAGACTAGTGAAGGCAGAGGAGCAGCGTATAGTATAAGTAAATCGAACGATAGTAACTAGATTCGAACATAAGCAACTGTATTAAAAGTTCCAAAAGTAGCGCACTGGACGAACGCTTTTAATCACTGCGTCACTCTCCAAGTAATGTTACTACTGTATTATATAGTAGACTGGAATAGCAAAATTGTAGATTAGAAAGGGATGTACCACGCCACAGACGTTATTTTCGCTTAAATAAATGTCTTAACTAAACGTCATTTTAAGTTTCTTTTCAATTTAATGATTTTTGGTAAGTAAATTTAAAGGAGTTATGTACTATTTTATAGATTTAACCCAATCATAAATTGCAAAACTTCCCATGTATGCAATTATAATAGTAATTCTTAACAGTGTGTTCCCATAAAACAAAACTTTTGACTTTTGACCGATAATCACTCCATTGCAATACATTTCGCTTGACACGTTACATCATAAATTGCACATTGCTTACATTTCTATTGACTTACGGTCGTTACTTTTACACCAGGCGTACTGTAAGCAAACACCATGATACATTACTTAAACCCACGATGAACGAGTTCGTGAAGCCCTTAATACGGGATATGTTTACAGGACAAGAATATGTTCGTGCTTCAAAGCTGTTTTAGAACAATCAAAGAGTACAACGGAAAATATTTATTCAACTGTCCCCAATGGCGGTAGGCACAAGCTTGGGTTTAAATCCTATTTGGGGCTGCGCATTAGCGGTGTTTATCGCCTAACTTAAGCTATTTCCGTCGGGAGTAGATCGCGGCTCTGTCAGGAAAAACTTACTTCTCAGTCATAGTGGGGCCTTGCTTAACTGTGTTTTTGTTCGGATTCTTGGCTCACCACGTTGCTATTTTAATTATGGTTAATAGTTGGATTGATTTTTAGCAAGTGCTTCGAGAAGTTATTAATTATGGGTGTAAAGTATTGTTCATTATCGTATTGTCCTAGTAAAAGTTATCGCTATTAGGCTGAGCCTATTAGTCATGTGAGTGCTAATAGGGCACGAGTATTGTCTGAACTTGAATACGTTAAAGAAAAGAAAAAGTGATTTTCGCAGAACTATTTTACTGGTAAGTTTTCATATACATCTTTACACATTAATTTATGAAAATTATGTTCATGTCTACAGAAACGTTAAACATTATTAATTTAGTAATACATAATGTCTTGTATACATTAAAAATTTACAGATTATCAACCTTAAACACACTCACCATTCTTTTATCTTTAAAAATAATGCAATTTTTACTAATAATAAGTGAGTTACAACGTGGTAACTACGCGATTGTAATTTACACCCATTTAGTATATGAATAAATATTTCTGTTAAGCACATTTAACATTTTAAAGATACACCATACCTAAGAATGTATAAGAATTGAGGTATCTAACAAACTGTATTTGGGACTTTTAGACGATTTTAAGTGTGTAAGTTCAAACGCAGCTACTGCAACTGACTTTATCATTGTTGCCCCACTCCTCAAGTAAAAATTTTGAAATATTAAAAATAAATTTAGATTTTTTGTTGTTGAAAGTTTTTATTAAAATGTAATCAGAGTACAAGAATATTATTGAGTAAACATTATAATTGAAAATTCCCAAATACTTTTTAGGTTTTAATCATAATTATTATTATTATTAAAAGCAGTCAAATGGGAATTCTAATAATCGTTTACAAGGTGAATAGGAGTTTCCTTTTCGAACTTTTGGACCTATTTATTTTTGAAGATCTCTCCAACATTATCCATTAGTATAAGAACCTTCGAATTTGCATAAAGATTCTTCGAAATATTTCAAAATATTTTAAGCTAAACTAACAAATTTAATAATACACATTATGACACTACTTTTTGCGTTAACACCTGAAGTAGAATATGATTTGAAATTTAGTAAGACCACGAGCAATTGGAGCTTGCAGTTGTCTGAGTCGATGAGTATTCAGATTAAATTACAACCTTCAAAAATGGTGTAAAAGTTATTTTAAAACAATGTATAGCAACAAAACATGTACTGTATAATCAAAGTACTGTATGGGCATGGTAACACAATACAAACATATATTTTGAAAAGAAATAGCCTACATTTAGTTTTTTAAATATTTTTTTCCTAAAAAGGGTTTAAATTTTATGAAATAATGCACCCAAGTTTAAATTTATTCATATTAAATTTTTGACTGTACAACCGAGATATTATCCAATATTCTGGATTAAGTGATATTCTGGATTAATATGGTCCGAACTAATGGGGTCTTATTGTATAACGCCTTGGAATTTAATTTTTCTATATTATATCTTATATTGAAAGGTTGTAATGTTTTGCAGTAAAAATATTTCGTAACAATTAAAAGTTCCATACTTTTTATAAATATTTTAATGTTAAATGTATCTTTATTATAATACTATGTCAAGAAATTAATTGTTTTGATATGCTTTACGGTAAGTTAACTAATTAATAACGGTGTTTCTCGAAATGACGAAAACACATAATTCAAAATTCGATTAATAGGTAGATCTGAAAGATTATGCTATTGGATTATTACAGCACATAATGGAACCGTAGGCCTACAACTCTAGATTATTTTTAGAATTGTTTACACTACAATCTTACATGAACTTATTAAATAAACAATTACATCTTATAAACTGACTATTAACAATTAATAATTTAAACACAGTTATAAAGCAGAATTATATGAAAACCCTTAATTAAATTCTTGAAAACAAAACGTAAAAGTAGTTATGAAACACCCAAAATGAGGTCAAACTATCCCAATAAACAATAAAAAGTAATAAAACATTGTGAGGCATTTTTATAAAAACTCATATGTGTGAAGATTATAAAAGAATGTACTGCATTTGAATAATTCATAAAATTCTAAATGTTAGACCTATTCATTCAGATCATTAAGAAGCTGCAATTCAGACACCGCCATTCAAAGATACATTTAAATCAACAATAGTCACTAATACATTTGTGCTTCACTAAAAAAAATGCCCAATAATATTTGAACAATACCTTATTCTAAATTATCAATTGAATTTGCCCCATTATTCAAACTAAATAGCAATTTACTTCGCTTAATTCTTTTGGAATTTTATCAGACATTCTAAGTGTATAAGTGCAACATAGCTAGTGTATGTAAAAAAGATTTTGGAAACCAAAACACTAATATCTGCAGTAACGTTTAAAATGTGTAAATGATCTGTGATTTTTAAACTATTGCAAGATCACATCACACACTACCTTCTTCTCTGTACTAATCAAAGTTAAGTAAATAAAACACAATTGATTTACACAAAATATTTCCAATGAAAAATTAAAAGTTGTTAGCCATAATTAAATCAATTAAGGCTGTGTTTCATACCTCGGACGTGGTAGGTTACATAAGAACAACTAGTAAGATGTTCTCTCCATTTATTACATGCTCACCGAAAATCAGTGAAATTGATGTTGTGTTAAGTAACATCTGTTGTTTTATATTGAAGATAAACTGATGTATTCTTTTAGCCTATCAGCATAAACTTTATGAACTTATCGCCTACTAAATATATCTTCATATCTTGGCCTTTTATGTTAAAATTTGTCCCTAAATTCCTGTCAGACAGTGAGACAGTTTAAAAAAAGTTAGTTTGTCACTTTTAATAGCTGTTTACTATCTATTTTGAAATGAATTACGTAGATCAAGTCCTGTTTATACGGCCATTTTTTACATTTTCTTTCTAGACAATCTTGAATAATGATTTCTTACTATCGAACAGTATACAAATTATTATTTAAAGACAAAAAATAACTCAACATTATAAAAACGTAAATTGGAATCGATTGCTACTAATTATGATTATATAATATAATATATTTATATACTATAACTAGCCTAAGCAATCATGTTACCAGTCAATCGTTAACGGCTGTTTCGCCTAGTTGTCAGGAATCATCAGAACAATTAAAACACTTAATTTAAATGCACAACTAAAACGTGTTTTTAAAACACATTTAGCCAACAGACTAAAATGAAAGCTTCTTTGTATCCTAACTGCCCAGTTTTATCCTTTACAGTTAGGATAAAACATAAACGTGGACAGTCACTTACTGAGACGTTAAATGTTATAATACGTTAAGTGTTTTTTTTCAAATGTACATTTTAGTCTGTTGGCTAAATGTGTTTTACCACAATTTTTTAATTAGTGTTTTTATTTAAGTTTTTCAATTGTTCTGATGATGCTTGACAGATAGGCGAAACAGCGATCAACTATTGAGTGTTAACAACATTGATGAGGCAAATAATGGTGTATACATATATCATAGTAAATTGGAAGTCAGTCGAGAGGAATTTCAGAAATAATCGTTCAAACTTGTTCAATTTACTCATTTACTTATATAATTAAGCTGTTGTAGCAAGTTCATGACTCATATTACACAACAGGCCTAGCTAAAAGATACTCGTGTAGGCTAAGCCAAGCGTGGTGTTGCCTCACAGCACGGGTTCACAAATTACCTCATCTCTGGTCAGACATTAATGTAAATATTTAGCTTGCAAGTGTTTACTTATCTGTCTATGCATCGTAGTAAGTGCGTGAATGCTAAATATTTGGATGCACAGCCAATACGAGATAGTTACTTCTTATTCAAACTTTAGTAACATTATTCAATATAGAGCAATTTAATCGGAAGAAAATAATGGAGTAGCAGAAAAAAATGTTTCGAAAAAAAATATGATAGTCATATTCTATAAATATCATGAAACTCTTTGGCAGTTTGAGGGAGCCAACAATAATGATGTATTTTGTGGAGTAAATGTAATTCACGTTTATCTACATTCCCCTTCTCAACAACTTCCTAACATATCATATTGCCATATTTTAAAATTTTCCGAATTCAATAAAAATATAAAATTAAAAGAAATATCTTGACGAGACTAACCATATGCTATTTTATGAGAAACACGCTCGAGCGTAAGCTTGTAAGCACTTAGGTTTTTCAAATGGCTGTCTTTTTTTTATTTGTAGGCATAAGTATACAAGAGCAATTCTGCAGCTAACTGCAATGTATAAGCCGTACAAAACAAAAGTGATTACGGCGATTTCTTGTATTCAAGAAGTTTATGTTTTTTTTTTTTTTTTTCATTTTGTTGGCGAATTTCCATAGGAAAGATGAGCTTATTGTAATGTAAACACGTACACACATATATGTATATACTAGCTGGCCCGACCCGGCTTTGCACGGATAGACAAATCAAAGTTAAATGTATATTAACAAAAAATATATTATATCAATAAATATATTTCACTGTGTATTTCTTATGGGGACTTTAGTAACTTTAACCCCCCCCCCAAACCTCCCCTAAAATTTCAATTTTTAAAAACTCTTTCTTAGCGAGCACCTAGGGCCCTAGAGGAAGCTTCATAATAAATTTCATTCCAATTCGTTCGGTGTTTCTTTTTAGTAACTTTGACCCCCGCAAAACCCCCTAAAATTTCGAATTTTTTAAAACCCTTTCTTAGCGAGCACCTAGGGCCCTAAAGGAAGCTACATACCAAATTTTATTCCAATCCGTTCGGTAAGTTTTGAGAAATCGTATTAGTGCCAAATTTCATGTTTGTAGGCCTCGTGGTTTAGGAGAAACTGTGATAAGTCAATGAGTCAATGAGTCAATGGTATTTGGCTTTTATAAGTATAGATAAGTTCGCACTCTAACGCATTTTAGGCCTGATTTGGTTCAAATTTGGTACACACTTTGGTTTTCTAAGTCACTCGAACGAGTTCGTTAACCAACAAAATCGACCAAGCAGAAGCTCGTTTTTTACAGGAAGTAAAACTTTATTGATATTTTTCGTACTAGAGTGAAACCTTTTTGGGGGTTTATCTAAAAAAATAAATATAGGAGATAATTCTGCACATTTTGTTACACGACTTTATAGTCCGTTGATTCCCCCAAGAATTGATTGATCAAAACGTAAAATAAAATAAAAGTTCCCGGCTCGAATCCACGTGGGGGCAGCTTCTGATCCGAGGCTATTGGCCGTAATGCAACTCGCAACGCGAATAAAGAGAAGTACTGTATTTCATAATCAGAGGTGAAAACTCTATGCTGCGAGCGGAACGAAGTAGCACATGAGTCAGGGCTGGAGGCTGAGGTGAAACAAATTCTAATAATATATTTTGTATAAGTAGGCAGCTATTCAGCGCCTTCGTGAGTAGACCGAATTTCCTAAATAGTTGGTTGAAACCCGAAAACATATAAACTTAATTTTGGAAATTCACTTAACTCATGTCAGTGGTCACCTGGGCGATCGAACTATTTATAATTAAAATATCTTTAAGTAATAATTATAAATTCAGTTTGGATATGCATGAATTAATCTCCGTAAATTGTAACAGTTTATCTTTCAAATTCGATAAAAGATTTCTGAATCTACTGGACTATTTCGTTCTTGTATTGCACGAAATTAATGAAAAAACATGATTAACCAAGTGTCAAACAACATTTTACCATTTGTTTTAAGATTACTGTTTCAATTTGACGATAACAATGTTAAACTCAACACAATTTAAACAATGTTATGGCAAATGAGTCAAACAATGTCTAACATTCAAATCATTGGTCCAACTATTAAGATTTATAAATGTGTGAACTTCAAATGTTAGATATAAGTGAGTTATAATATTATTTGGTGTTGTAAAAAACAGATAAACTATCAAAATAAGTATGTTTAACAGTATAGACAGTTGAATTTAAAATAAATACAATTATAAATCACAAAAAGGAACCTATTGAAAACAAAATGCACAAAATCATATCAAGTTCATTGTAATTAGATTCATAAATTTAACTAAAATTAATTCAAAAATGCAACCCCGCTTGCCCAAACACTAATATACTCCAAGGAAAACTGTTTTATGCGCTTTGTAAAATATACATACTAGCATTTATTAACTGTATGAGAAAACGAATCTAGTTTTAAAAGCGATTTTTTAAACTATTTACAAACGTTTCGTTCGCAAAATTTGTTTATTTTATTTTATAATTAAATTCATACTTTGGTAATAATAACCACACATTAAGTCTGGACAATTCAAATAACAACACTACATATTGCTAACCTATGTTGATTGTATTTAGACCAATTGCAGTTCAATGCCCCTTTAGTGCCTAACATATGAAGCCTTTTAAGATCTACTAGCAGATTATTAATGCGATTCATGCGACGTTAAGAATGGAGTGCATATGCCTAACTAATTTATATCACTATTTGATTGCTTGCTAGGTTTATTAAGAAATATTACCTAACTTTAGGATTTACTTAGCATAAGCCGTAATTAACAGCATTTGCTTTCAACAGTAAAAATGTTTTAGTTGGGGTGTACGAGGGGAAGTGGATTTTTAAATAGATTTTCTACAGTCCCCCCTGACTGTCCCGTGATCAGATTTTGTATATCCTTTCAGTTTTTTAAATAATGGAGGTGGTAATTTTCAAAAAATCTTCCTGTATATAGATTTCAAGAAATACAATTCTAAAATAAAGAGAGGTTGTACATTAATTAATTAAAAGCCTAAAACTTAAGCTATAATTACCTATTTCAAATAAATCCATATTTCAAAATTTGTTGTCGTGAAACTATTAATGTATTGATATAAAAAGTAAGTCTAAAATTTACTTAAATTTATACTGTTTAAAAGGTTTTGCTAAAATATTTAATGTTTTCTAAATTATCATTGTTTAGGTAGAAATTTACTCATATATAATATATCTACTTATGAATGAAACTACAAATAACAATAATAAATGGTAGTAATCCTTTGCTCTTTTAAAAAACATGTCTAATAAGTTTAAAACTAAAATTAATCATTTTCATAACCACTCATATGTGACCCGGGATGGACATAACACAAAGTATTAATTTTACTCTTCAAGCTGTGACAACCCTTTTGTAAAACGTGTTTGTGTTTAATTAAAAATATTAAATGATTGAATATCCTTGATTTCAAATTAAAAAGATTATTAACTTTCCTAAATGTGTAAAATTTTGGGTATGGAAACAATTCAAATTAATGACCATTGTAAACTCTAACCCCACATAGGCTACACGTACATTTAGGATATGGTGGTTATCGCTAGCTATGAAGAGGGTAGTTCCGAGGTGGGGGGGGGATTAAACCCTAATATCAGCATGTCCGAAATTACCTTCCTCGGTTCAAATATTTATTATAATGACAGAACTAATGTGGCCGTAGCAGTTTGTTAGATTTTATCTCCGCAAAATTCAACCCTGGCTTTATAAATTGCAGAGATAAGCTTGCAACAATGACTCGTTCCAGGTTTATGTCAGAATTATAATATTAAAATACATAGGGTTTTCAAATTTGATATATCAAAGATATGTAGTAATCGTTCTTTTAAAGTATGTTTTTTAAATTTCATTCTCAATAGTACCCTCTTCTGCTGACGCTCAACCATACTCGTATATACTATATTATAAATATATATATATATATATATATATCGTAATAAAAAGTCTCCGACAAATCCTCAATCAAAAAAATTGGTAAAACATATTTTCTTAGTTTTAACACAAGTACAGATGATTAAGTATGCTGTAAGGTTAGATTTAACTTTAAAAATAGAGTACATTTGTTTAGAAACTAAACTACTTACGTAGTTAGTGAATTTTCCTTATTATTTTTTTTTTTGTTAAAATTGGCATAAATATTGAAATAAAATATGCTTGTACAATTAGACGAATAGTTTATTATCTGAGATAAATTTAATAATATAAGTAATTATAATTATTAAAATTATCGCATTCGTGCATACTAGAATATATAATCAACATTAATGACAAACTGTCACTATAGTTCACACGGCAAAACAATGGATCGTTTGAATCTTCCCTGCGATGCTACGTTACGATATTACATTATGATGCTGCTTTACAATACTACGATACGATTCTTTTATGCCGGCACTACACTATCGGCGAGGTGCCTCTCCGAGAAGTTCAGGCGAGGTTTCGAACGACCACGCTTCACGAGAGCGCACTGCAAGTACACTCTCATGGAGGCGCTTGGCCGAGATGAACGCCGAGGCCTCGCCACTGATTGTCGTGTACTGGCCACGGTGGTAGTTCGCGGAGTAAATGGAAGATTTGGAAGTAGCAACGGTTTGTTTTTTATACCTACGCTTACTTCAACTATGTTTATACTTATAACAAGACGAAAATCAAGAAACCATAGAGACGACGAAGAGATGATGGATGAAGGCAATCCACCGAAACAGAACAAGGTGGATCAAAACTACTCATTATTATTTATGACATACTTAAGCGAAAACGTTCTATTTTACTTACTCCGAAACCAATTGACCACTCCATGACAATCGCCAATCTCCCACAATAAACATCAAAGAATTAACTGCACAAACAACAACAGCGTTTGTGCAGAACCAATACACGGGAAAACTGAGCCCTAGTGCAGAAGGAAGTTGTTTCGCGCTTTACTTGGCTCTCGGGCGTTCACAAGTCCTTTGACTCTAGTCAAAAACCCGCCTCCATACCGAGCGCAGGCAAGGCCGAGACGTGGCGAGGCGAGATATGCAGACTCTCGCAGTGCCTCGTATTACGATTCTACGTTACTACCTTACGATGCTACGTTACGATTATACGTTACGATGCTTCGTTGCGATACTATTTTACGTCTATACGTTCCGATGCCACGTTACGATTCCACGTTACGTTATTCGGAGCGAACTGTATATTTGAGCGAGAATTATTTCGAATATTCCAGGGAATACTGCCTCACACAACTCCTAATATCGAAATTTATGTTTACCTCGATGCACTGTTACAAGTATGCATGGATTTATTTCAGAGTAAATCTATCGCCACTTATATTACATATAAATCACATTACGTTACCTATAACTCAGCTTAAAACTGTGTACGCAGGTGTAGGCTTAAGTAAATTAAACATTGGCTTATATCAATAATTTTGGTATCACGGATAAATTATCAAGAATATAAATCTTATTTTGTAATTTTACCTTTACTTACTCAGATTTAGTCGATCATTTGATTCTATAAAATTGCTTTCGTAACTGAATATGCATTTTCACTTTTACAATAAAATTGTTTACTTTTTGTGCTTTGTACCTTTTAAGGAAACCCTCTTTATAAAGCCATTCCTTGTCGGTTGCATTCTAATTTTCTGAAACAGATAAATATGTCATAATACAATTTGGTACAGATGAGTCATCGAATATTACAATAATCAAAACGAAAAATATATTTGACTCATATTTTGTTTAAAGGACCAAATTGTGTGCCCCAAAAGATATATATGGGGTATCGTTTGAAAGGGCTTGATTTATGGGGCTATAAATACCATTTGTTTTTTATAGAACTTTGTGAAATGTAATTTTAAAAATAGGCATACACCCTAAAATGTTGTTTGTAAATTTATTCTGCTCTGTGTTTGAAATTACTGCAGCCAAACCAGTGGTGTTGGAATTACTCATATACTTTACAGAATAACTAATTCGATCACTCACCTGAACAGCTCACGTTGAAAGCGAACTTCCAAAATTAAGTTTATATTTTTTAGGGTTTCAACCAACTATTTGAAAAATTGGTCTACTCACTAAAACGTTGAATAAACTGACTGCGTGTACGAAATATATAAAGTAGAATTTGTTTGCACTTTAGCCTAAAACCCCTTCTCACACGCTGCTTCGTGCCGCTCCTTGCAGCCACACAGCAAACCTCATACTGCGGGTTTAACTTATTATCGACTTCTTCGCTTCGCTCGCACCGGACAGAGTTTGCATTCCGGCCGTCGGCCTCGTAACAGATGTAATTTTATGGTACCCTACGTATTGATTGATTTTGGGGGGGGGGGGCAAAATAAGGTCTTATAAGACGAGCTATATAAGGTCGTTTAAAAATTCAAAATGTGCAATATAATCTCCTATATTTATTTTTTTACATAAAACCCTAAAAAAAATTTCATTCTAGTACGAAAAATCTAAAAAAATAATTACTTAATGTTACAAAAAAGTGCTTCCGGTTGTTTGATTTTTTTGGCTAACAAACTCATCCGAGCCATTTTGAAAACCAGCCTTTGTACCAAAACGTGTTCTGTGGACCATGATCGGTGCTCATTGACTACTCCAGTCCGTAGGTCTCACCATAAGAGTTTCTTCAACAGCTCGTCTTTCCTATGGAAATTCGCTGATAAATATTAAGCTTGACTTTTGAGAAGTTATATATTTTATAGAATAAAACTTGGGACACAGAATTTCACAACTATAATACGTTTATTACTCAAACTAGTTCCAACGACAATATTCCCATTTTCAATGATGCAGGAGCTACAACAATCAAACTATAACTAATTAAACTATGGTTATAGTTTGACTATTACACTTCGTGCATAACTGAAAGGACGAAAACATTGTTTGCGCAATAAATGTTATTAGTTGTGAGATTCGTTTTTTATTCGAAAATAAGTATTTCCTTCCTTTAAGGTTAATAATGGGTCATTGTTATTGGTTGTACAATTAGGTTAGTACATTTAGTATATGTCATATTAAAGTGAAACAACACTTTTGACAGAGATTGAAAGCTAGAGAATTCCAAAGAGAACAAATTATGCACTATATACATTTTTTGTTGCGTACAGCGTTCATATTAAAGTTGAATTCCTTCGAAACTTTCGAATTAGTTTTTTTTAAATAGTTAAGTTGTAGTTGAGGCAAATACATTATTATATACATTTTACACCATTATATATTAATACGTGAACATCGAAAGTTGTAACTTTTTTTATTATGAATTACTAAAGAACATGAATAAAGCTTATATCATTCGAAAAGTACTGTGATATAGATTTGTAGAAAAAAAAATAAAAATGGATTTATGTGTGTAAAATAAACCCTACCTAACCTAAAATTGTGTTGCTAAGCTGGTTATCCGAATCAGCTGTTATATAATATGTTATTTTATGCAGTTGGTTGCTGGGGCAATTATAAGTAGTGTATACTGTCGTTAAGACAAGTAAAATAAAATAACTAAGCCTAACCTAACATTGTCTTTCTAAGCTGGTTATCCAAATCCGCTGTGTTATTTGTTATTTTATGCATTTGTTTGCTATGACAATGAACATAAAAAAATATTTTTGTATTTCATGGGTTTATATTTTTCTACACACATGTTCTTTCCTTAGAAAATGCACCAAACAATTAAATGAAATTATTTTGATCACATCTAGGGCTGTATAAGTTAATATCACTTTGCCTTCCCAAACAAACAACACTAATATACAAACAAATACTTAGCGTTGTTTCCATTTCTTTCAAATTGAATTATCACTTATATTTATTTATTTCTTAAATTATTCTACCGTTTAATAGTTAAATTGTTTACTTCTAAAGAATTTCACATGTTTACTGAATATTTATCATTAACTCCATAATTCTTCCTCTTTTCCCTTTCCCACTCTTTTTGTCTTAGCGTCAATATACGAATTAAAAATTTCCATACTAATTATTAGTTTCCATATAATAAATTTAAATTAAATGGATAAAAAACGAGTTGAATTTTGTTACTTTACATTCAAAATTTCGACCACAGGAGATATTAATTACAATAAACAGATTATAAAAAGCACTGCGAGTTATTCAAGACTAAAAGCGATTATATTGTAGGCTTACTTTTTTATTTCCAACAAAAAATATGGACCACAATTTTATGACATTTATTATGGTTCTAAACGTATTGTATGCGTAATAAACTCTCAATTTCACGACAAAATTACAGCCGGAAACACCAAATGCGTTTTCCATTTATGCGGAGAAAATCTGGTTTCATTTACTTTGAACGCCCGCATATTAATTACTTCCTCCGAGGCTACCTGTTATATTTAGAATTAGACTCGATTTAACTTTTTGAAAAATGTCCAAGATTATATTAAGGGTTCAAAGATGAAAGTAAGCCAATGTCGTTCTTATTTCGGCTTCATGTCTGTGATTCACTTTTCCTGCATTCCATACAAATATTTACTCTCTTTTGTATCATATAGTTTTATGGTTATTCATAAGTTCTTTTACCGTATTCTTAAACATGTTATGTAAACTTTTCTGAAAATAGTTGTTTTTCCAACGGAGAATATTTTTGCTCTTTCCTACCACCGTCAGTTCGACTAATAATAGTAATTATATTGAAGTGACGTTTCGTGAAAATAGTCAATAAAATATTGTCGTTCGCACTACGGCCATTTCGGCTGTTCTATCATTAATGTAAAGTAGATTCTAAACACCTACTACAGAACACCTACTTTATACCAACTACAACTATTCCCGCACAAACTCTACAAATAAGAATAAATTAATGAAAGAAATTAAAAACATTGAAATATGCAAACAATAAAAAACCAATAGGAGCTCATTACGCAACAAAAATCTTCAGTTTGATTCAAACATACTAGACGATACAATTAATAGCCTACATAGATAAGAATAACTAATAAATATTAATTTTGATAATAAATAATATGTTATTATTATAGTAATATGTTATCAATAATATATAGGTAAAACTCATTGAAATCCAATTTTATATTTCTAGTTAAAGCGGTTACTGAGAATTATATACGATTTTCCTGGAGAGGTGTTTGAATTTCGCATAGCCAAACATGCATTTTTACGTGGGCTAGTTACAATGTTTCTTACAAATATTTGCGTTTTTTTTACAAATTAATCTTGATATCAAAATAGAGTAAAATATATTTATGAAATTCAAAATAGTTGATGAGACTTACAGCTTTCCGGTTTTGGATGTTTGTAAAATTGTAACCCTTAATTAATTGTTAGAACTTAATGTTATGGATGTTTAAAAATAGTAAAAGAATTTGCTAAAGTAAAGAGCGCCTAATAAACTATGAACTGCGTACAATTTATACTTTGTATTATTAAAGTTATTATGACAATAAACGAATTACCAATTTTAAGGTTAGAGAGGTTTAATTAGAAACATTATATGCATATTTTAAAGAATTTTTGTAGGGAAAATTTGTAATTATAATTTCTTAATATAAACGTTTTCGCGAGTTATATCAAAGACAATTAATGCATTTAAAATTTGAGTCGAATATAGCTAATGGTTTTTTCTGCAGCTTATCTTTCTATTTACAGTGTAACCCGTGTTCAACAAGAAATACTGAAAACTGTAATTTTCTCAATGAGAACATAAAACACCTGAGAACTTTCTTTAAGTTTTCGTGAGTTGGCCGGTTTTCCAGCTTGACCTCAAGAAATGAATTTACAGTACATATACATCTTTAGAAGTACCGTAGGTGTTACAAAACATTTATACCGATAAACTTACACCCGTGTTACATAGTACGTACAATATTTATTTACTTAATCTCTCATAAAACCATTTTCTTGAAATTAAATTAATCGTTACAAAAATATAGGCCTACACGTCAACTAAGTATGTATGAAATGACGGAAATGTAAACCG
Source organism: Philaenus spumarius (assembly GCA_018207615.1). Taxonomy (NCBI): domain Eukaryota; kingdom Metazoa; phylum Arthropoda; class Insecta; order Hemiptera; family Aphrophoridae; genus Philaenus; species Philaenus spumarius. The sequence goes on from JAGFPH010000032.1 coordinate 1,322,735, forward strand.
ATGCAAATATTGATCAGCTGACATTTTAATAATAATGATGAAGTTTCCAGTTCTATAATCAACAATCAGTCCATCGAAGCGTTATTTGCAATGATAGGACTTACTCTTATAGCAATACAACAAAAAATGGTTTCAGTATAAAAACCTAAATCATTTTGAAAATAGTTTAAAAAGAAATATTAACTAGATCTTGACGAAAAAACATGCATTATCAGTAACAATCATACGTGTAATAAAATACTTTTAATAATTTAATTCGCAATTGTACCGAATTGATGGGGCATGGGTGTTGGCGTAAGAATCGCCCTAACATTATAAGAATACTACACTATAATTATAATTCCGATATTGATTATAACTTCTACTGGTGTGTTAACCTTTACATAAAAGGTAACATTGGTTATGTTTCATCTTTTCCAAGAACTTTTCAAAATGGACTGAACAAACATCCACGGTTTATTGAAAATTGTTCGTAAAATATTCACTGTATGTGTGACTGTTATGCTTTACGTTGGTTTAACAATTAAAAATTAAAAAAAAACACTAAACTGAGGAAATGTTGACAGTGGAAATATCTACAAAACAAGCCAACGAGAGCATATATTTATCTAGGTGTTGTTATGAAACCGGTGTTGGCTAAACAAGTGATAACGTTATTGCTTACGATGCCGATGGCTAAACCGTTAAACACTGACTATATAGGTATATTCGTAGAAGTTGGCAATAACATAGGTCTATAATTAAAAGAATGAAGGTTGCGTAAAATGTCCTTCTAATACGGCTTTCTTCCAATTACCGAGTATAACTTACTGAGAGAACTTTTATAGACTATTACGTAGAAACAATGTGTTTATTGTACCACTAGTGTAGTGTATTTATACCGTGATTCGTTGTGACACCGAAAACTATGACACTAATATTACAGATGTTTGATCAATTTTGACATGTAAACTTTTCCAACCCCTTCCCTAAGGATTATGGTTGCTTATCCCTATAGTATTTTTTTACAGATAGTAATTCAAATGTGTACAAAGTTTGGTTGAAATTGTTCCACGCCTTTTGGAGCATGCATGTACACCGTTACACACATTTTAATACAATTATAGTTAATATGTTTTATACTTATACATTTTATTATAAGAAGTGTTTCTTATTATAAACTCGGGGGAAGCTGGGTAAGTCAGCTGGTTTTTAATATAGAATTTGATGGATTGACAGTCTGCATTAACACTTTGTATTATAAACTTGGAGTAAAGTAATATTGTTTTGAATAGCTATACACCATACAACTATTGTACTCGTTATGGACCCGTATTACTTCAACTAGTCCTTCTACAAAAGTATTGTCCGTTTTGACAAGAGAACACTAGCATTTTATTAATGGAAATAATAGAGCACAATTCATTTATCGCAGAAGAACAAATTGTTCAATTTGTTTTGTAGACTAAGAATTGGAATGTTTGTCTTTGATTCCTATATCAATGTTGACAAGATATTTAAAATTCAAAAACATGTATAACAAAACCAATGGTAACTAATCACATAAATATTTTACCTAAGATATGGCTCGAGGTTAAAACCTGTTTGTCATATGATTATTGTCAATAGGTACAATAAACAAACCTTTTCGGTCATGGCGGTCATTATAATGACCATCACAAACTATACTGGTTTTCTCCTATTTGCATTTCATTGTCCTACAACCATTAGGTAATGGTCATTTTAATGAGCATACATTTTAAAGGAGTAGGGGGTCAAAATTTAAAAACAATAATACAAAGAGATATTGTATGTTTGAAATGTGTAGGTTTAAAAATGAAAATGTGTGATTGAAATGGATAACAGAAACGGTTTCTATAGTTTTTTTTTTTTAAATAATGTGAATTATACAACTAACAGTAACTGTTTGTCTTTGTCTCTCAATAGTTGTCCTTAAAACAATAGACTTTCCTTAGAACTTTCTAAGTCCAATAATGTTTGATTTTAATTACTTTATTTTGTTCTTTAAATGACATCACTTTTTCATAGTTCTTCTTGTTTAATTCTTGAGAGGGAACGGCCCACAGCGTGTAGGCAATATGGATTACATTATCCTTGTACATATTAGCATTTAAATAGAACCGCCCTTACTTCGCCAGGTGACATTGTAATTAAGCGTAATAGAGTTTTTAGCAATTCCTGCGAGGTTTTACCCAGGGCCGGCGAGAATTGCTAGTTTGTTTTACCTACATAACATACAGCCTGCTGTAAAACATATTTTGCTACCACTCCCATGTTTTTAATGGGGGCAATTTATTTTGTTAAATGTTACTTTTGACCCCTCTCTCCGTGAACATAATTTTAAAGAAAAAATATTATTTTTCAAAAGTTGTTTGGAGACCCGTCCCTACACTCCCCCAAATTTCAAAGTGGGTTAGTTTTTACTTCCAAATTTAACTATTTCCCCACAAGGCTTTCATGAGTTTTAAGTATCCAAAACCATTAAAAAAAGCTACCTTAAGCTGACTTTTGGATCGCTCTGTATTCTAAACATGTAAATAGTTATAAATAAGTTTGCTGCAACAAATTGATGTTAATTCAAAGATAAACGAACGTGAGGAAAGTCGTGTTCAAAACATTTTATCACCTCCAACTTGGAGTGGGTACAATCATTGCTAAGATTTATAAACACTTTGTCAGCCAGCGCTGTGTTATAGTCCAGATCTTCTCTCCATTGTTTCTTTGTTGAGAACCACGCCCACTAGTCAACTTATTGTTCGTAGTGTCTTTAAAAACCGACATTTACTGTAATACTATTTAACTTTTTACAATATTTGAATAACTTATTGAAGAAGTCAGGTCAATTAATTATACCACAGTTACGATCTGAAACAATAAAGAACTACATTTTTGGAATCACAGGCAGCGTTATAGCTTAGGGCTAATAGGTTAGCGTACATGATCCAATGTATAAGTACACAGAGGAATCCAGAAGAAGACATAGACGTTGATAAAGTAGGAAATTTAATTTTCGAATAGGCCGTCGGTGCCTCACAACAAAGTTCAAAAATATTTGGACGTTACACAGAGAGAATAGGGACGATATTTAGTGTGTTTTAGCGCCACTTTCTTGTTTTTAACAAAAAATAATCATACTGAACAATTAATGATACTGAATTGAAATGTTACTTAATGATATTTTAATGATATGACAGAAGTATCAACTGATGAAACAATGAAAATGGGACTAATTTTCTCCTTGATTTTGTTTGTAAAATAATCTGCTTTCAAGTTATGTTTCTTCAAATAATTTAAACATCCTCCATCAGTATAGAAAATCGGTTGATTATTTTTCACAATTTAGTTTGTATAACCTCAAATACTATGCACTTTTAACTTTAACATTTAGGCCAGTCGGTAAAGGTCAATTTAGACCAAAAGTACCAGTAATTTGCAATACGGCTGAATTTTTTTTTATAAGTACATTAAAGTATGTAGATTAACATAAAAAAAGTTTACCAGTCTATCGATTTCCCAAAGTCGAAAAAAAAAATCGATTATCATTTTTTTTTTCGTTTATCCTTAATATTTCGAGCTGGGATGAAGATAGATGAAAATAAAAAATACCACCGTGTAGGGGAGGTATTTTTCAACAAAAAAGGTTATATGTATTTATTTCGTCCGATCAATGGTTTGTCTGGAAAAAATTCGATAATGCAGGTATGTATTTTGCAGCAGGGGAAATCACTAAAAGGGGACATCTTATTCATATATGAAGCGTTGGCTCATTCTAAATTGGCCGAATTTTAATATATCGAATTGAAACTTGACAAAGGAGTTAAAATATATATTTTAAACATTTATGATGAGTCTCAGCTTGTTATCTTGAAAATTACCCGATCTAGAGCCACTTGACTTATTAATGGGTTTCTCGATTTTAGGAGTACCGGACCCAAAAATTCATTTTAAACAGCTCCAGTTTAGAAAATTTTTAAAATATCAACCTGAAAGTTTTTTTACAAGTTAAATATATATATTCAAACAAGTTCAAGGAGTATAAACCTTTTTCATTATTTACTTTTAAAAGCACAAGTAAATTAAAAAAGTATAATTTTAGACCTTTTTAGATTTTTCATCAAAACGCTTGAGTTGATCAGCTGCAGATTAGTCATTTAAAAAAATATAGTTTTTAAAATAAGTATAGCAAAAAACAATTGTATTTTTAACTTCTGTACCAATTTTTAAATCGATATGTTCAAAAATGTCGAAAATGGAGTCGTTGAATCCAAAAGTGTTATAGTTAAAACGAGATAGGTAAAACAGAAGACTATTTTCAAGCGCCTCGTTTTTAAAAATAACAAGAAAAAAATCGTTCATACTTACTAAGAATATTTATACTGGTGTACTCAACTTGTAAAACAAATTTGGTGTTGATATTTCAAAAATTGACGAAACTGGAATAGATTGAAATTAGTTCGTGGGTCCGGTACTCCTAAAATCGATAATCGAAATCGACTCCTAGATCGGATCATTTTCAAGATAATAAGCTGAGACTCAGCATAAATGTTTAAAATATATATTTTAA
>JAGFPH010000032.1:1327398-1339642 GCA_018207615.1 Philaenus spumarius
ATTTTTTCCAGACAAACCATTGATCGGACGAAATAAATAAATATGACATTTTTTGTTGAAAAATACCTCTTCTACTCGGTGGTATTTTTATTTTCCTCTATCTTCATCCCAGATCGAAATATTAAGGACAATCGAAAAAAAATGATAATCGATTTTTTTTCGACTTTGGGAAATCGATAGACTGGTAAACTTTTTTTTATGTTAATCTACATACTTTAATGTACTTATAAAAAAAATTCAGCCGTATTGCAAATTACTGTTAGTTGTAACCTATACCGACTGGGCTAATTCATTGTTAACCAATTTTGTTTGTTTGTTAAAAACACATGAGGGCGGCTTATGGAGAACAAAGTATTTTATAACATAACTTTTTGAACAGAGTGTAACTAAAAAAAGGAAATATATGCAAACTATCTATAATATTATTTCTTTTAAAACTTCTTGGCAATGATTATTTATTAATAACTATACTTCTTATATTTTTCAAGAATGTAATAAATAGTGTGAATTTATTTATTTTCTACAATTTTTCGCTTCCAATTTTTAACAAAAGAAGTGATCATAAATCCTTTAAATACCGTTTTTTAGAGGTATGTAACCAAAGTTTAAATAAAATTTGTTGAGTTTTGAAAGCACTTTTAATACTCGATCTACATTGCTATTAGGTTTTTTAGATTATACTAAGCTTTTTAATTTCTCCAAAATTGTACAACTTCCAAATATGTGATAAAGTGCCCAAACTGGAATTTGTTTTTGTTTGAAAGGGTATATTAGCAATGGTTGGTACAATTTTAGATTGTAAGAGTAAAAAAGTTCCGTGGTAGTAAATAAAAATACAAAAAGCAAATGTTGTATAATTTACCATTATAAACAAGTCCAAATAAGTTAATATTTTTATTTCTAAATATTCACTTTTAAAATACATTTAAAATTAAGTCACTCTCGAACTAGTTTACATTTAAGTAGTTTTAATCATGTTCATTCTAAAGCATTCAAAGAAAACAATTTATCACTTTCGGCTCGGCTTTAAAGTAGTTTTAGAAGTTTTAATTTACTCCCATAAGCTTAGTACTAAACAAATTTGTATTTCATGCTGTAAGGGTTGCAGTTCTCAACAAAAAGTTTTCAGACAAAATATTTTGGTAGTATTTATAAGATTTACAAAAAAATTGTACAAGTTCGATATTTTGGTCATGGAAGTATAATTTTTTATTTTGTTCTGAATTATGCAAAATATTCCTCCTTTTGGTAATCTCTTCCTGTAAGGGTTTCTCGTATTAAAAATAGTTTCGTACAAAAGTTTTAGATAAAATATTTAATGTACAATATTTTTGCACGGATTCAATACTATGGCTACATGAGAATTGTAGTCATTCAACCGTTATTTTCTCATGCCTTGTCGTAGTGGTTGGTGTTATCTAAAAACCTTTTAAACTAACCAACCTTTTTAGTGTTACTCTCAGTATGTATAATAACTTTAAAAGGGTATATTTTTATATGCCAAGAGATTTATAGTGATTTTTCAGTTTTCGAAAAGTTGCTTCCCATTTCTTCCCAATTTTTCCTATTTTGCCTAATTTCGACAGTGAGTTGAATGAGAAACTGCAGGAAGACATTTTACTTTCCTGGGAATCTAGTTAACACAAAATGGCTGCTAGATGAAAATAATCGCATTTTAGAACTTAAGTTTTACAAACTTTTATATAGGCTACTGCACAAAATATAGCATATAACTAAAACCTTGAATTTATGGCAAAAACAAAAAAAAAAGTTATTTACTATTATACTTTTTTTAGTATTTTTTTATTTACTATTTAAAAAATATATTTTATACTTAGTAATAGAACTTTAGGTAAAAACACATTGATAATGTATTTTACCCAATGCAATTTAGGCCTATACACAAGGCACAAATGTAATTTTTCGAATATAAAGGGTGAATTAGTATTGATCTCACACCTTAGTAAATCATTTTTTTATAAACATATAAATAAATTTTAAATTAAACTAGCTCATGTCTAACTAAAAAAATGATTCCAAACAAGGTAAACTGAATTAATTGACAATAGAGAAGCCAATTGTAAAGACGCAGTGATGCATGTAAACACGGTGCACAAGGCAGGTAGCTCGAGTTTTTGTTGCCATGGAAACACCTTTATAAATTGAATGAAGCCTCAAAGTCGTTGCATTCAATAGGTGAAGTGTTTGTATTACAGGCTGGACCAGAAACTAATGTTTTATTTCTTTGTTTGCTTTAGTATTACTTTATACTTTATTAAATATTATTATTTTTTAAATATATTTCTATTATACATTTTAGAGACAATCAACTAAAACTTTCTTTTGAATTAAAATATTTTTCCGATATTGTTTGGTTTTTCATACAAAATATTGCACATTACATGATCCACTTTATTGAACAAATTAGCACCTAATTGTTTGGTAAAAACTTAACATTGTTTTACATATTTTGTATAAACAAATTGTTTATCGTTTTATCGATTGGGCAGAAAAATACTTATGTCACATATGTTTTCAAATTTATAAAATTGTAGCCGACATTTAAAATTTCACAAAAACGAAAATGTGTCAATATAAGTAAAAAGAAGTTAAGTACAATATTTAACTTACTGTTTTTCTTTTTACTTGTATATAAGTTCAAAAACGTCAGAGTCCTACATGTATGATAATTCAACAAAAAGTATGTTTTCAGTAAATAAAATTAAGTTTAAATTGATTTATAAATGTTTACAGAGGTTTATACCGTAGCTTTCTCAATTTTAAATTACAATTTAGCATATAATTCTTCAACTTCTAATATTGCATAACTTTTATTCCCTGTTGTTTAAAAGCTCACGGGCTATAAATCGGTCTTAATTTTTTTCATATATGTTTAATATATAACTAAATATGTAGAAACTGGCTAAAAGTTGTATTGTGCGTTAGAGAGACGGATATTATTGCGTCAGTTGGGAATGCAGTATGGCTGTTTATTCAATCTCATGAAACGATTGTCAGGACATATTGTGTCAATGTTAATATCGATACTAATGAGAACATTACTACTTAAAAAGAGTTATAAGTGAGGGAGTTTTAGTTAAGGCTATTGGTATTTGGTATTGGGTATTATGTGACAATTTGGTTAACAAATGAAATTTCCAATTATTACATGTATTGCTATACGAAATCCTATACTATTAAATGACTAAGGTTTCTACTAATGTTTTCGTTTATTAAAACGCCTCTAATGAATTTAATGACAATTCGTTTTTATATTCTTTGTGTACAAAATAATCCTTGGGCAAGTCACATCTTTGGGAAATTTTTTATATTAGTGTTTACAAAAACATTTGCCCTTTTAAAACCCACTCATCTAATGCAAAATGTATTCTCGGTTGTTACAATGGCGACTATAATTTATAATAGTAGTTATAATAACAACGTATAAAAACAAATACACAAATAGCCGAATATTTCCTTATGTTATATAGGTTAAATTTTTAAATACCAATCCTAATTTTAACTAACATTTTAAATAAGTACGAAAATAAACAAAATTGTAGTACACTAATTTAATATTTGACATTACTCAATACATAAATAACATAAAATGCATTCGTTTTATTCAAATTTAATACTTCTAAATATAATAAAAATAAATAGTTTATTAACTATTCCTAACTTTTTTATTAAACATTAATTAGGGCTACTATGTTGCATTTATTTATTTACTAGTAAGCCCCTGTGAAAAATTACAGGCAGATTAATTAGATACACAATATTAGAAATACATAATTTATAATAAATCTATTTTTAAAAAAACTTTATGCCTAACTATGCTGAGGGAATTTTTAACTGGTAAATGTGAAAAATTATAAAACTGTAAGTCTAAATTTTTAATTTATATTCATTATAATACATCAAAATAAAGATGCAAATATTATCTTTTAATAGCTTTTAATCATATGGATTTATTCAATGGATTAGGAGCTATTAATATTATAATGAAGAAATTTATGATCGAATATGTTTATATGTTATACGAAGCTGTACGAAAGTTTTTGAAATTAAAGGAATTGGTATCTCTTCTTTAAATTTGTATACATACAGTTCATATATTGATTATAAAAGGTTGTATTTATTTTCATTTTGTAACCTAAAAGCAAATCTTATAACGCATTATACCATACATTAGTTCTATAATTCACATTTAAAAAAACCAACTTCACAAGAACTATTCAGTTGATTGAAGTTGTAAAAATAATTTTAAAGTATTATGGGTTTGTTTACAGATGAATGGTGAAATCAGCTATTATATTATATTGTTACTCTCGTACTTACTACGTACGCGTACACTTGCTTTTATAGAGGTTGATTTATACAATTTAAAAACACTAAAAATCATAAAGAGCAAAGCTCGATCAACCTGGTACTAGATCATTATATCAGTGTACTATGCGCTTCATAATATATTCATTGTGTATATAAACATATCAAACCTTGCAAAATTTAAATATTTTACTAAAACTAGAAAGAACATTAACCCACTAGGCTCGTAATTTGAAAGTTTGAAGAAACCTTAATGGAAAATTGAGTCCAATTTTACAATTATAAATCTTGTTGTACTTAATATAGTTGATTTGGTAGATTTCTAGAAACGTCTTACTGGCTTTAAAAAAAATTATATATTTTTTTAAAAATAATCCTGCAAAAGGGCATCCTTCAGAAACGTAACAAACACAAATACCGCTAAAGATGGTCGAAGAAACTATTTTTTGGACCTAACGTTACATCTTAAACAAATTAATTGAAAAATTTTAAGATAAATGAAAAGTCTTTAATATTTAAGAATACCATTGGACGCTATATTTGAGTTGTGTAAGAAGCAAATAATCTTCAAATTAACTTGGATATTTAACTCAGAATACATTCTTAGATATGTAATAAACACCGAGATGAAATTTATGCCACCACAATCCGACGTTGAGGATCTCTCTTTCTACATATATTTTATTTTAATTCTCTCGCTATAGATTATGAAATCGTGACAGATTTAAACACGTGCTGCGTTAGGCTAGGTTTACATCATCTGTTCTAAAAGTTGATCCGATGTTATTCTAGAGCCGCCCAAGCACTAATTAATTTGATTAATTTCACCACAAGTGCGATTAATAGTGTCAAAGTGATTCAATAAATACAAATATAATCTATTTAAAACTTGAAATATATCTCCTGCGATACTAGGTTCTTCTTTAGGGTTCTATTTCTTAAAATATAAAAGACAAACTGTAATAGAATCACAGTCCATTCTAACAATCGATTTTTCTCCGTAACCAAGAAAAGTATTACGATGAGGTTTGGCGTAATTATAAAATATACTAACCTATATACATTCCCATAATCAGAACTTAACAATATTTTACAATGAATTTTGAAATGCCAAGTGTATTTTAAGAAATGATTTTGTTAAGGAAATAAAAACAATTTTTTCCAGAATTGTTTGATGTATGGTTTTCAAGATCTTCCTGTAAATGTTTCTAAAAAACTTAACGCCCTCTATTTCTAAAAGTATTGCAGCTACAATTTCGGAAAAAAACTGTTGTGAAACTAAAAACTATCGTGGTGAAAACATTTAGCAATTCTATTGTAATGTAAGATTGTTCTTTGTTTGCCTTCACCATCTTTCTTTTAGTAGTCTCCATCATCGTTGCATAAGTTATGGGAATTGTTTTCAGTTTTTACGGGAGTCATGGTTCTTGTTTGGTTAGATGATTTCTTTAATATATTACTTGTCAAAGTTCATTGTTAATAGTTATATGCTACTTCATCTAATATCTTTAAAATTAGACTTCTTCTTGTTAAATACATAACTTTAGAACAAGTAATATAACATATTTGGCTTAAAAAATGTAAAATTGTTATTAATGGAATTTTGACGGTACTAAGAAACTACATACGAATTATTTAGCGTATAGACTGATGACCATCCAATGTGAGAAATAAATTTCTCAATCTATGCAAGTTTTCATAGTACGACTGTCAAAGTAAACAATATAAACCTTATTTACACTGATAGGCTATCAGCCACACAACTTGAATACAGACATCCTTTTCTAACAAATAATTAAAAAGGGGAGGGAGAGTACACTATTTTTTCTTCTTCTTTCAAAATACAGAACCGTCTTTCGGAGTGGCTTGCCAAGAATATCAACATTAATACGAAGAATATTTATAAATACAACATAACAGAAAAGCGTTTTACTTTAACATATGGGATTAGTCAGTAATCAAATAATAATTCCAAGAAATTTGTATGAGTCACATTAATATCACTTCATGATGTGTTTATTTACTTTTCTATGTTAATTCCAAACATTTTACCTTAGTATTTTTGTATATTTATACTGTTACAATGTTCACATTTTATTTGAACATTGATTGTAGAACATTAAACAGCTCTTTATTTAATTTAGAAGTGATTTTTTAGCGAAGGATGTTCAATATTATGTAGACGCGCAAGAACGGAAGAGAATATAATATACTGGCGCGTTGTATGTTCTGCACATTGAAATTTCTTTATATACTTTTTGTCTGTATATCTGAACATGTTTAAAAAACTCATGGCAATATAATTAATTTTTTTAAATTATCACAATAAAAGAACTATAAAATGATACGAAGGAACACTATTCTAACAAGGGTGAAATTTGTATGCTATAACTCATCGTTATTACGAAAGAGTTACATGAAATTCATGTGTTTATTCTGATCATGTGTTTTTAGTATTGTTCGTTAGGGAGTAGAAATGGAGAGGGTTTTGCCTTAATGTGGAAAACACTGCACCCATTTATAGTTTTAATACCTCCTACAAGTAGTACCAAACATTTTGTTGATATGTTTGTTGATTGCACCAAAGCTTTTCTCAATAGCAAAATTTGTGCTAAAAAACAAACAATCATGGCTCCATTATTAAGGATAGCAATAATACGATCAAAGTCATCGCAAACCTTCTAACTGTTAAATAAAGTGTTTGTAAGAACATTTGTTTCATACGACTAACTAAGAATGGCAAAAATGCACTACTATCCTTAGTAGATACAGTATAGAGCCTGTTCAAAATAGTTGTAGGTCTTGTAAATATTACCAAAATCTGTCTGAAACTTTTTTATGTCCTCAACCAGAAGCACAACGAGAGGGAAAAAATGAAAATTAGTCGAAAAATTCAAAACTTGTCTACTAGCCACAGTATGAAATCCGTTGAAAGTAATTGTAAACCTTTTAAATATTGTCTATAACTTTTAAATTGTTTGTCATTCTTCTAAAGATTACCAAAATCTATCGTCCGAATCTTTTTGTTTGTTAACTGCAACCCAATCCTTATTAGGGCGAATATGTTTGTTTAGTGGGTAATTGGATGTATATCAACGGTTATAAATAGAAACTTCGAAATGGATGTCTTATATTTATTTTTAACACTTCTTTCTAAGCATAATATCGTCACGTTTACTCCACTCATTTGTATCTGTGTTTTATACAATAAGCGAATATTGTAATTTTGTATCTATGACAATTGTAGATAATTTTAAATAATGAGATTATATTGCTGATTTGCTTTAATGAAACTACTAGCTGACCCGGCAATGTTTCGCTATTGCTTAATTTGAAACTTTGAAAGCCTGTAATTCGTATCCCTGAGAGCCGATGTAAATTATAATGGGATTCTGCTCATTGCTTGATTTACCTAACCTAAAATTATATTCAGTTTTTGATCTAAATCAGTTGTTGATCAAAATCAGCTGTTGATCAAAATCAGCTGTTTTAAGCTTTTCATATGAACAGCTGTTTTAGAAATCTTTCTTCTTCTTCCTTAAGATTGACCTTCCATAAGATTAACATTGAAACTTTGAGGGCCACTGGGGCGTAGCCCTAATGTCCTAGGACTTCGGTAAATGGCCTAAAACCTTCCCAGGGTTAACCTGTGTTACTATGCAAAATTTCAAAGCAATCGTATGGACGGTTTGGTAACGCATAAAGGACAAACAGACGGACATACATTGAATTTTATATATATAGATTGCTATCGATATGCATCCAAACACAAATTTCCAACTAATTTATTATGCAATTGTATTTTTTAAATAAACTGAAGTGTGACCCACAAGCTAAAGATTCAGTAAAGAAGGTTTTTATAAAAACAATATTAATAACAACACTGCACGAACACTCAATATACCGAACTATATGTAACAATAACCCTGGAAGTAATGAAGTATACGTTGGGAGGGGACAAGTGAATGCAGTAATAGATAACTGTTTTATTTTTCATAACGTTTAGCAAAACTGGATCCATTAAAGGAGTCCCAAAGTTGCAAGTGAAGTAATTTTGGAAGTAAACGATCTTTCAGCAACACGTTCTTGCAAACTCCGTACTTCAGGATTCTTAAAGGAAATTTGATACAAGTATTGATATCATTAAAAAGCTATTTCTATTGGCACAGGATCATACTATTTAGGGAGAGAGAGTTGCAAACTTTAACCTTAAGATTTAAACTTAGTAGCTTAATTCCTTCCTGACAAATTTGACTTTTACCGCCATACGAACAAATCATCCTAAAGGTCTCGCTTTACCTAGTTTCGGAACTATACAAAATAATTTTAAAACGATAAGAACACTAGTGTTATTGAATTGAGCTCCATACGATAATTTTGAGTCGAATGATTAAAACAGTATATTTTGTGTAAAAACACAAATGAGTTACAAATTGCATTTGTTATATTTTCAACAAAAATTACACGTTTAAAATATTGCACAGTATTAGAACAGTTACTTCATTTTTGTTTGTTTGGCATGTGATTATAGATTAAACACAGAACTGAAATGTTAATAACACAGTTTTCATAACAAGTATTAACTAGTTCCTCTCTAATAATGAAGTAATCAATTGAGTTAGTTAGGTAAGAAACAACGAACTAAACCTATAAGGTAAACATAATATTATGTGCTTACAGTGTATTTAGAACAACTTTGGAAGGTGTTAAAGAATGTTTGGCTGTAGTCCAAAAAACAAGATACAGAAGTTGCCCTATTTCTTATTTTTTCTTCTTGAACTAAAACTTCATATTATTTAAAAGTGAAGTGAAGTACAGTAATTCGTAACAAAAATATACGTGTTTATTTCCCTGTTTAACTTGTGTATTCCATTATAATAAATACAAAAGACTAATCATTACATAATACAGTGAAGATTTACGACTATTTTTTTAGTTTAGCATCTATTTAAAAAAAAAAATATGTATATAACAAAGAAAAATCTTAAAATTAAACTTGTTTCGGCATATTTGCCAGCTTCAATTCTAATTTATTATAAACCTATGTTATTTGTGCAGAAATTTATGAAACTGTCTACTTTTATATGCTATTTTAGCTCCAATGAAAATTCAACATAGCCTAATAGGCTATTATTTAAGAATAATAGCAATAACACTACTCCTCAATCACACATGTTTAATAATCAACCGCGTTTCAATGACAAAAACGTCATCCTCAGTGATGCATGAGCTACAACTTACAAATATGCCACTGAGGATAACTACTTTGTCCTTGAACGCCTTTGATTATTAAACGTACGTGTGTGAGAATTAGTGTTCTTTTATTAAACTTAAATAATTCCATCTCACCCGTCAAGCTCAAAGTTTATTATTAGTATAAGTTACTACTTAACACAACCACGCTTACAATGTGTTTAAATAAACTATGTCAAAATTAAATTTTGTAAAATTGTTATGTAAAGCAAGGGAACACAGGCGCTGTTCCCATATGTTTTTAATAAAAATTCCGTACCAATTTTAAACAAAACAATATCTGAAAAAAAGCAACAAATTAAAAGTAATTATTTTATTATATACGTGATTTAATACAATTTTATATAAATGGAAAACTTTTCCGATAAAATTACTACTGTCGGGTCACTTACGCTGAGTAATTTTATTGAACAATTAATGATTTCTCTTAACTTTCGTTTCTGTAAGATTAATAATTTGTTCAGTTTTATGACGATTTACGTTTCCGCGATAATTTGTGTTATACAAGAACAACCCTATAAAAGAATTTAACATAGTTGAAATTGCACTCAGAACTTCTCAAAAGTCATCATTTTATTGCAAATTCAGCCCGCCTCACTGCTAAATTTACTACTACACCTAGACCACAGGTAAAGCAGAGTAAAAATTTCTTACTTTAAATTTTTGAAAAAATTTATAAACGTACTGCATGTTTCCAATCGAGAACCATATTGCCAACAATTTAAACTGATTACATGATAATTATTATAATTGCAACTTTAGTGTTAAATATTTCTTAACACAGTTCACACAACCTAAGTCTGAAACTATCACATTTTGAAAATGTTATGGTATTTTGTTAAATCAATAAACACGTTGAAATTAAAATTGTATCACTTAAACTAGTAATTTAATAAAGCTTCATCCACTTATACTAAGTGATACTTGATAACCTTGTTGCCTGAGCATTGACTTAATACTTAACGCAACACTACTCTGTCTTCTTCCGGATTAACTACTTGAAACCGGAATCACAGTAAGAAAATATCCACTGCTGCATACTAAAGTGAACAAAACTTTAGGTTAAACAGTTTCTGAAATTACAACATTGATTTGTTCTATCCTTTTTTTTTATAAGCAGTTTGCCCTTGCCTCTCTTATTGTTCAATATTCGTTTACGCTCAGAAAACATCCACTTAAAAAACACATTTGTTGAAATTTTACAAAAATACATTTCTTTACTGTTCTAGGAGTTTTAAAAATTGTGATTACTTCATGGCATAATTTTAATTTAAGAATTTCACCCTACAAATCCTATTTCTGAAGCTCTATCTTCGTTTAAAATGTCACTCGAGCCTCTATTGTAATCTCTTAACAACGTGTTAATATAAAAGAAATCCTTAGAGGGCTGAAGCTTGAGTATACGAAGCTCATACACTATCCACTTGTCTGCTGTACGAAGGTTTACGTTGTAATTGAGAGGTTATCATGTCAAAATAAGTGCATTCGGTTTTAACTACACCGTTAAGTGTTGAAAGAAGATAGCCCGAGCACATGTCTGTTGTTAAATCATGAACCACTTAAAATGAAATGTCTGTTGACTGCTCCACTAGCAAAGTATCAAATGATGCATCTACTTTTTCTAAGAACTTTTAAGGACACATTTAGAAATTGAATAAACATTTTGATTGTGATGTTTTCCCCTCCATCTCTCTCTCTCTCCCCCTCTCACTCTCTTTCCCCCTTCCCCCTCTCTCTCTCGCCATAATCGCCAATAAAAACAGAAAAAGAAAGAAAAAATAGCGTTAAAAAGCAACGTTCTTAAATGTATTAAATATCATTTTTTAAATTTGCCGAGCTAAAACAAGTGGCAATGACTTTTAACTCGTTGTATATCCTATATATACATTTCTAAATGTACAATAAATTTAAAGAGCAGCCTTGTACCTGATGATTTAGCGTGCCTGATTCTGAACCTCAAGGTCCCAGGGTCATAACCAGACCTGGGAATATGTTTCTAGTTAGGAAAAACAATATTACAGGCGATGGTTGATTTAAAGTTTGCATTAAATAATTATCACAACGATTTATGCCAGTTAGGCTAATGAATATGAAGAGAGGAATAACATATGGAAAATCTAACTTCAATTGCTGGATTTTAAAACAGAAGAAAGTTAGATTTTCTTAATTGAAAGTGTGTTCGTATTAAGAAATCAACTATTTCAGTGACGATAATTTAATAGTTTGCTGTTATAATTCGTTAGTCAGTTGTAACTTCTGCAAATGCTACGTCATACGAGAGTCTGTTTAAGTTTAAACCCAAAATGAAGGTAGTAAAAAAGCCTATAGGCCTACACATGAATTATATTTAAATATATGTTAAAAATGAAGTTGATTTATCAGCTGGTGTGTCTCATGGGAAACAATAAAAAAAACCGGTAAGCAGCACTGCCGCATTACTATAGCCAAATTTTCTTACCAAGAAATAAATACTATTAAATAGTGGTAGTTTCCTATGAGTTTTATTCCTTGTTCCGGGGACTGTACCTGAATTACCTTTGCACAAGATTGTAGTAAATTTAATTATTTTTTGAATGATATAGCTCAACAATTGCACTTGGGTTTATGAGTGGGGAAAATGGCGCAAAAACCTGACATGGATAATGAAAAAATCATTTATCGG
>JAGFPH010000032.1:1339652-1352611 GCA_018207615.1 Philaenus spumarius
CTGACATGGATAATGAAAAAATCATTTATCGGGAGTTTCTTATCAATGTTGTTCCTTGTTCCGGGGACTGCACCTGAATTACCTTTGCACAAGATTGTAGTAAATTTAATTACCTTTCAAATGATATAGCTCAACAATTGCACTCGGGTTTATGAGTGGGAGAAATGGCGCAAAAACCTGACATGTATAATGAAAAAATCATTTATCGGGAGTTGCTTATCAATTTTGTTCCTTGTTACGGGGACTGCACCTGAATTACCTTTGCACAAGATTGTAGTAAATTTAATTACCTTCCGAATGAAATAGCTCAACAATTGCACTCGGGTTTTTGAGTGGGAGAAATGGTGCAAAAACCTGACATGGATAATGAAAAAATCATTTATCGGGAGTTTCTTATCAATTTTGTTCCTTGTTCTGGGGACTGTACCTGAATTACCTTTGCACAGGATTGTATTAAAGTTAATTAGCTTTCGAATGACATAGCTCATAAATTGCACACAGACTTATGAGTGGGAGAAATTGCGCAAAAACCTTACGTTTATAATGAAAAAATCATTTATCGGGAGCTTTATACCAATTTTGTTCCTTGTTCCAGGGACTGTATCTGAAATACCTTTGCACAAGATTGTAGTAAATTTAATTACCTTTCGAATGATATGGCTCAACAATTGCACTCGGGTTTTTGAGTGGGAGAAAGTGCGCAAAAACCTTATATGCAAAAACCTTTATCATTGAATTAAATTTAATTATTTTTCAAATGATATAGCTCAACAATTGCACTTGGGTTTAAAAGTGGGGGAAATGGCGCAAAAACCTGACATGGATAATGAAAAAATCATTTATCGGGAGTTTCTTATCAATTTTGTTCCTTGTTACGGGGACTGTAGCTGAATTACCTTTGCACAGGATTGTATTAAATTTAATTACCTTTCGAATGATATAGCTCAACAATTGCACTCGGGTTTATGAGTGGGGGAAATGGCGCAAAAACCTGACATGGATAGTGAAAAAATCATTTATCGGGAGTTTCTTATCAATTTTGTTCCTTGTTCCGGGGACTGTACCTGATATACCTTTGCACAGGATTGTATTAAAGTTAATTAGCTTTCGAATGACATAGCTCATAAATTGCACACAGACTTATGAGTGGGAGAAATTGCGCAAAAACCTTACGTTTATAATGAAAAAATCATTTATCGGGAGCTTTATAACAATTTTGTTCCGTGCTCCAGGGACTGTATCTGGAATACCTTTGCACAAGATTGTAGTAAATTTAAAAATATTTCGAAAGATATAGCTCAAAAATTGCACACAGGCTTATGAGTGTGCGAAATTGCGCAAAACCCTTATACTTATATATAATGAAAAAATCATTTATCGGGAGTTTGCCAGCAATTTTGTTCCTTGTTCCGGGGACTGCACCTGAATTATCTTTGCACAAGATTGTAGTAAATTTAATTATTTTTCGAATGGTATAGCTCAAAAATTGCACACAGGCTTATTAGTGGGAGAAATTGCGCAAAAACTTTACATTTATAATGACAAAATAATTTATCGGGAGCTTCATGTCAATTTTGTTCCTTGTTCCGTGGACTGTACCTGAAATGCCTTTGCACAGGATTGTAGTAAATTTCATTGCCTTTCAAATGATAAAACCCAAAAATTCGTCAGACTTATGAGTGGGAGAGACAATGTAATTTCCTTGCTCTAACTTAGCCATTTTAGTTTGAATCAAATAGGCCGCCATTTAGTGTCAAATCGAAAAATAAAAAAATCATTGTCTGGGAAATCCTACAAGGACCATTCCACTAAAAGTTCAGCTATTTTGAATCATATTTACTACCATTTTATCAAGGTGGGAAAACCCCATATACCCGCCGTTTTGAATCCGCTTACTATAACCCTTTCACCAAAAAATCTGTAATTTTGAATCATATTTACTACCACTTATCAATTCTGGAATAAAACATATATATATATTATATATATATAAATTAATGAATTTTGGGTATCGTCTCCAGACTCCAAATGGTCTGAAACGGATAGAAACTAAATTTTACCCTCCTCCGAACAACCGTTTTCAAGTTGGGTCGAGTGTAGTAGCTCTTATTTTCTTCAAAAGTTCGGCTAAAAAAGACAGTTTTACGCGTTTTAAAATATCAGTAATCTAAACTTAATCTATAAGGTCAGACTAAACCAAACCAACATAAATAACTTTAATAGATATAAATTTATTTTAAAATAATAAACTGTTCAATATGAAGAAGGGAGACATTCTTTTTGCGTCTTATTTCAAAATACAGAACCCGGCTTTCAGAGCGGCTTGCCAAGAATATCAACCTTTAATACGAAGAATATTTCAACACTAAAACGTTTTACTTTAAACATATGGGGATAATCAACAATCAAATAAACATTCCACAAACCTTGTATAAGTCATTTCACGATGGCTTTATTTAGTTTTATATATTCATACTAAAATATTTACCTCTGATTTGATAAATTTAGGGGCAGTTTTATTAACCGTGGGTTAAAACCCAGATTAACTTTAAATGTAAGCAAATAACCTCCGGTAAATGTATTGTAAACAAGCTTTGACGTTACTTTATTATTATAATATGATGATTATAACGAGGAATTCGAAATGATAAAAGGCTATAAAATAACATTAGTTATCATAACTGTCTTAGGCTTTTTAAAATAATAAACTGTTTACATATTGTTACAATAAATAGTATGTGTCCGAAATAAATACCAAAATTTAAACACAGGTTGTCTATAAAATGTTGTGCCAAATTTCACCATTTATAGGCAAAAAAAAATGGTTCACTAAACAGAAGTCCGGAAATGCTTAGTTTTCAAATTATCCCCCATTTGGTTTCTTTTATTAAATACTTAATATCTTTAGATATAAATAGATATTGATCTCAAATTTGGTATACAAATTTATAGTATCCTTTTACGGTTATACAAAAAAAAAAGTTATTTGAGTATTTTCAAAATGGCGGGCATTTAAAAACTGTCAAATATCTCTAAAACCGCTAACTTTAAAAAAAAAAATGGGTGTGCTTAAGACCACACGTTGGAAGTGATAACTTCTATGACCGATTTATATTTTAACAGTATTAATAATTAGAGGAGAATAAGGGTCAACAAATTACACAAGTGTCAATATATTGTCAAAAAATATTAAATCTTATTTTGAAATTGCATAATTAATTATTCAAATAACAAATTATTCTTAACTCCTAAAAATTGTAAGAAAGTAATTTAAGTATATTTTCAGTTATCAGTAAATCTGCAGACATTATATTTAATATATTTTCTCACATTATACATTACACTTTTTATTCCATTTTAAGCATGTATATAATCTAATTACTGTATATCAATTATAAATAGTCAATACGAAAATTTACCATATTCGATTTGTTTAATTCAAAATAGAGTAAAGTCTTTAGCTTTGACTAAAAAAATTTAATATGGTTTTAAATTTCCTAAAATTTATAAGAAATTGTAAAAACTTTAAACATTTTAAAAATTGTTAATTACTGTATTTAAAATTGTTAATTATCTTTGAAAGTGTTAATTTTTCAAAAAATAATGATTTCTTTTCTGTCTATCAGATTTAAAAGTGCGTAATCAAAGGTTATAAATTTTCCATTTAAAAAAGTTATAGAAAAGTTATGGGAAAATCCTCAAATAATAATAAATATAATTGTAACTGTCAATGCACTTACCGTCTTTCTGTATTAACGAATCAAACAAAGAAAATTAAACACTCTTATCTTTAACATTCACTTTCTATGTATATAGTAAATCATGTGAAAAGAGATGACGAAATATCTATAACAAAAATGTTAGTACTATTAAAAAATAAGACAATGATTTTAAGTTATATTTTGGATTTATTCAAATTAACTGTTTTTTTATTAAAATGATACTAAAAGTATTCAATCGGCTAAATAAAAACCATTAAAACTTTCACCGATGTACAATATAATCGAAGTTACGATGAGTTAACAGCCTATGGGCTAGTAGTTCTGAGTAATCGCAGGTGGCAGCAACGTTCCCCGATGACCGCACTAACACAATATCAAATATTTAAAGTAGAAGACCATTTGAACAGGCGATGATTCACACTATACTCACACAGTAAGCTGATAAGAACAGATACTACAGTTTGATCGTAGCCAAGAGGCCGAGAAGCGATACTATTACAAAGCATTTTGAGTAACCAGTTAAAACGTTCTTAGTCTGTGATAGCGCGAAGTTTATAGAAATTGTAATTTTGTATACCGGTCGCGGTAAGAAAGAACAGACATGGTTTCCTTGCGAATTTCATTCAAGATTACGTTGGAAACGTTACTAGCTACAATTTAACACGGAAGCATGCGCTTACTTGTATATACTATGTATCGCCTATTCCCTATCCACGCTTTGACTTGTGTCTAAGCAAAAGTTCGTGACGCGAGATTTCAGAAACATAGTCAAGCGAAATTGCCCAATGGTTTCACTTCAAAAAAACAAATTAGAAAACAACAAATTTGTTATTGATTAGTGACAATTTTTTTTTTTTAATATTCCGCTAGCTGAAAAGATAACCGAGTTATCGGATAAAAACTAAAAATACAATTTCTTGTAATAATCGAAATAAAAATAATCGAAGATAACTGTAATGTAGCCTATAAAGTACACATTTTTTAATTTTAAAATTTTCTCAAGTACTCTATAAATTAATGCTAATTACAGTATAGTATACCTTCAGTGAGGCACTTGCTAGAAATTCCAAGATTTTCTATTATTCCCTTAACCCTTATTTTTATTTATGTTCAAAATTTTCCTGCGTGACTTCATAGTAGGCTTATGCAAACTTAAAGAATTTGGTAATTGTCAGGAGTGTCGAAGAGAGAATAAATAGTATCTGAGTTTTCATAAAAACAACTCAAGTAGAACACTACATTCCACCCTATTCTAAACTATTTATTGGTTTAGGGAAGATAAAACATTCCCTGTCCATCAACATAATCCAATTGTCTTCATCGCACGCTTTGCGCGCGCAATCCCTTAATATACGTTACATAACCTACTCTGCATAACCAGTTTGCTGTGTGTACCATTGAAGAGGTACAATACGATTTTTGTTTAATGCACGTATTTTATTGAATAATTGTTTTTATATTGGGATGCAGTATAGAGAAGTTGTACTAACAATCTAACTGGGTTGTGTAAATTTTACGAATGTTTAATAGTGCGCAAATCCATTCGAGTTATTATTCAAGTGTATTAAAAATTACTTTTTAGACTTTGTAATAAGAAATTACAAAACGTTTTGTTTAAAGGTCTGTGGTTTCAACTTAAGCTCTACAAATGTAATCATTGGCTTTGCAAATTTGTTATTTAAAACGTTTTTTCTGTGACATATTTTTCAAAAGTAAAGTATTTTACCGTAATTATAATTCTAAGACAAATAACTTTGTTAGTTGCAAAAGTGGACTGTCTAAATTATTACATTTACTAGGCGTCGGAATAGATGGGTGGTTTAGATTCAAGGAATAAATAAATATAGTTGAGTGCTTCAAAATGTCAATATCAGGAACTCTATTGTTCGTAAGTAAACTTCGTACAATCTACTGTAGTTGCTAGTTTTACATTTCTAACAGGAACTGTGACCTACTTCGAAATATTCTCACTATATGTTCAAACCTGTAAAAGTTCAAACTATAAATAAAGCGCCCACTATAAAGACTAAGATCTAAACTGTCATAACCACATATAAATCTACAATACTATAACAGATACTGTGAGATAGAAGTTAAGGTAACAATTATCATTTTGTAATTCGAATATTTTTGTTAATAAACTAAATTTCGCAGAATTTCGATACAGACAAAATTCTATAATATAATTTCCTTGAATAAAATAATGTGTTTAAACGAGTAAACCTAGCATTTATATAGGCCTATTAGTAGTAGGCCTACTATTTAAAAAAATACATATAACCATTTTCGTTAAATCAGCAAACTAGGGTCGCCAGCTTCAAAAAGTCAATATAATTTTGTGGACTAGATTGAACCAATAGAAATTATTGAAACTTCAAAGTTTATTTTAAGGTAGTGTTTGGTCCGAAGTATGTTTAACCAATGATTTAGTTGATTCGAATAAGGAATTAAGGGTGCTCAATGTCATCGAGTAAATGCATCGATTTCAGTGAGCGGAGTCGTTGGATATTGTATTGTTATTGTAAAAACACAAAATGGCAGACAAATAAAAAACTACACGTTTCCGGGCATATGACTATATTTAGTTTTTTTTTAAGAATCAGCTCTCACTATATTACTGTTCGATGTTGACTAAAATTGTATAAAACTTCATATTTTCTCTGGTATAAACATATTATAAGCGCTATGTACAAACGTAGAACAATAATTAAATTATTAGCAGTGCACAAGAAATTACTCTGCATTTTTTATACACTTTATACAAACGTAAATTTAATATTACTTGAACCTTTTATTTCGTTAAAAAAACGAGAATCTATCCCATGTATCGCTATATATATTAAACATAATAGAAACATCATCTTCCATTTTCTTCCTGTCACCATTATCCAATAAACAAATATGAGTGCAATGAACTAAACAAAGAAAAGACTTTGCAAAAACCTTTAACCTATTTCTAAAATCCATTTTAAAATTATTTTTATTACACGTATCGAAATTAATAATTTTCTAAAACAGCTGTGAATATTGAAAATGATATTTTCCGGGAAAGACAGCTGGAGGATTTTCCCGTACTGATATGTAGTTATGCAATCTAACATTAGTTGCGCTAGTAACATGTTGCTCCTATCTATAATAGTTTTGTATTAGAAATCAACTGTTCTTATTAATTTAACTAGCAGTGTTAACATAAAGAAAATGCAAACACTACTGTTATCATTATGTTGTGACTAATATTACTGAGCAATCGTGATAAAATGCAACAAAGTAGCTGAAATTAATGCAATGGAAACTCAACAATCACAAACATTTCAGATTCTACAGAATACATTGCCCATGAAAGAAATATACATAAGTAACAATGAAAACTGCAATATTAATATAAACTTTCATTCATAAGTAAATTGTCGATAAATAAATAAAATGTAGAAATTATAACCTCACAAATGTTTGTAAACGTTTCGTTAAAAAGTTAAACTTTTTGGGATGATTACAATATGTTGATATATTACGCTCCTTTTATTATTATTATTTACAGTGTGATGAAAAGTAGTCTGTCGTTCTTAACCCGTACCTAAAGTGTTATTCCGGTCATTGATAAAAATCAAGATCGGGTACCGTAAAATACCACTTTTGGTACTAGTGATGAACACTATATTATGTTTTAGATTAAATTTTATAATTTCCAAAAAAGTCTAAATCCCATAAATATTGTTTAGTATGTGCAACTATTGCGCAGTGTAATGAGACGTTGCAGTTGGGTTTTATCTAGTTTCTTTAACCTGAGTATTCATAAATATAAGGCAACAGTGATCACTACAGTTTTGGAAAATAAATACGAAGAGATTCGTTTCTAGTAGATGTATGATTCTCCACACTCCCATTCAACTAATTCTGGCAACTAATTTACTTGCACATTTTAACTGCATTTAAAAGTTGAAAAAAAAAACATGTAATATTCCTCATAACACAAACTTATCAAAAGTGACTAACACTAAGCAAAATCCTTTTTCCATAAAATTGTAAGACGACCTGAAAGTAAAGGTACAGTGCCATACTTTTCCTTTAATGTAATTTATGCAGTACCAGCTAATCCTAGCATCTAACGTAACATCTATTCTAAAGCCAATTACGATTTACTCTTTCGCTATCTTCACAAGTAGACAAATTAATGTGACTCACAAATAAACCAAGTTGTCACAAGTCAGTTTGATCCCCCATCTAAAAATGTTGATCAATCCATCATTTAATGTTTGAAATGTTCATAGTGACTGCATTATAGTTCATACTGTGGATTAGAACCGAATCACTTTTACGGAAATGTACACATCAGGAAACTATCATGAAACTAAACTCTGTTGTCACAAGGGAATGGGATAAAAGTTTTAACTCACCCTTAACCGGGCCTGTCTGTAATGCCAAACCCTAATGGCTCGATGTTAGCGCCTGAACCATTACGCAAATAGCATTAAAGCTAATGTAATCTACTGACATGGGCTTTGCACCTATATTTCTAAAAGCGAGTTCTATTAATTAACTGATTTTATTCCACTAAATACAATTTCTAGCTTAATTTTCATTTTAACACGGCAAATTCATTTAGAGTAATTTTAATCATATTTTTAATCAAAGTAGAAAGGTAAATTAATTTCCACCACTAAAACCATTTAATTGCATTTGCGATAGGCGAAAGCGCTAAATTTAACCTGCACTACCTTCTAACACTTCCGCTTTTTTAATAATATAGGCCTAAACACTTTTTATGAGAACATATTACACCTGTGTTTTTTCAATTTGGAGAATATAGTTATTTTATGATTAATTATATGATAGCTGTTTACTACTTAAATAAATATTATATCCTAATTAGATTTAATTTCAGAAGTTTATTAGATTTATTCTACAGCATAAATGTTTTTGTAGTTTAACAAATATGAAACTTTTTACAGTTCCGCACCTTAAAAAGGAAATAGGAACCCTATATATCATCAGGAACTGATTTAGGTACCTCAATGGGATTTAGTAATAAATAATGGATGTAGTCTTATAAATCAAAATCAAAAATAATTCACCACAAATTTTGGAGGGCCAATAATATATATATATTGGTCCTCCAAAATGTACATAATATATTGGATTCCGAGTTAGATAAAGTTTAAAGGCATCATTAAGGATAAACTCATGTTTTAGAACTTTGTAATACAGTGGAACTTTGATAATCAGAACGTCAGATAATTAAAACCAATAAATAAACCGTGAAGCCCAATATAAATCCATTTAAAAGCTTTAAAATGTACAGAACTTTAATACATCATGTTCTCATATATTAAATACAAGTTTTTCTTTGTACTGTACTTTATTTTGTAGCCTGTCATTGTTTATAGATCTCATTTTAATACAACTAATTTTTAAATATGTTTTACTAGCCACGTATATATGTATGTTTGGTTATACGAACCACCTCCGATCAAAATTAGTTCGGATTATCGAGGTTCTACTGTTTAATAATAATAATACCTTAATAAAATGACGTGACTTCTTGTCGGATCATTTAAGACGACATGTTTTGGAGCCGAAATTCCATCTTCAGGGCTTAATCACTCCAAAGAGATCGTCGCACATTAAAATAAATAGGACGTACACTAACACTAACACATGAACACATGTTGCGCAAGTCAGTTCACTAGGAGCTCAAATTTAGGAAAAAACAGTTTCGTGTAAGGCATTGTTGAAGCGCATATGAACCTTTGTGAAAAAATAATATTAAATATTTTGGAATTTAAACTGTGCTCGATAATACTGTGCTTGGCAGCCGTCAAATTCTTTCATTGGTAATCTATGCATTGAAGGTATGGTTACTGTTATTAGATAGATGATTAGTTCCGAACATTGAGTAATATATCGGTTCTGACTCTGAGCACAATAAATACAAGTTGTAATTTTTAAATGTATAGTACGTTTTCATATAAAACGTGATAAAACAAAAATGTTTGGACAATATTTAACAAACAAAAATAATGAATATATATTCTACAATTTTTTTATATTTAACACTGTTTTTGCTCTTATATTTCCCCATTTACAAAAGGCGCCGCAAATTTTTATGAGCTGCAACTTGTTGCTGTATTTTTCTGGTTATCGGTGTACATTTTCCGACAGAAAAAAAAATTGTACTTTTTCCCGAATCGGTGTAGATTTTTAACCTTGTCTTACCTTGTTTTGTCTATCTTCGCTCCCGTTATAAAATTGTTTTTCACTCAATTTGGGTTTCGCAATCTTACGCAATAAGTGTCTCTTATAACATAAATGCATGTTGTCAGGCGGCAACGGTGGTCAAACATTTTTCAAATTTTTTTACAAATTGTTAAATTTAAGAGGGAGAGTAATGCATCACTATTGCGGCGATGCGGCGACCCCTCTAATTACATACCCCTATTAACAATTAAAAATCAAACCTTTAGAACAAATATTTCCCAATATTCTTCATGGTATTGTTAAGGGATGTCTAAGGATTACTTTTGTCACATACAAAATGGCAATTTTTAACATGAGGTTTGGACGATGAAAATTTTAATTTTTTAAATTTTTCAGACAATAACTCATAACTTGAAAACGATCTACAGGAAAAAGATTCAAGAGACATTTTTTGTTTAAAATGGCCCATACATCCTAAAAAAAATGTTCGTGGCGGTAAAATGAAATTATACAATTTTGTAAAAACAATATTATTTAAACAATTTTTGACCACCAACAAAACATGCGGATATGTAACAAGGTACTCTTTTTGGGTAAGACTGCGCGAACAAAATAAAACGAAGCACAATTTTCTAGCGAGATAGGACCAAGACTCTACAGGCTAATTAAAGTATTTGAAACGTAAAAGTGAATCACTCAGTTACTTGAAAAAAAATCAAAAATCTATTTAAATTTATTGATAAACAACTTTTCGAGCATATAATTTGTGTTTAGTAGTTTTAACAGAATCATAATGTATATTTTGATTTCAATTATACACTGTTTTTACTTGTGTTTGTTACCAGTTTTGTTTATTTACAGTAGCGTTTGTTTTTCTATTTCACAACTGTTTAACATTATTTTGACTACTATAGTCTTGTTTTGCATTTCTATCTTTCACTTACTGTTTGTTTACTCTGAGACCAGGACTAACAATTTACAGTTACAACTAATGGAACTAAATCATGCCAAGTTCACCCACTCTTTCTTTCCCTATTATACACAAACTGATACAATACACAAAACATATACTCGGGTACTTTACCTAAACACAATCGTTTTACATTCTTGTAATATGCTTGGTAATTATTCTTTACTTTTCTATATTATTATATTAACACCAAAATACATTGTTTGTCAATGTATCACGTAGTAGCTCTATTTTCTGATTTCTAAAATCACCGAAATACGATCTTTCTTTTTCTATTCATATTTGATGCTGTCTTGACTTCATCGCTTCGTCTTGTTGGTCCTTAACATGATTGTCTTTGTGATTGGTTTGTTAATTGTTGTGTGGTATGACCCAAGTGGATGGGAGAAAGAAGAACGTACTGGATCTCATTGCAGAACTCAGATTGGAGAGGGTCGTCGAAATCGAGAAGGCGCTGTGACGAGTGGTACAACGACTTCAGGATTAGACATTATAAACAACGAACCTTTGTACCCACGTAAGGAAATTGCCTTCATCTCCATTTATATCTTAATTTATGTTTCAAACAGAGCTTGAAAATAGGGATAAGTAAATCCTAAGTTTGTGTTATGTATAAGACAATAGTCACAGCTCTTAAGAAACAATTGCCTGGCTTAAACCGTACTTACAAAATATAAAACCAGTAATACATTAACTCATCTGATAAGCAATGAGTTCAACCCACTAACGTAATCTGCTTTCAAAAATACATTCATGCACTTAATTATTGTACACTAAAAGTAAGTATAGTTATTGGACAACAATAGTTTAAATAGATTAGGAGCTTATGTTGTATTATACAATATATGCCTGTAACCATCAGCTTTGTAAATAATAATAGTACAGCTTTGACTATGCTAGTAATTTTTTATTAGGTCTGTTCTCGTATTATTAAGCCAATTATATTTACATTCTTCTATTGTCTGCTCCAGTGTAATGTATTTATATATGTATCACTATTTTTGCATAAACAGTTTTAAAATTACATTTATGAGTTATAATAAACCATTATCTTGGGTATACTTTCAGTATAAACATTTAAAAAATCCATAAAATGTAACTGAATTTAAAATAATTTATTTTGAACACACTTGAGGAAAACACAGAAAAAGAAACGAGTTATGTAAATTTAATTCAGCTGTAATTCAAAATATAATTATAATTAGAGAAATACATTTTTGATAAATAAACTTAGCACACAATAAAAATAGAATTAAAATACTAAACTGTATAAAACTATAAACGTATTTACATACAATTTATAGTTATTAAATATAAACAAATATTATTAGCAAATTAATGACTAAGAAAGTTACAACAACTGTTTTCCCATCCCCTCTCTATCAACGTTGACTTTTAATATGCTCCCTTTTATATAAACTAATTAGTTTTATTATGTAAAGATTCAAATACATTTACTTAGGAATAACTTTAACTTTGCTTTAATATTTACATAATATATTTTGCCGTGCTTATTTAATATTTAAAGTTAGTAATTATCATTTGGCGATTGAGATTAAAAATAATTTGAAAAAAAACTTAATTGATGATTAACATATGAATTTGTATTAGCTAAGCAAATTCTGGTAAGCTTTTCTAAATCTGAAAAACAACAACAATCTGAATCAATTATGATAGAAATTAAAAAAAAAGATTTTATATTGCTTTTTATTAAGAGTCGGTTTAATAGTAAGTTATACTTATTTTAAACTAGTCACGTAACACCGTAATAAGAGTTATGTAATTCACAAAACGAGTCATATAATGCACAATACGAGTCAAATACTATATAACAAAAGCCGTGTAATACACAACACGAGCCATGTAATAACAATTCAAGCCAGGTAGTAGATAAAACGAGTCATATAATGCCCAATACGAGCTATATATGTATTCGGTATTCCTCATAGTCGTGTAATAATGACGAGTACTATAATAAATAACATGAGTCATATAATACACAATACGAGCTATATATGTATTCGGTATTCCTCATAGTCGTGTAATAATGACGAGTAATATAATAAATAACA